>WELB01000047.1:103059-116115 GCA_009602725.1 Spirogloea muscicola
CCCCCCCCTCCCCCAACCTGGAGCTCGCCGCCCACACTTTCCTTGGTCTGCATGGAGGGGCGGGAGCTCTCCTAGCCTCTCTATGCTGCCTTCCTTCCTGCGCTTGCTGTTCTCTGGCGAAGCTGACCAGCTTGGCATGCGCTGTGTCCTGTGGAGCATGGCACCGATCGGTGATCGCCAGAGTGCGTCCGCTGACAATGCTAGCAGCTGTGCCCTCCGTGCCCTTGAGCAGGTTCCGGTGGACGCTCACGAAGGTATCACCGACGAGCAGGCTGCCACAGTGGCAGCTGGCCTCAAGCTCAAAGTGGTGGACAAGGAGGCCGCTGCAGAGCAAGTGAAGAAGCTCTTTGAGCTCTTCACACAGGCCGACTGCACCCTTCTTGAGGTGTGCCGTTCTGCTGCCATTTCCGTGCTGTACTGGTGGCACTCCTCGTGTGCACGAAACCCTTGTTTTAGCTACAACAACAGAGTGAAGCACGCTGCCCACCTGGTGTGTCTGTGTGTGTTTGCATGCTTCCACCACAACGATGTCTTCATGGTGACATGGTCATTCTGCCTGGCTTTCAGATCAACCCCCTGGCTGAGACCAAGGATGGCCGTCTTGTGGCGGCAGATGCCAAGCTTAACTTCGACGACAATGCGGCGTACCGGCAGAAGGACATCTTCACCATGCGCGACAAGTCTCAAGAGGACCCACGCGAGGTCCTTGTGCCTCCAACACCGCCTTCATGCCAAGGCAAAATGCACGTCGGAGGTGCGCAACAACAGTAACAAACTGTACAGAGTGAACGATTTGTCTCTGAAAGGCACCTGTGCAGCATGTCCCAGGTGGCAGCAGCAGAGGCCGACCTCAACTACATTGGCCTGGACGGAGAGATTGGCTGTATGGTCAATGGAGCTGGGCTTGCCATGGCTACTATGGACATCATCAAGTTGCACGGCTCCACGCCCGCCAACTTCCTCGATGTTGGTGGCAACGCCTCGGAAGGGCAGGTTGTGCAGGCTTTCAAGATCTTGACATCAGACCCGAAGGTGAAAGTCATCCTTGTGAACATCTTCGGTGGCATCATGAAGTGCGACGTCATTGCCTCTGGCATTGTCAGTGCAGCCAAGCAGGTGCAGCTCTCTACGTTGACCCTAACGCACCTGCTACTTGTCCTTGGCAAGACTGAATTGGATCTTTCCAGCTGTGCCATTTCCACGTCTCCATTAGCACGCCGGCTACATCGCAGCTTTGGCTTTGATGCAGTCAATGCAGGGCATCAAGTGTTAGGGCTCGCTCGAGTTCTTTCTATGATGGGCACAGACAGTCTGAGTCGTCCAAATCAATTCATCCTGATGGTGGGCAGCGGCAATGTGTGAGGCCTATGTCCTCTGAGAGCCACCTCGGGCAAAGCACTGATGTGGGCTTCCATGGGGTGGCTTGGATCCTGTGGCCAGGTCAACCTGAAAGTCCCCGTGGTAGTTCGTCTGGAAGGCACGAATGTTGAACTTGGCAAGAGCATACTCAAGGTACTCACGTCTCGCTTGAAGCCTGACTCTGCCGGTGGCGTCGTTCTTGCTCTTTTGTTGATACATCGGAATCAGATCTTATGTGGTCGAAAGCAGGGCCAATGTCTTCCTCCGAGGTTGAGACCGGCATGGCTGGGGACCAATTTGTTCGCGCCACTGAGCAAGTGAGAATCGACCCTGTTGTTCTTGATGGTGAGCAGGAGAGCGGCATGAAAATTGTTACAGCAGAGGACTTGGATGATGCAGCACAAAAAGCTGTTGCTGCAATTCCCAAATAAAGCCGTGTGGTACCCTGTAAAGAAGGATGGCCTCTGGGCCTTGTACGGCCAGGTGGTCTGGTGTTCCACCAGCCTGTTTAGCATATTCATCGTTGTACCACACTGCATGTATCTGGCGGCGAGTGTGCACCTCTCTTCATTTAAGACGATATGTTGTGTGGGATTCAAGTCGGGCGGCCTTCTAGCTGCGGTGTCTTTGCTCTATGGGCCTACTTCACCTGCAAAGAAAGACGATGGAATGGCAATCAATACACGTAATAGCCAGTACCGTGAGCATCCCGTTGCTTGGCTCTAGCAAGCTTAGCTCCTCCATACATGGAATGCATGGTTATGCATTTGCGACCGTGCAAATGACTGATATTTGGTTTCCAGTGGATCAGTACACGTTTACACGGGCCAACCCTAATGGTATTTCACCACAAACACCGCTGGGAATAATTCCAACGCAAGTATGTGCCACTGGCAGCCGCTGAATTGGGACATCGGCACTTTGAGACTTCCTTGCTATGCGAGAATTCAAGCAAATGCCATCGCGAGACCTCTTAATGATGCCGACCACAGTAGTCGAAAGTGAGCTTGTCACGACATCCATTGACTCAGCTGCTTGCTCTGAAAGAGGCCACCTCAACCTGGTTCCATCGCCTCCATTCTGCAATGAGGGCCCTATTGAAGGCCCTGCAATGCACACAGCCTTCATGGTATATGGCTGATAGGAAGGCACTGCTATGCGAGCAATGTGCTCGACTATAATTACACTGACCGCAGCCATGCCACCAGTGCAGGCAACCTGACGAGAAATGGTCCAGACCGCCAAAGCTGCCTCGCTCGACCTCACAAGCACAACTGCTTGGGAGAGCCTGAAGTTGCTGGACGCTGCCTTGAAATTATCTGAAGGCCATAGTGGCCCAGCAAGTTGTGAGGAAAGATGAAGCGAAGAAGCTAGGCGAAGTGGTCGACCAGCTCCGCTAGCTCGGAGGCTGGCCTGTGCATCACAGTGATCTGAACAGGCTCTTGGGATGGTCTCCATGAGCATGAGCCCCTTCCAGCTGGGAGTTGATGCCCTTAAATGCACGGTGCCATCTCTTCCGAGCAGCATATGTTTGCCGCTTTTCTGTCACATACGTGTACAGTGGCGAGGCTGCAAAGCACAGGAGGAGGAGGACCACAATGCCGATGCAGATATACATGACGTTCAGGAAGCCGTTGTGCAACTTGGGGTCCGTCTGCGGCACCCATGGCACTCCACCAACATTCATCCCAAATGCTGCAGCTAGCAAGAAGAAAATTGTGAGTCAACTGCACACCTCAGCTCACTGCTTACACCAATGTGGCAAACGTAAAAGGCGCAACAGACGCAGGATGCAAGCAGACCCGTAGAGCTTCATCAGTGACGGGCACAGACTTCTGCCAAGGAAAGCCAACAAGCAGACGCCCTTAAAGGACAAGACACATGCGTGGGCTTGTTGCCGCATGAAGCTCTCAGTCAGGGCTAACCTCCTGTGACGATGGACAGTGGCAGGAAAACCACCGAGAGGAACGAGAGGATGTACAGCCGCCGGTTGATCTGCTCCGACTGCCAGCTGTCCAGCCCCGCCTGCCAGAGCCAGCCAGGCAAGGTGTTTGACGTGCCTCCTCTCCCTTTCATGGCGTGGTCAAGCAGGCCCTATGGAGCTCCCTCGAGACATGAGGGCTGCAACCGACAGTCTTGTCCTTCAGTCGAGGCGCTCGACTTGAGCCAGCCCGTGAGGCAACCCTGACTGCTGCCTCGGCCATGCGCATGGGTGAGAGCTTGAACCTGCAGCGCAGTGATCCGAGTTGCCAGGAAGCCGACATTCTCCTTGAGCTTGTGGAGGCGAGTGACCAGCAGCTCCATGGCTGCCAGGTCCTCGGGAGCAGCGAGCTGCCTGCTTGCCATCTTATCCTTGACCCTGGGAAGTACCTGCTCGCCGCTGGATATGTTCTGCAGGAAGTCCACAACTTCTTGACAGTCACTGCAGCAGCAAACTCATCAAGTGCCTGATGCTTCATTGTCTAAAGACTTTGAAAGCACTGCTGCTGCACTTGGTCAGGGTTAAGGGGCCACCTGCAGCAATCTCTGCATGTCCAAGTGTATCTTCTGGAACTTCTGCACCTTCAGTAGCTGCTTCTTGTTGCGATCCCCTGCGAAGCGATGTTGCTGACTGCATCAGCACACTGCCATTCACACGGCAAGAGGACTCCCGGCCCGAGCGCTCGGACAGACTTTCGAGGCTGCACAGACAGGCAGGCCCTCGGCAGCTTGCCAGCTCCGAGCGCGCTGTTCCAGCTGCTGTGCAGCAGCAGTCGGAGCAGTGGAGACGGCCTGACCTTCGTCCAGGGCATGCTCAAGGTCGTCCAGGTCCATCTCCTGCTTCACGACGATGTCCTGCACGTGGTCCACGTGGCTGTCGAGGATGTGCACCAGCAGCTGCCGCTCAGCAGCACGAGCGATGCACCAAGTCAGGAAGGCCCGAGCATCGGCATGGGTGACTGCCTGACGGCTTTAGGCACCTCAGGTGAGCGCCCAGAAGCCAAGCAAGCGAGCGGAGGCACGCTGCAGGGCAAGGGGGGGCGTGCTCGTGGAGCAGTGGGTGGGAGCCTCAGCACTCATTGCGCGGGTGACGCCAAGTCGGCCTCGCAGCTGGTGTCCCACCTTGGAGATGGTGGTTGGGATCGGGTTGTCTGCGTCGGCCGGGTGGTTCATGGTGATGAGGAAGTCCAGGACGTGCTCCTGCAGCAGGATGCACGCGACCGAGAGCCGAGCAGCGAGTGGGACGTGGGCACCGTGTGGGCGGACGCGAAGGCGCCTGGCAGCGACAGGCAGGGGCAGGCGAGGGGTGTGGAGGCGGACCTCGATGAAGACGGAGGTGGCGCTGTCGTCGCTGGCGGAGGCGGGGGAGGAGTCGGCGGCGGCGGCGGCGCGGGCGGCGAGGGGCTCGGAGGCGGCGGCGGAGAGGCGCGTGCCGACGGAGGGGATGTCGGAGAGGATGGAGTGGGGCGGCGCAGCGGTGGCGAACTCGAGGCGCGGGATGCGGCCGAGCGAGACGGAGATGATGGAGCGGTCGGTGACGCGCGCGGCGAGCTTGAGGATGAAGGGCGACGCCAGCGGGCCGGCGCCGGAGATGCGCAGCACCAGCGCGCCGTCCACGGCGCCGCAGAAGGGCCCGTTGGACACCAGCGTCAGGATCTCGTGCAGCTTGAGCGGCGGGCAGAGCACGCGGATGAGCGCCTGCGCCATGCGCGCCGCGCTCTCGCTGCTGCGCGGCACCTCCACGTGGTACCACGAGAACCCCGCCGCGCCTCCCGGCGGCGCGGGCGCGGCGGCCGCGGCGGCCACGTCCCAGAGGCACGGGTGGAAGCGAAAAAAAAAAAAAACATGGCGGGCGCCGCGCGCGCGCGCCGCGGCTACATGGCCCGGGGGCCCGGGGGACGAGGGCGGCGGCAGCAGGCAGAGGCGGCCGGGGGCGATGCAGGGCTGCGCGGTGGCCGTCTGCCGCCCCGTTCCCCCCGCGGTCTCGCTCGGTCGGCCGCTTCNGGCCATGGCGGGCGCCGCGCGCGCGCGCCGCGGCTACATGGCCCGGGGGCCCGGGGGACGAGGGCGGCGGCAGCAGGCAGAGGCGGCCGGGGGCGATGCAGGGCTGCGCGGTGGCCGTCTGCCGCCCCGTTCCCCCCGCGGTCTCGCTCGGTCGGCCGCTTCGGCAGGCCTGCCCCTCTCGGCCCAGCGCCCCCGGGTTCCCCTCCGCAAAGTTGCACCGGCTCGTCTCGACCTTTGGGCCTCCCGTTCCCAACAACGAAGAAGAAGAAGTGGCTCTCCCAATGGGGGCAAGGGCTGTGAGAAGCCAGCCGGAAAAGAACTGACAGGGCTCGAAGGGGCCAAACTACGAGCTAAGCAGCGACTGCGGGGCCTGAAGAAGAAGAAGTGGCTCTCCCAATGGGGGCAAGGGCTGTGAGAAGCCAGCCCGAAAAGAATTGACAAGGAAGAGGCAACGCATACACCGCCGGCCTTCTCCCCGACCCCCAACCCCCCGGTACCCGGCTTCCGTGCCCCTTCCCTCCGCCGGCGCTCACTTGGTCTTGACCTCGATGCCCGCCGCGCCCGCGATGACCACCGCCGTCGTCATGTCCAGGAACAGCCCGTGGTCCACCACGCCCTCCAGCGCCGAGATGGCCGCCGCCGCCGCCCGCGCGTCCCGGATCGGCGTCTGCCCCCACCGCCCGCCCCCACGTCAGGCGCCTCTCGCTCTAAAACCCCGCCCTTTCTTGTCCGCTCCACCACCTCCGGCCCACAGCTGCTGTGCGAGCCGTTACCCCAGCACCACTGCCCGGAGAAGCATGGATCGACACTCCTGCCCCAAGCCCTCCGCCAGACCCCATGCGCCGCCACTGCCTGGCCTAGAGCACACCTCCAAACAGTGCCTCTGGCAGCCCCGCCACCACCACAAGCGTGCGACGGAGATGGATGGGTCCTGCCGCTCACCGTGAAGTAGAGGTCCACGATGTAGTTGGAGTTGTCCGTCACGTAAGGCTTGTCGCCAAACATCCTCAGCTTGGCCTGGCGCAGAACCAGAACACGAGACTGAGCAGTGTCCACGGGCGTAACTGGAAGTGGAGCCTCTGCTGCTGTGCCAGAAGCCTTTAGCACTATCCACGGAAACCATCAAGTAACAGCCGTCTCTGGGGAAGCCCCGCCGCTAGCGCAGGTGGGCAGCACTACTGACCGTACATCCTGCAACCTCGGGGAGGTTCTTGAGGCGCTCCAGGTTGTACTTCCAGCAGAACTGCACAATCTCCACCGGCATGGCCAGCCCACTCCCGCCCAGGCCGTCTACCAACTGCAGCAGAGATGTGAGCCGTCTTTATCAGCACAGCACGTGAGAGATTTGCCATTCGCATGGTGGCACTGCGGCACCATTTGCCCAAGCTGTGAGTATATCTGCTCATCTGCCTCACTCCCTAGATGGCACAAGGAGGGGGCGGGATGCACCCGGATGCTTACCTTGGTCTCGTCCACGATCACAATGAAGCGGGCAGAGGCCTTCTCTACCATCTAGGAACAGCAAACAACCTGCGCATGTCAGCTGATGCCACCTAAGAAACGATGGTGCTTCGAAAAGCGGACTGGTATCCTCGTAAGATGATCAAGAATCAGCTGAAGTTTGCTAACAAATCTCGGCACGGCCAGCAGCATTCCAATTGGCAGCTGCTTCGGAGAAGAATCAAAAGCTGCGGGAGACGTACCTTCTCTCTGAGCAGGGCGCCGCCACGGCCCTTGACAAGGTTGAGCGCTGGGTCAACTTCATCTGCTCCATCAATGGCAAGATCGATCTGCAGAAGAGCGGAATGGGTGGACGAGCTCAAGTCAAGAGGAAGTCGGTGAGACGCACCGACTGGTGTCCTGGCTGCCATAGTGAGCTTGAATGGGACTTGGGCCAGGACTGCGCCCAAACCTTTGGGTGATCATCGAGGACGGAGAGCGGGATCCCCAGCGCCGCAGCTTGCTCGGCCGTGCGCTGTGACGGTGACAAGGCCATGGCATCGCAGATTTGACATATTGGTCAGCCACTTATAAGCAGGGGCTCTCACTTGACTGCTTGTGTGTCAAAGCTTGCGCGCACAAGTCCGTGAAGCAGAGCGCATGAAGGCCAACATCTCTTGCAACTTACCCCATTGAGCCTAGCCGTGTAAACAGCGGTCACACATTGGTCCATACAAACTAAGCGACAAGGAAAGAACTAGCCAACGTGCCTCTGCTTGCATTGCAGGAGAATTGTACTCACCGTGGAGGTAGGAACTCCGACAATGTTTTCCAGCTTGCCTTCCTGCAAGTCAGGCGGAGTCGAAGCTGAGCTTCAGTTCCCACCCTCGCTGCATCCAGCTCTAGGCCAGCATTTGCTGTATCTCTAGCCCAGAAGGCTCCCGGGACGAGGTCGTGAGATCAACACCTTCAGGAGCTGGCCGATCCTCGCCACAGCGAACGCCGCAGTCGAGCCGGTGCCCAGACCAAGCACCATCCCGCTTTCCACATACTCGACAGCCTGGGGTCGCGCAGTGGCGACCGCATCCAACAATGGTGGCCACAGTGCGTGAGTGATCCACGGCCAATCTGCCTGAACAAGTAGCCCGGGTTGCCTGCATTGAGACCAGGGGCGCTTGGGAGGTACCCATGATGTCGGCTGGTCAGCAGGCATGAGACGGCAGCTGACAGCATGGCAGCTGCTTCGTGCAGCTGCTGTACTGCAAGCTGGCTCGGCCTCGTGTAAGCTACCTCAAGCAGGGCCCGCTGCTCGCGCCGCGTGGGCTGGCGCGCTCATGCCACAGGCCCTGAGCTGAAAGCGCTAGGGGGGCTTGCAGGGGTGTATGGTGGGGTAGCGGGGGGGACCTTGTTGGCGGCCAGCTGCTTGAGGTCGTCCTGGGTGAGGGCCTTGACGGGCAGGGCAGCCTCGGCCCGGGCTGCGGCAGCGGGCAGCGCGGCGGCGGCGGCGGCGGCGGCGGCGGCACCCCGTGAGGCGCCCGAGGTGAGGAGCGGGGCGCGGGCGCCGAGCGCAGATGCGGGGCGGGCGGAGGCGGACCTGACATGAGCAGGTGGGCGCGGCGCAGAGGAGGGGCAGGCGCGGAGGCGCGGAGGCGGAGGCGCGAGGGGAGGAGCGGCGGCGGCGGCGGCGGCGGCGACGGCGGCGGCGGCGGCCATCGCGCCGCGCGGGGTCCCTGGAAGAGGCGAGGCGTGACGGTCTGGCGGTCGTTACCTCTGGCCAGTGGCAAGCGCTGTGGTGTTGCTTCGCGCGCTGCATTGGCGTGCCGGTCGTGCCCTGGCCAGGGAAATTAGTGTGGTTTCAGATGGAGGGCCTGTGTGGCCAAGTACGAAGGCAAGCCAGGGAACCCGCTACCAGGAGAGACGGGCTCGCCAGGAGCCGAGTTTCTTTGACCTGAGGCTGCTTAAGCAGGGGTTAATGAGTGCTTCGTAGCTGCTTGGTCCCCCTTGTGCTAGCTTCTTAGCAGAAGAAACAGAGCTTCCAACTTGACTGGTGGCTGTGAGAGGCCAGCCCAAAAGAATGGACAAGGTCTGAAGGGGCCAAAAACACAACAGCGCTTCCAAATTGACTGGTGGCTGTGAGAGGCCATCCAAAAGGAATGGACAAGGTCTGAAGAAGTGGCTCTCCTATTGGGGCAAAGGGCTGTGATAGCCAGCCCAAAAAAGTCTGAAGGAGCCGGATGGCGCAAGGAGCCAGGTACTAAGTGCTAAGTAAGATGGCAGCAAGGGGGCTCTCAGTAACCTCTAGTCAGTAGGTGCAGATCGGAATAACTAGCAGGCTAATATACGTTTCCTTGACGGACACCGGAGGGCGCGCAGCCAAGGTGCGGCCTGCACGCAAGTGGACAGCAAAGGCAAGGGACCGCTGCAAGGAAATGGCCAAGCGCATCCGGAAGACTTGAGCAAGGGACCCGGCGGCATTGAAGCCAGGCTGATCACTCTTCTTAGAGCTTCCCCTGGCACCTTCATAAATTGCTTACTCTATTTGGGCTGGCCTTTGCCAGCCCCTATCCGCTAAGGGCGAGCACTTCTCTCTTTTAGCGCCTATTGGACCTTGTCCATGCGTCCTGGGCTGGCTTTGGCAGCCACCCCATGCGGACGGCCTTCTCCTTCCGCTGGGTCGTCGGTGGTTTTGTGTGGCTTGCTGGCCCCTTCGGGCTCTCTACAAGGATGACCCCCACGGAGACCACTTTCATGCGTGTGCCATGGCTATCTATGGAGGCTACGGCCTCCATGAAATGGTCCTCCCTCCTCCAACATCTGGCCCGGCTGATTGAATATCTGGCTCGGCTGATTGACGAGCGTCGTCGAAGTCGGGGGGGCAGCTTGGACCACACCAGCATTCCGCAGGCATTAATTGCATTTTGATAGAATGCGGCTTTCGCTTACTTTGCAGCGCTCGCAAGCTCTGGCTCTTCATCAGCGTGCAGGGCGCGCTGTAAGTCAGGCCACCGGCTTTCGTGGCGGCGCTCCCGCTCCCCAAATTAGCTTGTCGGATTTGCATGTGCGTGGGTACTAGGGTCAAATTGTAACCTTAGGCACCTTAGCGTAAGGCTCCGTTTTATATGGCCTTGTTAATCCTCAACTAGACTCTGCCTGAACATGTATTGCGGCGGCTGTCGTGCGTTGTCCCGTCGGTGGTCGATTTGTGTCTGTGCTGACTCGGATGCGGAGGTGACTGCTCGCGTGGATAATCAAGACAGGTCATCCGTCAGCTTGGTGTGAAGAATAGACGCGAGCGCGGGACCTCCCAATCGCTTTGGTCAACAATGATGCCAAGTTGTCGCCAAAGAGAGAAGTGGCACTCCGAAATGGGGGCAAGGGCTGTAAAAAGCCAGCCCGACAAGAATTGACAAAGGTTTGAAGGGGCTAAATGACGGAGGGGCCTAAGAAGCGTTCAGCAGGTATGAAGAAAGAAGTGCGCGCCCATAGAGAAGAGGGGCTGGCAAAGCCAGCCCAAAAAAGAATGGACAATGTCCAAAGCCAAAGAAAGAGGAGCCCGAGAAAGGACTACACTACCAAACACCGCAGAAAACAGAAACGATGCAGAGGGAAGCTCAGTACCCACGAGTGAGCAACATCAGGTCTGAGTAGCTCGCTGCAGGGAAAGATGCACTCCGCCGAGACCCAGAGGCGGCTGCCATAGCACGGCCTGCTCGCGTGTGGACGGCGTGGGCAAGGGAGCGTTGAAGCAATACGGCCAGGCGCATGCGGAAGACTTGTGCGAGCGAACCGGCGGCGTTGAAGCCGGGCATCGCCCCTGGCAGACCCGGCCGCCGGTCACTGGCCTGGCGGGCAAGCCGCTGAATTAGATCCAGCCAGCGGCTGCCGAAAGCCCCGTGTATCCCACCAATCCCACCAGATCGGCGTCGCTTGCAGGGCACGCGGTCGGTCAGGCGGCCCGGGGCAAGGAGCGAAAATATGCCGATCATCCGGTTGGTTATGAATTCGCGGCCCTGGCGATGAACTGTACGCGGGGCTTTCGGCAGCCGCTGACTTGCCCGTCAGCCATTGACCGGCGGCCGGGTCTGCCAGGGGCGATGCCCGGCTTCACGCCGCCGGTTCGCTCGCACAGGAATTCCGAATGCGGCTGGCGATGTCGTTTCAAAGCTCCCTTGCCTACGCCGTCCACACGCGAGCAGGCCGTGCTATGGCCGCCGCCTCTGGGGGTCGGCGGCGTGCCTTTTCCCTGCAGCGAGCTACTCAGACTTGAGATTGCTCACTCGCGAATACTGAGCTTCCCTCTGCATCGCCTTGTGTTTTGTAGTGTAGTCCTTTTCCGGCTCCTCTTTCTTTGGCTAAGGACATTGTCCATTCCTTTTGGGCTGGCTTTGCCAGCCCCTCTTTACTATGGGCGAGCACTTTCTTTTCCTGTCTCGTCGGGGTCCAACTGTGCGAGTGCGGTGCCCGCCAAGCTGACCCTGCGACGCTGGCTGCCCTCCGCTGCGCACACAGGGGCGAGCGGACCGATTCACACGACCTCCTGCGAGACGGCATGCAGGGTGTGTTCATGAGAGGCCGGCTACAAGGTGGCAGTGGAAAATACGACAATTATGTTCATACGGCAGGGCTCCGACGGACAGCTCCACACCCGCCGCGCTGACCTAGTCGCCATTCCGCCTGGAGGAGGTCCGCATATCACAGCGGAGGTGGTGACCGCCGATTGCGTCGACTCCACCAACCCCGCCAAGTTGGCGTCGACCGCTCGGCATGCGGTTGGTTTGGCGGCCGGGGCAAGGAGCGTGATTATGTACGCCGATCACCCTCCAGGCGATGTCTACGCCGTCCACACGCGAGCAGGCCGTGCAATGGCCTCTGGGTCTCGGCGGAGTGCCTCGTTCCCTGCAGCGAGCTACTCCGACTGATGTTGCTCACTCGCGAGAGTACTGAGCTTCCCTCTGCATCGTCCTGTTTTGTAGTGTTATGTGGCGTAGTCCTTTTTCGGCACCTCTTTCTTTGGCTTTGGACGTTGTCCATTCTTTCTTGGCTGGCTTTGCCCCTCTCCTCTACGGGCGAGCACTTTCTTTCTCCTCTATGGGCGAGCACTTTCTTCGCGGCCCTGGCCATTGACGTTCACGGGGCCTTCGGCAGTGGCTGGTTGGATCTCCTCCAGCGGCTTGCCCGGCAGGCCATCAAGCGGCGGCCGGGTTTGCCAGGCTTCAATGCTGCCGGCTCCCTCGCCCAGGTATTTCGTATGAGGCTGGCGGTCTCGTTCCAGCGCTCTTTGGCTCACGCGGTCCACACACGCGCTGGCCGCGCTATGGCTGCTGCCTCCGCATCTCGGCGGAGTGCCACTTTTCCTGCTTCGAGTTATTCTGATTTGTTGTTGCTCACTCGTGGTTACTGAGCATCCCTCTGCATCATCATTGGTGTGTAGTATTGTCTTTTTCCTTTGGATTTGGACGTTGTCCATTCTATTTTGGGCTGGCTTTGCTAGCCCCCCTTCTCTCAGGGCGAGCACTTTCTTCCTTCTTTCATGTGTTGGCTTGAATTGGCCTCCCTTTGTTTCCCTGCGCCCTGCGCGCCTTCTCTCTCTTTGGACGGCGTCCATGTTGGGGTGGGCGGGCTTAGTGTAGTCCTTTTCCCCATTGACTTCAACGCCGCTGGCTCGTGGGCTCAGGTGTATCGTATGCGCTTGTCCGTCTCCCTCCAGCGGTCCATGGCCCACGCCTTGCATCTGCGTGCTGGCCGTGCTCTCGCTGCGGCCTCCGGCTTTCGTCAGGGGGATAGTTTACCGGCAGCTAGTCTGTCGGATGTGAGGCTCCTCACTCGTAACTACTAAGCGGTCCATCCTCCCCCGTTCTGCCATAGCCTCTTCAGGCCCCGCAGTCGCTGTTTAGCTCGTACTTTGGCCCCTTCGAACCTTGTCAATTCTTTTCGGGCTGGCTTCTCACAGCCCTTGCCCCCATTGGGAGAGCCACTTCTTCGTTGGGAGAGCTCACTTCCCTGGCTCGGTCCCTGTGGCGCTCTGTTTCTGCCTGAACACTGTATTGGCTTGCATTGGCCTCCCTTTCATGCGCTCCGCGCGCCTTCTCTCTCTTCGGGCGGCGTCCATGTTGGGGTGGCGGGCTTTTCCCCGTTGGGAGAGCTCACTTCCCCTGGCTCGGTCCCTGTGGCGCTCGGCGGCCGGGTGCTCTAAACCCCGAGCCCCGCCGGGCGTGGCCATGGAGGCGCGCGCCGCGCTGGCGCTGCGGCGCCTGGCGCGGCCGCGCCTCCGCG
>WELB01000047.1:116142-187234 GCA_009602725.1 Spirogloea muscicola
CCCCACCCGCCGCCCGCCGCCGCTGGCGCTGCCGGACGCCATCCGGGCGGTGAAGGCCGGCGCGCGCGCGCGCTTCGACGAGACGGTGGAGGCGCACGCGCACCTCGGCATCGACCCCCGCCGGGCCGACCAGATGGTCCGCGGCGCCGTCACGCTGCCCCACGGCAGCGGCAAGGTGCTGAGCCTTATTGAGCCTGACCTCTGAGCCGGGCTCCACTGAGCGCATGATTTTCCGGGGAACACGGGTCGGCCCTGACTGACGCGGCGCCGGCTCGCGCAGGCCGTCAGGGTGGCCGTCTTTGCTGAGGGGGCCGCGGCGGAGGAGGCCCGCGCTGCGGGCGCGGACGTGGTCGGCGGCGAGGATCTGGTGGCGGCCATCAAGGCTTGTGCGCGCCCCAGCCGCGGCCACGCCGGCAATACTACCGTTAGCAGAGACTCCTGCCCTGCGTCACGGCCTTGACTCTTAGTCGCTTGCGTGCACCGCCCCTGCTGCAGCCGGTGGGAAGCTGGACTTTGACAAGTGCATCGCCGCACCGGGGATGATGCCCAAGTTGGGGCAGGTACTCTGCTGACCCCGGCCCACTGCTGCGCGTGAATACCGGCAGCAAGGCAAAGCCGCAAGCTGCTCTCGCTGCCTCTACTCGGCCTGCCTCCTTCAAGGGCTGGTGGCAGCAGGTTCTGTCCGGCTTGGGGAGCAGGCCACGTTGCTGCACGAGCCACAGCCCAGCTGATGGAGGGGCACTTGCCTGTCCTACTGAGGCAGGACTTCCTTGTCGTTGACCCGCTCCCAGGTGGCCCGCATCTTGGGCCCTCGTGGAATGATGCCCAACCCCAAGGTGCTTCTGGCCCTCCTGCCGTCCAGCTTGCAGCTCGCCAGCTTGCGGCTCCTTGGAGCTTTCCAACACCTCAAGGAGGGCTCATGATGAGCAGAATCTTTGGTTGCTTCTTCCACTACTTGCATCTCAGCTTGGTACAGTCACAATGAAAGTGGGAGATGCCACGAGAGCTGCAAAACAAGGCCGTGTTGACTTCCGCGCCGACAAGACAGGAGTTGTGCATGCAGGCCTGGGAAAGGTGTGACTGTAACCTCCACTCGGTGCTCAGAATGGTTGGACAGCGTTGTTGCCATGCAAATGTTATTAACAGGCGGTCATCCTTTAGTCCTGGTTGAGACCGTGGCGGGTTGACGTTTATTTACGGCCTCAGCCGCACTGCTTTTGTGGGTTGCAGGTCAGCTTTGACGATGAGGCTTTGCGTGTGAACATAGCCACGTTCATGGCAGCACTTCTGGCAGCGAGGCCCGTTGGTCTGAAGAAAGGTAAGCATGCGTGCAAAAGGGGTTTTGCATAGCAGCAAACAATGTGTGTTTTGCCATTTTTGCATGTACGCTTCTGAATTTTTCTCTTCAGAGTGCGGCACTCATTCACACTGCACGTTGTATGTCCTCAACTGCAGGAGCCAAGTCTTTGGGCTACGTGCATAGCTTCACATTGGCATCCACGGTGCTCAACAGCTGCCTTTGGCTTTCCGGCATTGCTGTTTCCCTGGTGGTCTATTTTGTCCATTAGAGAAATTGCTTCTGTGTCAAGTGCTGGAGACAGCCATTCGAAAGTATCAATCACCCTGCATGCTTTCAAAGGTCAGTTGTGGACCTCCACATACTCAATCTAATCTAGTATGTCATTGCACATGCCAGATGGGCCGCGGCGTGCCTGTGAGCATCCCGTCGGTGACACAGGCAGCTGCCTCTGTGTCCACGTAGTATATGTACAGAGCACTTGATGGTCTTCAGCCAGAGGAGTGATGCTCTTTCAGCGCTGCTTCTCTTCACTCATCTGTAATTGTCAAACAAGACATTGTATAGCACACTCATGGTACATTACCATGCTTGTACATGTGTTGCTATCCCGCCATCACTGGAACATGCAAGTCTTCATAGTATGCACTTGCACAGATGGACAGGCAATAGAACGTCAGAGATGCCACCACGGAATTCGAGGATATTTTGGGTTGAGGGAAGAATGATCAAGGTCTCATATCTGTGATTGGCCCATTCCAGGTCTACAGCTTGGTGGTATTAGAATACATGACAATTTCTTTGTAGCAACGTGGAGGTCCATGACCCATTGGCCTTGGCCTGAATCTAGAAGGGCCGGAGAACCCAAAGCACAAGATCCCTCTCCATGGATTCTGTGGAGGACGCTCATTAAACCTCTAGTCGAGAAATGCAGATTGGAGTAATTAGAAGCCGGAAAGCTTGCCTGCCGAAGCACGGAGGCAGCAGCCAAGGCGCGGGCTGCCCGCAAGTGCATGGCGAATGCCTAAGAAGGTCGCAGAGAGATAGCAAGTAGCATTTGACACCTGACCAAGCACCCGGAAGGTGTTGAAGCCGGGCTGCTCGCTCTGTTACCCTTGAGTGCAGATTACAGCGATCCTGTGATGAAGAAGCGGATCTTCCACCAGGGGCGAGTACTGTGAATGTGATTAAGCACTTTCCGGCCAGTTTGACTATGTTGATGGTGCAGGTTTAGGGTTCACTTGGGATATTTTGCAGCTTTGGCCTGTGGAAACAAAAGTTATCACAAAGGGGGAGATGGCTGTGGGAGGCCAGATCAAGAAAGCATGAACGAAGTCCGAAGCGCCTGTCAGCCGTGTGCTGAAGTACACAGCTAATTTAGTACTACAGACCGGTGCCCAAGTCAGCAGCCGCAAGTTGAGTAGGCCTGCAGCCGGAAACAGTGACAACAAAGCGAATTTGGGAAACAGCGGCCAAAGCGAGGCCTACCAGCAAGTGCACTGCAAGAGTCTGGGAGCACTGGAGCGAGACCAGCAGGCGCATGCTAGACACCTGAGCAAGCAACCCAGCGGCAATGAAGCCGGGCTGCTCACCTTGCTAACTGTGGCGTCAGATGACCGCACACCAGGCAAGCCGCTGAAGAAGGTCTAGCCACGGACTCTCAACGCCCCGTAATACCAATGGCCAGCGCCAAAGCTTAGTAACGGCAGGGGGGCCCACATACTTATGTCTTTCACCTAGTGCAGCCTTGCCGACTGTGACCGCCTGCTCCACCAATTTTAGTTGGCTTCATGGGGTCGGGAAGGCAGTGGTCACCACGATAGCGATGATAGGGGGCCCCTTCCAGGTCCTGGCGTAGTGTCGACGAGGTCGGTGCGCCATGTGTGAAGACGAACGTCAGCCCCCAGCTAGATGGGCATGACGGACGTTCTCTCCTTCAAACGCCCCCTGGCTCACGCAGTGCACTTGCGGGCAGGCCGCGCTAAAGCTGATGCTTCTGGGTCTTGTTGGGGTGCCTCTTCTCCAGCTGCAAATTACTCCAACTTGCTGCTGCTAACTCGGAGTCAGTAAGCTCCTACTCGCTGTAGTCTCTTGCATAGCTGTGTGATTTAGGCGCCTCTCGGCTGTTTTGGACCTGATCCATCTTTCTGGGCTGGCTATACACAGCCCCTGCCTTGCATCGGAAGAGCTGATGTTTTTCCAAGGCCATGATGTAGCCGGCCTCCAGAAAGACGCCGAACATGCTATCCGGGAGTAGGTCTGTGTGCCAGCTCCCCCTGTGCGCAACGGAGTATGTGCACAGCCAAGTCGGCAGCGTCAGTGTTGCGTGCTCCGCTCCGCTCTGCAAAGGAATGCATGCAATGCAAAGGATTGCAAGAAAGAGTGGGGCCACCAAAATCGAAGACTTGGGCTAAGAGGGGTGAAAAACCCAGGGCCTAAGCAGAGCTGGAAGGTGGTTGAAGTACACATCAGTGAGCACATAAAAGTCAGACAGGCTAAATTGGGAAGACAGGCTAAACCCGGCATGCTGATAAAGGGCCAAGATCGGTGAGCGGTGCACGCTCAAATGAGAGCAGCATCCTGTGGAATGTAACATGTTATGCCTGCGGAAAGTGGTAACCCAAGCTGCCCCCAACTGCCGTGGTGTGTGTCAACCTGCTGAGCCAGACGCTGGAGGAGGGAGGACCGTTTATCACCGGAGCCACCGTAGATGCCCATAGCCGTTAAGCGGCCGCAGGTCAGAGAAAGCAGTCTCTGGGTATATCGGGTCCCTAGGGTCCTGCCGCGTTGTTGAGATGGGCCTGCTGCCCTTGGGAACGTCGGGACACAGCGCTGCGCGCTACCCGGTGCAGGAGCTCGAGCCGCCGAGCGCCGAAAACCCCCCATGGACGTCGATGGCAAAGGGGGCAAATGAGTGTGTATTACGAGATGGAGGGCCTGTGTGGCCAAGTACAATGGCAAGCACATTGACAAATGTACGTCACCTGCTGCTAAGCTGACCCGCTCAGTAACCACGAGTCAGCACATAGAGGTCGCTAACTGATGCCCGAATACTGGACGGCAATCGACAAGCTCTTGAGATACCAGCTAAAGCTCGACCAGCTTTCTCATGCAACGCATGAGCCTGAGCTCGCTGCAGACAAGCTGACAGTCGACGTCGCAAGAATGACAAGTAGGCTGCCAGCATGCCCATCTGAGCCGGAAGCATATCCTCACGTCGAGCATATCCCAAACTTGCACTGTTCTCCAGCAGAGTATGGAAGCGAGGGCCCTTGCAGCCGAAAGTGTCAGTTGCCGCCGGTAGGAGGTGATCACTGCGGGGGTAGTCAGAGTAGTGTCGGGAGCTTTCTCTGCTCAGCACCTCCCACTGCGTGGCCAGCAATGAGCGTCGATGCGGAACCCTTGTATGCCTCCGTCACCACCACATCAACCAAGGCTCGTGGGCCTCCGCCAGGTTGTGCACCCACAGTGTGAAGGGTGCGCCGTGGTGATGGGTTCGCCGCCGGGTAGTCATCAGCATACTTGGTGAGAGGCCAGTCCCGGAGGTGGAGGGGCTCGTGCAGCGGAGCTGGGCAGAGAGAAGGACGGTTAAGGTGGCTTTTCGACGGCGCTTGGGATTCGGGAAGCTGGCGCCCGTGCGGGGTCCGCCCCCGCGGCCGCCATGGCCGCCCCGCGCGCGCGCGCCGNGCCGAGCACGCCCTTCGCGTCCACGGCTGCAGGCTGGGCCCCTCCCCCCTTCTCCCGTCCTTGCCAACACCGCTGGCTGCTGCTGCCGCCGGTCCCCTCCTCATACCCCCTTTCCGCGCCTTACCCCTGTGCCAGCGTCGAGTGGCTCGCCGGCGGCTGCCTGCGCAAGCACTTCTCCCTGGCCTCGCCCGTCCGCCAGGCGCTGTGGTGCCACTTCGACGGCCCCGCCGACGCCGGCGGCGGCACCATGCTCTGCGTCCTGCATTCCGCCGGCCTCGCCCTCTTCTCCGCCTGGGGTGGCGCCACGATGGAGGTGCCCCTGGACGACGCCGGCGGGGCGTCTCTCTGGCCGCTCCCCTGTGGCCTGCTGGTGCAGCGGCGGCACGGCGGCCTCCCTCTGGCGCTCCTCCACCCGCTGGACGACCTGCAGGTGGTCACAATCCTCGCCGCCCCTGTGACATGCCGGACTGCAGGAGACACGGCGGCACGGCGGCTGTAGGCCGGGAGAGCCGCCTGTCAGCGTGACTCATGACGGCGGCGGGCGGGGTGGGCTCGGTTGGCAGGCGGCCACAGAGGCAGGCGGCGGGGCGGGCTTCGAGGGCCTGCGCGTCCTGTGGAGCGGCGGCGACGAAGCCCCTCTGCTCGTCGCGCACCATGCAGGTGATGGCCCGGGCTGCCTTGCTGCTCTTCTTTGCCTCCTCCAGCCTCTCCCCCCGAATGCCTTCACATGCCTTTCCAATGCCTTTCCAATGCCTTTTCCCCCTACTCCTGTGCTCTGCCCCAGCTTTCCCAGGGCCTCTTGCAGCAGCCGGCTGGCGGCGCGGCGGGCTCGGCTGCTGCTGACCGTCTTGGTTGCGGAGCAGGCCGCCAGGAGCACAGCGTGTGGGCGGTCGAGCAGCCGGCAGCCCTGCCGGGCCGCTCCCGGGCACCGATGGTGCTGCGCTGCATCTGGAGCAGCGGCCAGGCCCCCGAGCCCCCCGCGACCCAGGCACGCGGGCACACTCTGAGCACCCGAGCGACCTGCCGCCATTGCTACGCTCCCCGCCTCGTCCCACCTGCTCGCACCTCCCTCGCTCACCGCCCCAGGGCTGGGAAGGCCCACTTCAATAATACCCGTTGCCTCTCCAAGCCCTCACCAGGCACCGCAACATTCCTCAGGTAGCCCTGGCCCGCGACCGCGAAGGCACGCCCCTTTTGGCGCTGGTCCTGCCTGGACAGCAGCAACTACTCCTGCTCCCTGTGCCGCCAGACTCCACGCAGCTCTTGCCCCTCGCCAGCTTGCTATCAGCCGTCTCTGCCGTTGCCATAGCAGCACCAGGAGGCCGCATTAAGGACTTGCTGGTCCTCTCGCCCAGCAGAGAGCTCTTATACCTGGTTCGTCTGTCAGCCCTTCTGCTCCAGAGCTAGTCACGAATAAAGACCATGCAAGCAGCCGTGCTGCACGCACATTACAACATTCCACGACTTTGGTCAGCCGCATCAGCAGCTTCTCTGAGCAAGCGCTGCACGCTGTCCAGGAAATGCAGCGGGCAGGAGTCGGAGAGTGCCTCGCTTGTGAGCTGGCTGTACCTCCTTCCACAGTGCTGCCTCCGGCAGCATCGCTGCGGGATGCAGTAGGCGACCGCTTCAGCCTGGTGGGGGAAGACGGCCAGCTCTGGAGGTGCAGGGTGAGCCTGGGGGCCGAGCCCTCACTCTTGCAGCATTGCCATGCAGCGCTGGAGGAACCAAAGGCCCTGGCTCCGCTGTCCGTCAGGGCCGCGTGCGACTGGGCATCCTTCTGCGCGGCGCTGCTGGACTGGGTGGCGGGGAGCGTTCGGCCACGTCGCTCGTCACCTTCCAGACAAGCTTCGGCATGGAGGGCTCTGCTGGCATCTGACCTGCACAGGGCCACAATACGCCAAAGCCTTTATGGGGCGCTGACGGCGAGGCCCGGTGTGTCTGCTGAAGTGGGGGAGCCTCCTCCTCCGCCACCAGCCTGGGAGCGCCAAGCTGAGGTGTTGGAGGCCCTGGAGCGGCTCCACTGGGTGTACGAGGACTGCAAGCTCGACTGCCTGCGCTGGCTCTGTGCGGAGAGGATGGCAGGCCTGCTGTGGGGAGTGGCCGCGGCCTTCGGCAGGCAGGAGCTGTGCGAGTATTACCGGCGCGACTTCCCGGCTTGCCCTGGTGGGCGGCTGGCGCCACCTGTCGCAGCACTAGAGACGGCTGCTCGCGGGCTGCCTGCGGCTGCCTGCCTGCAAGGCTCGTTGCGATCCTGCCTCCTGGGCAATGCTGGAGCCTGGCAGCTTCTGGAGGCGATTCCCGCATTTGTGCCATGGTCCCGTGCAGTCTTTGCGCTGCACGCTGCCAGGGCTCAGCCGATGCCCTATCCTGTGGCTGGCTTGCCGCCCAAGGGCGCGCCTCTCTATATAGCGCCCGAGTCGGGCGCCGCTGTCCACCGCATCGTGCTGGCTATGGTGGCACTGAGCTTCACGCTACCCAAGCTCAACCGACTGCCTCCCGGAGCGGCACTGCCTCTGCAGCAGGCGCTGTACCAGTGCCGGGAGGACCCCCCCAAGGGCTGGCCTGCGGCGGCCTACATGTTGGTGGGGCGGGACGACTTGGCGGCCTCAGCTTCCGCCGGCCAGCCGGTCAATGACAACCGCTGCCACTGGGGCAGCACTTCCACGGCATGCCTGCATGCCATGCAGCAGGTTGAGCCAGATGCTGAGGCAGACGATGTGGACGTTGTGCCTGGTGCAAAGCCCATGTCTGCCCTGCGATTTGGAAAAGACCGACGAGTGCAGGAGGTGCAGCAACTTCTTGGCTCCTCAGAGCCAGCTCCCATTCAGGCCGTTTCTGGTGCAGATGCAAGCGACCCCGAGGTTGTAGCACAGCAGCAGTCCGAGTTGTGGCAGCTTGCCCTGCGCACTTCGGCATTGCCCTGTGGCCGTGGGGCTCTGACGCTTGCTAGCCTGCAACCTCTTCTGACGGAGGTGGGCTTCGGCACTGGCCTGCCCTCTGATACCAGTTTCTTGTCGCCCCTTCTGCACATTTGCTGCAGCTGACGTGTGCTGCCTGGCCCCTCTGGTGCAGAAACTGGTCGTCCCGCCGCTTGTGCTGGCAGGTCGCTTGCCCGTGCAGCATGACGCCACGGTCTGTCTCACTTGCCAACGCCCTCAACGCCTGTGAACAGCTGCCATCGTAAGGCAAAGACTCATGGTGATGCATGACCCAGGAATGCTGACATTGTGCCGGGTGCAGGTGAATATGGACCCAGCTATGGGCAACTTGCCGGAGCTGACCGCATGGCCCTCGTTCCACAACGCCGTCGCAGCAGGCCTGCGTCTTGCTGGAGGCCAGGTAAGTGCCATGCCCGCTCTTGCTGATGCCCCTGTACTGCTTCTAAGGGCCTCCATCTCCTGGCCTATCTAGGCACACTGCTGGCTCTGAATACTTGTTGGCCGGCCGTGTGCCAGAGCCGAATCACACGGACGTGGATTGTGCACCAGCGGCCCGAGGAAGCAAGCCACGCGCACGCCGGCGTGGTACTGGCGCTTGGCCTGCAGGGCCATTTGGCTCTGCTGGCACCCACCGACGTGTACCGCTACCTGGCGCAGGAGCACGATGCCACCACAGCTGCCACGCTTCTTGGCATGGCTGCAGCAATGCGCGCCTCCCAGGACCCTGCTCTATCAAAGGTGGGTTCAGAGCACCGCACACATTTGCCGTGCACGCATGACTCAGTGATGCAGCTTGGCTGGCCAAGGATTTGGGGCTTTACCTTGGCTCATGCATGCTACGTGCAAGCGGCCCTGATGGCTATAAACAACCTAGGCTGCTGGTGTTGCAGATGCTATTCCTGCACATACCTGGCCGCCACCCACCGTCGTTTCCAGACCTGGAGCTGCCAGCACTGGTGCAGGTAGCCATGGGCTCTGCTATCGCCTCTGCTTGAGCAGCTACTGGTGCGGATTGTGACATTGACATTGTGACATTGACGTTAAATAGCCAGCCTCACTGTCCTGTCTGTACTGGTGGCATTGTGGGTGGCCACCAGTCCGCCGCGCTCGTGGCACTGGGCCTGCTTTACCAGGGCTCTGCACATCGACTTACAACGGAGACACTACTTGTACGTACTCGTTTTGCCCTCGCTTGTTTCTGAGCTGAGGACCCTGAAGCTTTGCCTGCTGGCCCTTTGTCGTGACCAAGGGACGGTGGGGTGTGCTCTCAGGCAGAAATCGGGAGGCGACCAGCCGGGGATGTGATGCAGGATCGCGAGGCATACTCTCTCAGCGCAGCACTCGCCCTCGGTCTCGTCACTCTTGGTAATGTTCCAAGGCACTCAGCCCTCTGCATTGCTGGTGGCTGTTTGCTTCTGGGCAGCTCTCACATTCAGGCACTGGAGCCTCCTCATACAGGCAAAGGCCGGACTGCATGGGGCCTTGCCGATCTCCACATGGAAGACCGGCTCCGGGAGTACGTGTGTGGCTTCCACCGAGAGCCACCCAATGCCGTGAGTTGACTGCTCTTTCACTGCAGGACTGCCATGCAACACTTGCATTCCCTGCAAGTGTTGATCCTGCATCATGCCTACTTTCTGTCGCTTGGCTCCAGTCTCCATGGAGCACACCTGAAGCCACTGCAACGACAGCTGGTGGCGGAAGTCGCCATGAGCAGGTACGAAAGGCACGTAACTGCACCCTATCCTACTTTTGCACACCTTTGGGTGCTCATATATGCGCGTGGGCTAATACGATCGTGATACCTCTGGCCTAGACAGGTCATGCAGGGCTCGGTTAGCAGCCTAAACATCACGTCCCCAGGTGCTACCCTGGCCTTGGCTCTCATGTATCTCAAGGTGAGCACCATGATCTGTTGCTTGGCTCCTTCCTTTTCTACAATGTGATAGTGACCGGGGTTGTAGACCAGCAGCCTTGTGAGCTGTTTCATCTCGTGTCATTCACAGACCAATGACGTTGAGGTAGCCAACAATCTGCCAATACCGTCGTCGGCATTTGCTCTGACCTATGTCCGGCCCGACTTCATCCTGCTCCGAATAGTTGCCCGAAACCTCATCCTCTGGGACAGGTGGACCCCTACAACATTCATAAATCACATGCCTGCCCATGTTGGCTGCAGAGTGCATCCTTCCTGCAGAGGTGTGTGAAGTCGTTTTCAAAAGCAACTGAAACTTTGCTATTGTGACAGCATAATGGCCAGCGAGGATTGGGTGCAAGCCCAAGTGCCAGGGTACCTGAAGGACGTAGGAAGGTTCAGTGACTTGCAAGACATTGAGGCCATGGCACAAGCTCGTGCCAACATTCTGGCTGGCGCCTGCCTTTCGCTTGGTATACACCTTGAAAGGCGAGAAGGCCTGATGTCTGCACCAGTTGCTCCATATATCGACGTTGAGCATGCTTCGATATCCTGGGTTTATGCAAGCTCTGATGATTCAGGCTTTAAATATGCTGGGACTGCATCAAAGGCCGCCGAGCAGCTGCTGCACCAGTACACATGTCTCTTTCTGTCTCAGGTAATGCTTGCTGACACCTCTCTGTCAACTTACTTATGCGCCCCATCATGGATGTCGGTCATCTGTCACGTCAGATGGCCTTGTCCTATAAGCAAACCATCTATTATTTGAATGGAGCTCATGTACCGTATGAGATGTGCAAGTTGGGTCTGAGGATCTGGAGGTACATGACATGTTTCGTTACCTGTATCTTTGTCCTGGGTCACAATGCTGCAGAAAGCAGCGAGCCTCCGTGCTGACAAGGCGGACCGGGGAACTCTTGAAACGTGCGTGGTGGTTTCAGCTCTTTCGTTATCCTTGGTGAGTGCTGAGCACAGGGCACTGTTGACCACCACTTGTACCACGGTACATCATTTGTTGACATTCCACCAATGCCTGTGCAGGTAATGGCCGGCAGTGGTCATCTGAGGACCCTGCGGCTGCTTCGTCATCTCCGACGCCGCCCTGCAAACGATGCAACCGTCTCACATGGCAGCCACATGGCTGTGAGCCTTCTGCTGATAGCTTGGACTTATTTCTCATCAACCTCCCGCCTCCAGATGCCTTGACAACATTACTGCAAGCTGCCGCTTGTAAGCCAATAACATATTTTGCTTGTTGCTCACAGATTGCCATGGCACTTGGGTTTCTGTTCATGGGCGGAGGCCGGTGGACGTTCAGCACTAGCAACAGCGCCTTGGCTGCACTCCTTATCTCCCTCTACCCGTGCTTCCCTCAAGGCCCCTCTGACAACCGCTGCCACATACAGGAAATCACTTTACTTGGACCCTTTTTATCATATGGTGCTTCTTCTGACCTTTGCTCGAGTGAGGGACGGCCGCCCTGACAGCCCTGTAGCGAGTGCTTGCAGGCTCTGCGCCACATGTGGGTGCTGGCAGCTGAGGAGCGGCACGTTGAGGCCGTGGATGTGCTCTCTGGCCACAGTGTGCAAGCAACCATGCAATTTGAGCTGCGTGACCCTGTACACATATTGCAAAGAATGGCTCCCTGCCTTGTTCCCCCACACAGCGTGGTATGTTAGTGTCTGTCCTGCACCATATGGATCTTGTTGGTTGCATGCAATTAAAGAAAATTGCAAAATATCTGCCAAGAATGTGCACTTATTGAGATGGCGACTTTTTGCAGCTGCGGCAGGTGAGTGTTGACTGTCCCCGATACTGGAGACGCACAGTCGATATCGCCGAGACGGTCGCTTGGGTACAACGCAAGCCCATAAGATCGTTTTTCTCCACTGCCTCACTCGCTCCTGCGCAAAAGGTGCAGCTTACTTTTCATGCTTTCTCTCTTTGTTTCCTCGTATCCAGTGCCTTACTATCAGCTTGTCTCACTTCTGCACACCTTCACTGAAGCTTGTGAGCTGGTTCGCAGGCTCAAGGAACAGAGGATGCAGTTAGCAATTTGTCCAAGGCCATGTCGGACCCTTTGTTGGTAGCCTTTGCTCGGCTGGTCGATCCCGTGCTTGCTACTAGTGATTACCAATATTGGGGTCGGGCCTTTTACGCGTGCTGTTGCCCGGATCGAGGCGCTCTTCTACAGGTGCGATCGTGTCAATTGCTATGGTGTTGATTGACCAGACATTACGCTTATTTCGTCACTGCTCTTGGCAGCCGAAGATCTTTGACTGCAAAGCTCATGGTGGTGACCTGATTCTAAGCTTGCCGGTGCCTTTACCAGCCATACCTGGCTGTCTACTTCATCGCCAATGCACTCCGCCGATTTTATAGAATGTGCCCAGAAGACACAGCTCAGTCAACGAGCAGTCCTAGCCTTGGAGCTCCGTGGTTTCTGCAATTGGCAATTGATTGCCTGCAGGTGCTTCACTTGGTTCCATTCCAAACCCAGTGCTTTGAGATGTGGAGGCACTAAAACTCTATTATAATGACAAACACCTTGAACATGGATGCAATGTGCAGTGGGCGTCACTTATGATGCAGGCATGGTCTGATGAAGCTGACTGCCCACTTCATCCCACAATTGTAGCGAACTTGACTGGAGACATAGAAGCTCTTTTTCTGAGACTTCTTTTGCAAACAGTGCCTGCATCCTGGCCTGCCGACAAGACGATCACCCTAGCTTGTGCACTGCGCTGGTACGATGTCCCTCCTCCTGGACGTCTGGCCGCTGCTGCAGCCGCCACAAGTCACCTGCCAGTGTTGGCAATGTCTTTTCCAACTTTGCCACCGATGCTGCTTCAACACATCATAGGCTGCAATGCATAGAGTGTTAGCATACATGCTTACATTAATAGCAGCTATGAGTCACCTCCAGTACAACCTTCAGGCCCCCTTCTCGCAATGGACTTCGACGTGATATTGTTTCAAGCGTTGAAGTCAGTGGTGCGAATAAGTCTCTAAAGCGATTGACATTCTGCAATGAGCATATGCTCGTGGTTGTTGGATGCATAGGAAGGGGTCTGTGCCGACGTCTCTTTGCTGTAGGTTAAGCATTCTTGCATTCTCCTGCTCGTTTCCATGACTATCTGGTGCGTTTGCGATGCTGTGCTTGAGTTTTTGGACGCTGCTGGTAGCAGTGCACCTACTGGATTAGAAGCTTGCCATGTGGATTTTGGATGTACTCAAGCTGTCGTGTAACGAATGTGAGCTGCTGCCAAGCCCCGGCTTCCGGCGGATCGAGAGAGAAGAAGCTCGTCCAATGTAATGTAGTGGCTGGGGATGGCTAGCCCAAAATGATTGGACAAGGTCCAGAGAGCCGAAAGGCGCCTAAAACACATAAGCTATGCACGAGCATAGGGGAGCTTAGAAACCCCGGGTTAGCAGCAGCAAGTCGGAGTGACTTGCAGCTGGAAAAGAGGACCCCAACGACACCCAGAAGCAGCAGCCATAGTGCGGCCTGCCAGCAAGTGCACGGCGTGAGCCGGGAGCGTTGGGAGGAGACTGAAAGTCGCATTCGCATACCTGGGCGAGCAACCCAGCAGCGTCTAAAGCCGGGCAGCTCCCCCTGTGCACCCTGCCGACGATCGATGGCCTGCTCGGCAAGCCGCTGCAGGTCGGGAGAGGCAACGGGGTGGGGCTGCAATGGTAGCATGGTGCTGCAGGTCCAGGTCCAGGGGTCCAGAGGTTTTAGGGTGGTTAGTGGGGATTTCTTCGGCCCTCGCTGCTGCCTCTGGCTCTTGCCAGGGGACCCGCTTCCAGGAACCCAGTCTCTCTGACCTGAGGCTGCTTAGCAGGGGTTACTGAGTGCTTCGTAGCTGCTTCGTTTCTTTTTATTGCTTGTTGTTCTTCGTACTTCCCCTGGCCCCTTCTCGTCCTTTGTTCATTCTTTTCTGAGCTGGCTTTTTCCAGCCCCTATCCTCAATGGGCGAGCCCTTTTCCTCTCTTTCTTCAGCCGGGTGGCTGGTCGATGGTCCCGCCAACGGACCGATTCACATGGCCAAGGGTGGACGTCCTGACGCCTTGCAGCCCGAGAGAGGATGCATCGAATAGGATTCACTATGTTTGGGAGTTGTAAGGAGCATCGACGAAGTCGTTCCCTTTGCATTGGACTACACAGCGCTGGAGGCCAGAGCATACTCTTGGACTCCAAAACGTCTCCCATCCGGACGAACTCTCGAGAGGGCTCACCCCAGAGACCGGTGGCTCACAACACCAGAGTACCGAGGCATCTGTACAATCATCCAAATGGACCCAAGTATTTGCAGCGGCAACTTGAGGACCTCTCAGACAAAGCCATTCCCAAGCCGTCTCCACATGAAGCTCCTGTCTTGCCTGTGATACAAGAAGGCGGGTTGCTGCGCATGTTTCCACCCCCTCCACAACAACTAGACAGTGCAATTCATTCAATGTTCCTTCGGATAGGCAGACTGCTGCCAACGCGGTGAAGCCCGCCATTCTAGCTGGACCTCTGGAGCAGGATCAGTCAGATCCGCATTGCAGTCAAGGACGCACAGAAGACCGTGATTCCTATTCAGTAATTCCTTCGTCCCCCTGGCTGTGGACGTGCATGGGGCTCTCGGATCCTACTGGCTCGACCTGTTGGCCAGGCTTGCACGGCGCGCTGTGTCCCGCAGGCGCGGTGAGCCGGCTGACTTCAACGCCGCTGGCTCGTGGGCTCAGGTGTATCGTATGCGCTTGTCCGTCTCCCTCCAGCGGTCCATGGCCCACGCCTTGCATCTGCGTGCTGGCCGTGCTCTCGCTGCGGCCTCCGGCTTTCGTCGGGGGGATAGTTTACCGGCAGCTAGTCTGTCGGATGTGAGGCTCCTCACTCGTAACTACTAAGCGGTCCATCCTCCCCCGTTCTGCCATAGCCTCTTCAGGCCCCGCAGTCGCTGCTTAGCTCGTAGTTTGGCCCCTTCGAACCTTGTCAATTCTTTTCGGGCTGGCTTCTCACAGCCCTTGCCCTCATTGGGAGAGCCACTTCTTCTTATTCAGTAAGGGCCAGCTGATGACTCGTGCTTCTGTTAGGCACGACCGACATCCTGTCTGGAAGCGGACTCTCAGGTTGAGGCTTCGAAGTCACACAGCGGCCTTTCCCACCAATGTCAAGGAGATGCAACCGTTCCTTGGTTTTGTGAAGTGCCATTGCAGCGAGGATCAATAGCGTTTGCTGCAAGCCTATGACCGACATTTTGCAGAAGGAACCGTCTTGGAAGGAGGGGCTTACCCGGGAGGAAGCCTTTGATTCAAGGACTTGCTGCCTTGCTGACTTACACATGCTGGTCATCCGAGCAACTATCTAATTCTACCGTCCGAGGTCAACACGAAATCCGAAGATGTAAAGTATGAAGGCGCGGCGGCTATCATGCGAGACCAAAGAGATGGTCCGGTTCAAGAAAGCAGGAAGCCGCAATCTGGGTTACTAAGTCCAGCCCAAGAGAAGGAGCGCTGGCCGGTCGGGTCAGGAAAGTGCTGATCCGACGGGAAGAATAACCACTTGAAATCGTCGGTTGCGATATATTGGCAGCAGAAATCATGGAAATGCTAAAGTATTGTTATTGTGCTAGGGCATGCGGGACGCCACGTGTTCGAGCGGCAAGCTTTTTAACGAGAATATCGGGCCAGGCCGTCGCAGACATGGGGAAAGCTAGCTTTTCGAGCGGCAAGCTTTTTAGCGAGGATGTCGGGCCAGGCCGTCGCTGACGTGGGGAAAGCTATCTCGACAGATATTGGGAGAGACTAGCCACACCACCAGACGGAGGTCTCTGCCATCGGTGTCAGACCGTTGGTGCTCTACTCAATTTGCGAGGTCATCAGAGTCAGTCCCGGACGATTTTCCGTTCAGATAGAAACCCGAGGGCCCAACTAATACTCATGGGAATCAAGTCTATGGAGCCAGCGTCAGCGGCGTCCCAGCCGGGCAGGTGGCGCCATGGGAGAGGGACTGTGAGGAAGTCTAGTGGGCATGGACATCCACACGAGGCGGATGACACCGCAGGACTCTATCAAGGCGAATTGTTATCATGCGCCGAGGGTAGAAGTAGGCTGCTCTCCACCCCTGCCCGTTTGAGAAAGTGTGGCCCCTATGGCTTGGTTGGCTGGTCACTTTTGTAACTACTTTATTTGGCCGAGATGTCAATACCATGGAACAGATGGCTGGAAGGTCAGGCTACCCATCTCACCAGTTGGGCCAACAATGAAACGCGACATTGACGACCGCGCAACTCGAACCATGGCACGCAACGTCCGAATAACGGCACAACTCGTACAAGTGCAAAGGCGCCGAAGTTGCCATCAGAGGTAACAGATAGCGGGAGAACTAATGATGTATATATCAATAACATCCCAGGGATACCCAGCAGATTCTTTTGATAACAATGCCGGCGGCGGCATCAGCGGCGGAGGTGGCAACCGCCAGTGGCTATCTGTGATATCTTTTGGCTAGTGGCCGGACGCTGCGGCCGGAGGCAGGGCTGCGGCAGATCGTGATACGTATGTAGGAGCGGGTCTCGCAGTGCGCTGCGCAGGTGTGCTCAACCCCTGGGCCAACTAGGCTTCCGGTCCCCTAATTTGGTTGTATGGCTATAATTTGGGCTCACCGAGTGCCTTGGCCTGCATTTGCCTTTCAACCATTTCTGACGCCTGTCCTTAGCTTGCGGTTCTCATTAGTCAAATCGGTTGGAGGGAAAGTACTTTGTCGGCGTGCTCACGAGTTGTGACGCGGCGATGGTATACAACAAGGGAGCCTTTAAGCGAAAAGGGTCGGCCGCAGAATCACCACACCTGCAAGCGATGAGCCGGAAATACAGCTCGCAGCGATGCTGCTGTGGGGAAAGAGTTGTAGGGCATTGGCTGTGAGAGGCCAGCCCAAAGGATCCAACAAGAATATAGATTCTCCTAGTAGGGGGCGATGCTGCAATTGGCCAGCCCAGAAAAAGCATGAACAATGGTTACGACCATTTTCTCCATGACTTCTGCAAATGGACGCTCAATTATCGCCGTGGGGAAGTTCGAAGGATTTAGCGGCCCACATCCTTGGGTGCTCAAGGAGGTCAGCCGTTGATACTGGCGGCGCGGAAAAGTGTGCCGTGGACCGAAGCATCGCTATAATCATAGCTGTTTCTTATTTGGAAGAGCGTCTTCGGCCCCCTCTGACGATGTCATTTCTTTTCGGGCTCGTTGTTTCAACCCCTTGCCCCCTCTCGGGAGAGCCACTTTGGTTGAGGAGCTTATTTATTGTAAGCGATAATGAGCATGGCGGAGGGCGCTTGGCGGCACAAGAAGAAAGACGCTTCCATAAGAGGGCGGTGGCTGGGAGAGGCCAGCCCAGAAAAGAGGGCCAGGAAAACGTCAATCAACAAAGTCAGAAGGGGCCAGGAAAACGGCAAAGCACACACGGAAGCAAATAGCTACCTAACACTCGGTAATCCCTACTAAGCAGCCGCAGGTCGGAGAAACTAGTCTCCTGGTAGCGGCACACGCCTAGTCTTCTGCTGCGCTAATGCGTGAGTGCTTGCTTTACTTTGTAAGGTGAGTTGACGTGTAACGATTCAGCTATTTGATTAAGCACACGGTGATGTTAGCGTTACATGACCTCTAGCCTCTCGCGGACAAGTGGCCCGTCCAGGTGGCGGGCTGGCTTGCCGGCCAAGTGGCCCGCCCAGGTGCGGGTCCCGGCCGTCCTAGACTACATATCGCCATGATCCTCCCGTCCAAGGGGGACCTTTTGCCCGCCGCAAGGCAGGCAATGGGGCGACCGGCTCACACCCCAGAAGGGGGGTGGCACGGGGGAAGCACTATGAGCCTTGGGGCGAGACCCGACAGCGGCGAAAAGTTATCTCCCTTTGAAAGTGGCAACAGTGCCAGTAACGGTGCCACACCCCGTGTAATTAAGTAAGGTTCGTGGTCCCAAGCTCCGTACCACGTGCGCACGGCCCGGGCCCACACCTGGACGGGCTGCCTCGGGTGGGCCAGCCCTCTTGGTCATGTGCGCCAGTATTCTTGGCGCTAGTCCCTTGGACTCGTGCGCATTTTGGCCTCATGAGCCAGTCTGTTGGATTCGTCTTATCAGGCCCGCCCCTCCGGACGAGGACCTTGAGGCGACCCTCGTCACACCCTCAGGAAAGGGGGTGGCGAGTGAACGCTAGCAGTAGAAGGCCGAGGCCGGACTCCTCAGTCGGATTAACGCCGAGAGAGGCACAGCTCTGCTGCTGCTTGCTGCTGCAGCCGCCGCCACATCTCTGCTGCTGCCGCCTGCTGTCCAGCCCGTTGCCGCAGCTCGTCGCTGCAGGCCCCGCCGGCCCTCTGGGAGTGTCATGGCTGCGCCCCATGTGGGACAGCTACTGACCCTGGGTAGAGTCACCGCCTTCTGGCGGTGCCTCAGGGAAAGACTTCCGCTGCGTATGCGCCTATGTGTACTGTGCGCGCTGGCGTTCTCCTGTACGAGGGTTCTATCCAGAACACCCTATGTCTGTACCACAAACAGGACTTTCTGACCCTAACTGCGTGTACAGGGATATGAACGTTGCATTGCTATCCTATAACTTTCTGCCTTTGTCACCTTATGCTCTTAGATATTGGCCATCACCAATCTGTATGTTGCGCGTTATTATCATGCAGATCGCCTCCCTGCATATGATGAGTTTAATGTCAGCACTATCGGAGAGGATGTCTATGTTCTCCAAAGATAGGCTAGATATCCGCCTGATTATGTCTGGGATTCGGTGTTGTACGTAAGCTGCCGAGAACGTCCAGTAATCTGCGGCATCACTAGCACCCCTGTCTATTGTGCAATATCTGTCTGTTACAACAAGTACGACGTGTTTGTAATAGGAGGGAGGATATTACTGGACATGAACTTGTCTTTAAGAGGCTTAAGCTGGACAAGTACAGCCTTACTAACGCATAGCGTGTACCTCTTGCCTGGCCTTAAAATTCTCAGGATCCTCGCCTACATACTGCTCGTATGCGTGCTCTTCCAATACTGTGTTCCCAGGAGACAAGGATCTGGTCCCAGCAGACCACACGATTATTGACCATACCTCAGAGATGATGAGGTCTAACAAAGACATGTCCATGGTCTACAAGTACAAGGATAGCATCGCTAAGCTCAGCGGTATACTCTCACTTACGGTCTCCAAGTCAAAGATAGAATACTCCATATGTGACCTTGTATACAGCATGCTTGGCGATAGCGTTGTCACCTGCATCGGAAGGCTTTGGTGCTTCCAATTGGTGTATGGATAGAGTGCTCATCAGATGGGTACCTCTGGAACTTCTTAACAAAGGAGCTAATAGAGTACCTGCAATCTGAGGGAGCCGATCAGATAGCATCCCATATCAAGTCCGTGCACACCAGGTCCAGGCTCCTAAAGGATATAAAACTTCGGCTCCACCAGTCCTGTACAGATTGTGTGTTACGGCTGATAGTGCAAGGATCCTTCTGAATGTTGGACTTTGTTCTGTAAGCTTGGGTTTATATTTCCAATCCGTACGCCGTCATCGGCGAAGCGGCGAATGTGCACTTTTCGCCTTCGACATCCACGAATCGGGACTTTAAGATGTCGAACGGCTCTTCTTCCCGGCGGCAATCTTCATTGCCTGGTCAGACCTTTGCCTGCGTAAGCACCAGTGGCCGATTTTTATCGGGCCTGTGAAGCACCGTATTGCAAGCGGCCGCAGGTGGGCTGCGATCTGACTGTCGGCCAGGCGCTGGTCTGTACTCTCGCCTTGTGCCCTCCCTCACAGCTTTACTGGGGGTATGATCTGGCGGGTTACCATGTTTGCCTTGCTTGCCTGTTGCACCGGCCTTTCTCAGCAACACTGTGATAGTACTGCTTCAGCAGATATGTCTAATACCCGCCACTGAGATACCCCTCGCTAGGATCCACCCGTTCAACGAAGAATCTTTGGCCCGCCGCGAGGCAGGCCATGGGACGACCCGCTGACACCCCTGGAGTGGGGTTGGCACGGGGGGAGCAGTACGAGTGTGATGACCCTGACCCTTACGAGCACAGCCAGGGGTCAGTATGTCCTTACTGGTTCCGGTCGCTGGGATTTAGACAAACTCCCAGCACAGTGAAGCACACGTGTACTAACAACGCAGCGGAATATGTTGCCCTGAGGCGCCGCCGACAGGCGGCGATTCACCTCCTAGGTACGGGCCAGGGACTGTCTCAAGGGAAGCAGTCACAATCTTACTCAAGGAGAGCCGATGAAGATTCGCGACGACGAGATGCAGCGACGGGCTGCGGCAGCAGGCAGCAGCAGGGCTGCGTCGGCGAGCTGAGGCAGCAGGCGGCAGCAGGGCTGCGCCTCTCTCTCGCGGACTTCACTGATGTTGACCGGGTGTCCCCGAGTCTGCTCTCAGCCCTACTTGTAGTGCTTCATGTGCCACCCTCCCCAGGGGTCTCTGGGAGGCTCGTCTCGGGGCCCACCTTCGGGAAGGCGGGCCCGACAAGGGGAATCTAGCGCGAAGGCAGGCCACGCGGCTCCCTTCCGGAAGCGGCGGCCGTCCTGCGGCGCCGCCAGTGGGTCACGGGTGTGGTGCGGCGTCACGGGCGCGCCACACGTGTCACATACATGTCATTGCGAGCAAGGCGGCAGATTCAGGAATATGCTCGAGAGCAGCCTTGCTGCTGCCTGCCGCCGCAGCCGCCGCCGCACCCTGCTGCGGGGCTTGCTGCAGGGAGTCCGTGGCTGCGGCCCTTGGGGTACAGCCGCCGGCTTGCGCCCAGGAGGTTGAGTCGCCGCCGGACGGCGGCGCCATAGGGCCTGTCTTCCTCTGCGCCTATGCGCTGTTGCTTCACTGTGTAGTGGGTTCGCTCCTGCACCCCTACAGCCGAACTCAATGGGGACAACTGACCCCTAAGTGCGTGTGTTAGGGCGAGGTCCTTTACATTAGTATCAGAGGCGGTCTTGCATCTATCGGGCTTGGTTTCTTTGTACTCGCCGCTGACGATGCAAGGATCCCCTCTGATGTGCTGGCTTGACCTTTCCTGGTGAGATAAAGTGTTCTGCCAGACGTTGATTCGCGAGGCTGCTCAGTGTAAGCGCCTGGTGCTGAGTCATCTTTGCTCAATGAGCCAGCAACGACCAACGCCAATCATCGACTACCTGATCCTTTAAAGAGGACCACCTGCTGCTAAATTGCCTACTTTGAGGTGAGGTAGGGTTTGACGCCTGCAGCCTTTGTGTGGTAAAGGTCAGTCGTGTGGCCAGCATCGATCGTGTGCATCGGTCTTGCTCACATCTGCGGCTGTCTGCCTGCCTGCTGTTTGGAGGTGTGGCTTAGCACGCTGCCTTGCTTGCCCGCTCGCTGGTGCACCAGTCTTGCGATGCCCTCCCTGTATTGCAGTGTGGAGTGTGTGGAATGCCGACTGCCGGAGCTTGAATTGATCACTCAGTGTTCTACAGAAAGCATGGAGGCGCACAAGTCCAGTGCGCGGCCTAGCCCTCCTCGGGAGGGAGAGCGCTCGGCTGCTGAGGCAGCGGCTGCTGCAGAGCAGCTGCTGGGGCAGTGGCTGCTGCGGGGCAAGTGCATGAGGGGCACGCCGAGCTGGGAGCCGCGGGCCACGAGGGCTTGTCGGCTCGGGAGGTGCAACTTTTGCACTCCTCACGCAGGTCCTGGCGGCAGTCCAGTTTGCGATGGACCCAGCTCAATATCGCCTCCTTGCGAGGATATGCGGGGAGCACTACACCCACCTTGCCCAGATCCGTGCGGGACAGCGGCATGTGCAAGAGATCGATGCCGCGGTGCATCTGATGCTCAAGAGCGGTGGCAATCCGTTGCATGGACGTGCAAAGGCCCACGCGCCACGGCAAATTATCGGTCAAGATGATCGGCGTATGTTCAGGCGTGGCTGAGTGAGATGTCGGGTGGTTCGACTTGAAGAAAGCGGACGCGAAGGCAAGAGTGCCGCTCGCTGCGAACTACCTCGCGGGGAAGCCACGTGAGTGGTGGGACGCCCTCGAGCAGTCAACGACGGCCGATGTGTACAACACATTGGAATAGCTCAGCAGGTCACTCATGACTGCATATGGCTATATCCATGCTGAGCTTTCAGCGCGCGACGAATTGGATGCCATCCGCATGAGCGGCACACACTTTGAGCAACATGTGCGGCGTTTCAGGCTGCTTCTTTCGAAGGAGCCAACGAAGGGGGTGGACTAGTGCCAGCATTCTAAGGCTGGGCTGCCTCCCAATGTGCGCACTTCGGTCGCGGTGGACTCCGCTTCCTCACTGGCAATTACGGATGTATCCAAGACGGTGGAGCACGCCAGGAAGGTGCTTAGCATGCCGGACCTTGGGCGTGGCAAGCGTCCCCTGCTTGAGGCAGGTGGATCTGCAGAGGCAGAGCGGGGCAAGACGAGGTTCTACCTTAAGGAGGGGTCGAACGCCCGTCCCCAAGGCGGGTTCCAGAAGCCTCGAGTGGAAAGAGGTGGCTGCTTTCGCTTCGGCGATAAGGGTCATCAGATCGACGACTGCCAGGCGGCAGGTCCCTCTATCTCGAGGCCACGTCCACTGCGTCCAATGGGCCGGGACAAGGGCAACTTCAAGGGCAAGCATGAGTGCCTGACCCTTGCGTCTGAGAGCGATCTCATTCAGCCAGATGCTAGTGAGCTGTTCGATCTTGCTGGCATAGGCTTGCCCGCCATCCAGTACCGGTTGTGCGCTCCATTTTTGCTTTGTTGCAAAGTTTGGAGGCAGGAGGGCCTCTATTTGTGTTGCTTGCCCACAATTACTTGCAAATGGCTGCAGACATTCTATATGAGCTGGCCTGCGCGCCATCGGCCTGAAGACATTGTAATCTTCATTGTGCCACAGAAGCGCCGGCGTGATTGATCAAGCTCCGCACGGGATGTCGCTGTTGTGCTCGCACGAGGCGGGACACAGACTCCTTAGGCGTAGTGTTGATGCCAGTCACCTTAGGCGTACCCGGCAAATGTCAGGGTATATTTTGCTGGCACCCCAATCCTGGCAGTGTACTTGGGGTACACACGATGGCTGTGTAGAGAATCTCGCCCTAAACCAGCAGTTAGCGTGAGTCGTCCTTCTTATGTTCGGCTGTGGGGGGTTTAGGGACCAACCCACTACACGAGTGAAGCACAGCGCATAGGCGCAGCGGAAGACAGGCCCTGTGGCGCCGCCATCCGGCGGCGACTCCACCTCCTGGGCACGAGCCGGCGGCTTGTCCCCCGGGGGACGCAGCCGCGGACTCCCCGCAGCAAGCCCCGCAGCAGTGTCATGCCCAGGCGCGTCGGCGTCGTCGTAGTGTCGTGCAGAGGGTGGTTGGGCGGGACGTGCCAGGTCATCATACCGGTACACGTGGCATAGGCAGGAGAAGTGTCGTGCAGAGGGTGGTTGGACGGAAGGTGCCAGGTCATCGTACCGGTACACGTGGCATAGGCAGGAGAGGTGTGAACGGGACCCTCGGGGGAGTAGACCCCGGGAAGCGGCGCCACCCGTGCGGGCAGAGGGAGAGCCCTGGGGGCGTCGAAATGGCTAAGTCCTGTACCTACTGCCTTGACCCCCCCGCGGGGGTAAGTCACGTGGCTGGCGGAGAGAGACCCATCTCTCCGCAAGTCCTCTTGGAGAACCGGGGCGCCCTAGCGATGGCTGCGCCGCGGAATGCGGGGATGCTGGCGCGGGTTCTGGGGGTGTAGAGCGGGCGCGCCAGTGAGGCCGAAGCGGGGGAGATCCCCCGGCGGGGGTGACACGCACTGTGGATGAGCGAGTGAGAGAGCGAGCCCATTATTGGTGTGGCACCTTATTTGTCACATTCTTACGTCAGTCTGGCTTGGGGCGACGTCGTGCGGGTCAGGGTCAGTGCCAGCGACTACGAGGCTTGGACTGGCCCGCCGGCGAAGCCTCAGTCAGGTCAGGCGCTTCGACGCCATGCTAGCGCTACACGGGCAGGCACGACCGGCGGCGGCGACTCCACGGACCACGGACGGACCACGGACCACGGACCACGGACCGTCCGGCGGCGACCCCACCTCCTGGGCGCAGGCCGGCGCAGCAGGCCCCGCAGCAAGGTGCGGCGGCGGCTGCGGCGGCGAGCAGCGGCAAGGCTGCTCCTGGGCTTCACCGGCTCGAACTCCTCGAGCCTCAGCCCCAAGGCTCTTCGTGCTTCCCCGTGCCACCCCCCCTCCAGCGGTGTGTGCGGGTCGCCCCAAGGCCTGCCCTTGCGGGCGGGCCCAAGGTCACCCCTTGACAGGGTGGAACCTGGCGAGGGTATTTCTGGACGGGCGGGGCCACTTGCCCGGCAAGCCAGCCCGCCACCTGGCGGGCCCGCTTGTCCCAAATAGCCGGTCATGTAATGCCAACAGAGCCATGTGGCTTAACCAAATGGCTGGTTCATTACATACCTCCCCACTCTGGTGTTCACGTCCTCGGGAACAACGAGAAAACAGCCGACAGGTAATAAGATGCCCGACGGCTGCTGCCTCTACCAAGCCTAGGAGAATTACCACCCTTGGGCCAGGTATTCCCTGAGAGCATCTGGACAATTTGCCAAATTGGCCGCAGGCTCCCACGTGTTGTGCTCAGGCCCATACCCGAGCCATTTCACCAGATACTCACGGGTCTTACGCCCTCGAGGCTTGTCCCTGGGAGACAAGATCTCTTCCACCTCAAACTCAAGATCATCCTCGATGACTAGTGGAGGTGGGGGCGGTTGGACACGACCATCCGAAAGGAAGGCCCTCAGCTGAGACACATGGAAGACGTTATGGACCTTCCAATGCACCGGTGTCTTCAATTCGTAGAACACCTTGCCCACAAGGCGTACTACTGCAAATAGTCCAACCCACTTGGGCAGCAACTTGCGCGTACCCACAGCCCGCAAGGATAAGTGCTTCGTGCTCAGCAGCACTTGTGCACCAACATCGAAGGACACGTCCTTCCGATGTTTGTCAGCATAAGCCTTCTGGCGACTCTGGGCAATGTCCAGGAAATGCCGAGCTCGTCTCTGAGCCTCCAAGAGGGTCCCAGTAAAGGCTACCACGGCGGGAACTCGTTCCGGCCTCCCCACCTGAAGTGGAGCTCGGGGATGCTGACCATAGTCGAGGAAGAATGGAGTCTCTTTGGTGGACGCATGATAGGCATTGTTCACAGCATATTCAGCTGGAGCCAAATAGTCATCCCAGTCAGTCTGGCTAGAGTTGACAAAGTGCCTCAACATGTCCTCGAGAACTCGATTCATTCGCTCAGTTTGGCCATCCGTTTGTGGATGGAAGGCTGTGGACATGGACTGCTTCGTGCCAATAAGCTTGCAGACTTCTTTCCAGAAGTGACCTGTAAAGCGAGGATCGCGGTCCGAGACCAGTCTCTCAGGTATTCCATGTAGCGTCCACACCTTATCCACATAGATGCCAGCGAAATCCTTCGCCGATGCCCGCGTAGTAGTGGGAGCAAAATGCACCATTTACTCAGGCGATCCACAAAGACGACAACGGCATCATAGCCGTTCCGCGTCTTAGGCAATTGTGTGATAAAATCCACACTTACATCAGACCAATTCCGCTCCGGAATCTGCAAGGGCTGAAGTAATGCGGCAGGCTTGCCAGAGATTGCCTTACTACGTTGGCATGTGGCACAGCTTGCCACAAAAGCGCGCACCTGGGCTGAAAAGCCCTTCCACCAAAAGAGGCGTCGCACAGCCTGTTTGCTTTTGCTCACTCCCAAATGACCACTGTAAGGCGTATCATGCAGTTCCTGCATTATGTCTGTGCGCAAGGCAACGCAGTTCGGGACCACAATAGCGTCACCTTGCCACCAGAAGCCTTTGTCATCAGTGAGGGTGCTTACGTTGGCGGCTTCAGCAAACCATGTGTCTGTGCCATACCCTTTACGGATACGCACGTAGACCTCAGAGAGCTCAGCCGTGGTTTGCCGAGAAGCTTGACGAGTCGGACGCAATCCTGCAGCCCGCACTCCAGAAGCATTCAAGGAAGCCAACGCATCAGCGCCGCGAATGTTGCGCCTCACAGGGTCTGCAACATTAAGACGTCCAGGGCGGTAAACCCACTGGAAATCGAATTGTGCCATGCACTCAGCCCATCGAGCTTGACGCCTCGTCAAATGCTGCTGCGTGTGGGAATATGTCAACGGGCAATGATCCGTGACAACCGTAAATACCACACTTTCCGGGTAGCAACGCCAGACGCGTAAGGCGTGCACCACAGCCAGCAATTCCTGCTCGCCCGTAGTGTAATTTCGCTCTGCAGGGATCAGCAGGCGACTCTCAAACGCTAACGGGTGACCCTCTTGCAAGAGCACGGCACCAATGCCGGTCAAAGAGGCATCGCAGACGAGTTCAAATGGCACGCCTTCACGAGGAAAGGCCAGCACAGGCGGAGATGTCAACGCCTGCTGTATTCCCTCAAATGCCCTCTGGCATTCGGACGACCAACCCCAAGGTACGTCCTTACGAGTCAGCTTCGTAAGAGGAAGTGCCAAGTTCCCATAGCCTTGTAGGAACTTTCGGAAAATAAATTGCGAATCCCAAAAAGGAGCGCAATTGAGGCACAGTTTGTGGCACAGGCCAATCCCGTACGACCGAAGTCTTCTTGGGGTCGACACGTATGCCGTCTTTGCCCACGACATGCTCGAGGTATGTCAGCTCTGGCTGGTTAAATGTGCACTTGGACCGCTTGGCATACAATCGATTTTCAAGCAGCAACTGCAGCACTTGGCGCAGGTGCTTCACGTGATCCTCAGGCGTTTTGCTGAACACCAGTATATCATCCAAGTAAACCAGCACAAAGTGGTAGAGCAGGGGGCCAAAGACCCTCGACATCACCGCTGGAACGTAGCCGGTGCATTGGTCAGACCAAAGCTCAGCACCTTGAACTGAAAATGTCCAAGCGGCGTACGGAACGCCGACTTCAGAATATCCGCAGGCGTGATTCGAATTTGGTGATACCCACTTGCCAGGTCCAGGGAGCTGAACACCGTAGCCCCTAAAAGCCAATCGTACAGATCATCTATCCGAGGCAATGGGTATCGGTTCTTGATAGTAAGCTTATTCAGAGCCCGATAATCAATGCACATCCGCAGAGTGCCATCCTTCTTTTTGACAAAGAGGATGGGTGCTCCATATGGCGACTGAGATGGCTCAATGTAGCCCTTCGCCAGCAGGTCCTCGACCTGGGATTGCATTTCTCGAAATTCGAGAGGGCTCAGCCGGTACATGGGACGGAAAGGCGGGTTAGCGCCTGGCTCCAATGGAATTGTGTGAGCCACACCTCGGTGAGGAGGTAGACCGTCCGAAGAGAGTCGGGAAAGACATCCGCAAATTCTTCCAGCAGCTTATCAAGAACCCCGCCATGTGAATTCGCAGCATTCACACACGTCAGGCTTAGACTCGTCGTTGAAATCCACCATCACAAGAAATGCCATCTGGACAGTGTTCTTGTGAATCAATCGCTTCATCTGCATGGCGGACAGCAGAATGGAAACCCCTGCCGCCAGCGGCGGTGCACAGGGAAGCTGCTTGCAAAGGACAAAGCGCCGTGCGCCACGTTGTACCGTGCAAGTATGGCGTTAAAATTCAAGGCATGCTGATGTGGCGCAAAGCCAGTCATCTCCCAAGATCACATCAAAGGCGACAGTCAACGCAATGGCATAACAAGGCACCTCGGCTTTGTATTGCTGGATGCGAATGGGAACCTTGCACAGGCCTAACACATCGGTTGGGTGGCCATCGGCCAATGTCACTCTAGGCAGGCCATCTGCTTGCAAATGCAGGCCAGTGGAGCACACCAAATTCCTTTTGACGAAGGACACTGAGGCCCCTGAGTCTATGAGGATCCTAGCTGGTGCCGCAGCAACCAGCCCCTCAAAAAGCATAGTGTGTCCCCCATGGACACTGCCAAGGAATGGGGTGCGAGCGACATATACCCTGACCGCTGTCGGGTAAGGCCTAAGCCGAGTGGCATCAACGCTACGCCTAAGGAGCCTGTGTCCCGCCTCGTGCGAGCACAACAGCGACATCCCCAGCGGAGCTTGATCAACCACGCCGCGCTTCTGTGGCACAATGAAGAACAGCATTTCTTCAGGCCGACGGCACTCAGGCCAGCTCAGGTAGACATCTGCAGCCTCCTGCAAGTCATTGTGGGCAACCCACACAAATAGAGGCCCTCCGGCCTCCAGACCTTGCAGTAAAGCAGAAATGGAGCGCACAACCGGTATGTTGGTTGGCGGGCCAGCAATGCCAGCAAGATCAAACAGCTCAAGTGCGTCTGGCTGAATGAGATGGCTTGCAGAGGCAGGGGTCAAGCACTCACGCTTGCCCTTGGAATTGCCCTGGTCCCGGCCCATAGGGCGCTGTGGACGTGGCCGTGAGGAAGAGGGACCTGCCGCCGGGCAGTCCCTGAGCTGATGGCTCTTGGCACCGCACTTGAAGCAGCCAGCGCCTTCCACCCGCGGCTTGGGGAAGTCGCCTTGAGGTCGAGCGTTCAAGCCGTGCCTCGGGTCGAACCGCTTCTTGCTTCGTTCTGCATCAAAGCCGCCTGCCTCCAGCAGGGGACGCTTGCTTGGACCGGCAATGTCCGGCGTGCTGAGCACCTTGCGGGCGTGCTCCACCATCTTGGTGAAGTCCGTGACCGGTTGTGCCGTTGCGGAGTCCACCGCGACCCAATTGCGAAACCGAGAAGGCAGTCCAGCCTTGAATCGTTGGCATTGGTCGATTGGCTTCATCGGCTCGCTGCGCAGCTTAGACAGCAGCAGCCGGAATCGCCGCACATAGGGCTCAAAGCCCTCGCTCCCCTCGCCCCTTATGCGCAGAGCATCCAGCTCATCGCGGGCGCGCAGCTCCGCGTGTGGGTCACCATACGCCGACGTAAGCGAGCTGCAGAAGAAGTCCCAGTCACCGGACTCCTCGGGCGTAGAGCTCTTCTTCAAGGTGCTCCACCACTCCCGGGGCTCCCCTGAGAGGTAGGTGGCAGCGAGGCGCAAGGCTCGTAGTGCTCCCCCCGTGCCAAACCCCCTCCAGAGGTGTGAGCAGGTCACCCCATGGCCTGCCTTGAGGCGGGCCATAGATCCTCCCTTGAATGGGTGGATCCTAGCGTGGGGTATTCCAGGACGGGTAGGGCCCGCACCTCGGCGGGCCTCTTGCCCGGCCAGCGAGCCCGCCACCTCGCGGGCCATTTACCCTCAAACGGCAAGCGGTCATGTAATGCTAACAGCACCGTGTGGCTTTACCAAACGGCTGGATCATTACATACCTCCCCACTCTGGTGCTCCCGTCCTCGGGAACAACGAGAGAATAGCCGACAGGTAGTAAGATGCATGACGGATGCTGCCTCGACCAAGCTTACGAGAATTACCACCCCAGGCCAGGTATTCCCAGAGAGCATCTGAACAATTCACCAAAATGGCCGCAGGCTCCCACGTGCTCAGGCCCATACCCAAGCGTGTGCACCAGATACTCACGGGTCTTGCGCACTCGGAGCTTGTCCCTGTGAGACAAGATCTCTTCCACCTCGAATTCAAGATCATCCTCGATCAGTAGTGAAGGTGGTGGCGGTTGGACACGGCCATCCGAAAGGAAGGCCCTCAGCTGAGACACATGGAAGACGTTATGGACCTTCTAATGCACTAGTGTCTTCAGCTTGTAGGACACTTTGCCCACAAGGCGTACTACTGCAAGTGGTCCAACCCACTTATGCAGCAACTTGCGCGTACCCACAGCCCGCAAGGATAAGTGCTTCGTGCTCAGCAGAAATTGCGCACCAATGTCGCAGGGCACGTCCTTCCGATGTTTGTCAGCGTAAGCCTTCTGCCTCTTCAGGCCCCGCAGTCGCTGCTTAGCTCGTAGTTTGGCCCTTTCGAACCTTGTCAATTCTTTTCGGGCTGGCTTCTCACAGCCCTTGCCCCCATTGGAAGAGCCACTTCTTCTGGCGACTCTGGGCAATTTCCGAGAAATGCCGAGCGCGTCTCGAAGCCTCCAGGAGGGTCCCAGTCAAGGCTACCGTGGCGGGAACTCGTTCCGGCCTCCCAACCTGAAGTGGAGCTCGGAGATGCTGACCATAGTTGAGAAAGGGTGTCTTCTCTGTAGACGCATGGTAGGCATTGTTCACAGCAATTCAGCTTGAGTCAAATACTCATCCCAGTCACGCTGGCTGGGATTGACAAGGTGCCTCAGCATGTCCTCGAGAGACCGGATCTTTCTCTCAGTTTGGCCATCTGTTTGTGGATGAAAGGCAGTGGACATGGCCTGCTTTCGTGCCAATAAGCTTGCAAACTTCCTTCCAAAAGTGACATGTAAAGCGAAAATTCGCGGTTCAAGACCAACCTCTTAGGTACCCCTGCAGCTTCCACATCTTATCCACAATTCTTTGCTAATGCCCGCGTAGTCGTGAGAGCAAAATGCACCAGTTTACTCAGTCGAACCACAAAGATGACAATGGCATCATAGCCATTCCGCGTCTTTGGCAATTGTGTGATGAAATTCACACTTACATCAGACCACTTCCGTTTCGGAATCTGCAAGGGCTGAAGTAATTTGGCAGGCTTGCTAGAGATCGCCTTACTAGGCTGGCATGTGGCACAGCTGGCCACAGAAGCGCGCACCTGGGTTGAAAAACCCGTCCACCAAAAGAGGCGTCGCACAGCCTGTTTGGTCTTGCTCACTCTCAAATGACCACTGTAAGGCGTGTCATGCAGCTCCTGCATTATGTAAGTGCTCAAGGCATTGCAGTCCGGGACCACGATAGCGTCGCCTTGCCACCAAAAGCTTTTGTCATCGGTGTGGGTGCTTACGTTGGCGGCCTCAGCAAACCATGAGTCATTGCCATACCCTTCACGGATACGCACGTAGAGCTCAGAGAGGTCAGCCTTGCTTTGTCGAGAAGCTTCACGAGTCGGACGCAGTCCTGCAGGCCGCACTCAGAAGCATTCAAGGTAGCCAATGCATCAGCGCCGCGGATGTTGCGACTCACAGGGTCCGCAAAATTAGGCCGTCCAGGGCGATGATACGTTGGCCCACTGGAAACTGATTGTTCCATACACTCAGCCCATCGAGCTTGACATCTAGTCAAATGCTGCTGTGTGTGAAAGTTCGTAAACGGAAAATGATCCGTGACAAATGTAATTTCAACACCTTCCAGGTAGCATTGGCAGATGCGCAAGGCGTGCACCACAGCCAGCAATTCTTGCTCGCCCGTACTGTAACTTCGCTTTGCAGGGATCAGCAGGCGACTTCCGAACGCTATTGAGTGACCCTCTTGCAAGAGCATGGCACCAATGCCGGTCAAAGTGGCATCGCAGATGAGCTCATATACCACGCCTTCCCGAGGAAAGGCCAGATCAGGCGGAGATGTCAGCGCCTTCTGTATGCCCTCAAATGCCCTCTGGCATACGGACGACCACTCCCAGGGTACGTCCTTACGAGTCAGCTTCGTAAGAGGCAGTGCCAAGTGCCCATAGCCTTGTAGGATGTCACGGAAGCAATTAGCGACCCCTAGAAAGCGCAATTGAGTTACATTCCGTGGCACAGGCCAAGCCCGTACTACCGAAGTCTTCTTGTGGTCGACACGTATGCCGTCTTTGCCCACGACATGCCCAAGGTATGTCAGCTCTGGCTGGTAAAATGCGCACTTGGACCTCTTGACACAACCGATTCTGGCGCAGCAAGTGCAGCACTCGGCGCAGGTGCCTGACGTGATCCTTAGGCATTTGGCTGAACACCAGTATGTCGACCGAGTACACCAGCACAAATCCATAGAGCAGGGGGCCAAAGACCCTAGTCATCACAGCCTGGAACGTAGCCGGTGCATTGGTCAGACCAAGATCAGACGGAACGCCGGGTTGGCGCCTGGCTCCAATAGAAATGTATGAGCCACACCTCGATGAGGAGGTAGACCGTCCGGAAGAGAGTCGGGAAACACATCCGCAAACTCTTCCAGCAACTTATCAATAACCCCGCCATGTGCATCCGCAGCATTCACACACAAGTCAGGCTGAGACTCGTCAATCAACGCCACAATCACAAAATATGCCATTTGCAGAGTGTTCTTGAGATTCGGTCGCGTCATCTGCATGGCGGACAGCAGAATGGAAGCCCCTGCCGCCAGCGGCGGTCCACACGGAAGCTTTTTGCAAAGGACAAAGCGCTGTGCGCCACGTTGCACAGTGCAAGTTTGGCGTTCACAAGGCATGCAGATGTGGCACAAAGCCAGTGATCTCCCAACTCCCAATTTCACATCAAATGCAGCAGTCACCGCAGTGGCGTAATATGGGACCTCGGCTTTGTATTGCTGTAAGCGAATGGGAACCTTGCATAAACCCAGCACATCGCTGGGGTGGCCATCAGTCAATATCACTCTAGGCAAACCATCTGCTTGCAAATCCGGATCAGTGGAACACGTCAAGTCTTACTGACGAAGGACACTGAGGCCCCTGAGTCCATGAGGATCTTGGCCGGTGCATCAGCAACCAGCCCGTCAAATAGCATACTGTGTACCCCACGTTGGAGTTGGAATTGGCTAGCGACATAGACCCTGACATCTGCTGGGTAAGGCCTAGTCTGAGCATCATCAATGCTATGCCTAAGGAGCCTGTGTCCCGCCTCACGCGAGCACAACAGCGACATCCCCAGCGCGGCCTGATGCATCACGCCGCGCAAGGCTCAATTATGAACAGAACTTCTTCAGGCCGACGGCGCGCAGGCCAGCTCAGATCTGCAGCAAGTAGTTGTGGGCAACCCGCAAAAATTGAGGCCCTCCGGCCTCCAGACCTTGCAAAGAAGCAGAAATGGAGCACACAACCGGTGCTTTGGATGGCGGGCAAGCTATGCCAGCAAGATCAAACAGCGCAAGTGCATCTGGCTGAATGAGATTGCTCTCAGAGGCAAGGGTTAGGCACTGTTGCTTGCCCTTAGAGTTGCCTTTGTCCCGGCCCATCGGGCGCTGTGGACGTGGCGTCGAGGAAGCTGGACCTGCCGCCATGCAGTCCCTGATCTGATGGCTCTTGACGCCGCAGCGAAAGCAGCCAGCACCTTCCTCTCGCGGCTTGGGACGAACGTTCGAAGCCTGCCTTGGGTTGAATCGCTACTTGTCTCGCTCTACCTCAGCAGATCCGCCTGCCTCCAGCAGGGGACGCTTGCCCGGACCGGCAGTCTCCAGCGTGCTGAGCATTGCGGGCGTGCTCCACCAAAATGGTAAAATCCGTGAAAGCTTGCAACGTCGCGGAATCCACTGCAACCATTTTCGCAAGCGAGTGGGCAGCCCAGCCTTAGAGCGCCGGCACTATTCAATCGCCTTTATAGGCTCGCTGCGTAGCTTCGACAGCAGCAGCCTGAAGTGCCGCACATAGGGCTCGAAGTCTCTCGCCCATGCGGAGGTCGTCCAACTCGTCGCAGGCGCAAAGCTCCGCATGTGGATCAATATAGGCCGATATGAGTGAACTGGAAAATTATTCCCATTTGTTGTACTCGTCGGGCGTCGAGCCCTGCTTCAGGGTGTTCAGCCACTCCCGTCGTTCCCCCGAGATGTAAGACGCAACGAGGCGCACGCGTGTCCCCGCGTGTTCGAATATACGAACCATTCGACCATCTCGTCGTGCCATGATTGCAACCCTCCCCATCCTGGCCGGAGACTTGTCTGCGTAAATGGGCCCTGGTAAGTCCATGCTCAGGGTTGCCATTGCTCTTGCGCATCAAGTGCGCCGAGGCATCCACCTTTTGCACATGCCGCTCTCCGGCTCGCTGCCGGACGAGTAGGGCGTGATGCTCTCCGCAGATCCTCGCAAGGAGGCCGTAGTGAGCTGGGTCCGTCACAGGCTGGCCTGCTTCCAGATCCTGCGTGAGGAGGGCCATGCGTTGCACCTCCCCAGCCGACAAGCCCTCTTGACCCGCGGCTCCCAGCTGGGCGTGCCCCTCTTGGGCGTGCCCCACTTGCGCTCGTCGCGTCGACCTTGTGGCCACCCCACCAGCAGGCGGGCCACGTCCTATCCTTGACGTGGTCAACCCTGACACCTACGACGGCTCACACCCCGCCCAGTGTGCCACCGAGGCTGGGTATGCGGTAGCCTGCGCCGCTCGGGCCGAGGAGCTCAATTACGCAGATCACTCGCGGGAAGACGAGTTCTTCCCGCTCGCCATCGACACGCACGGGGCGTTGGGCGCGCGGTGGCTCGAGCTGCTCAGCCAGCTCTCACGTCACGCCATCGTCCGCCGCTTCCATGGGGAGCCGGTGGACTTCCCCGCAGCCGGGTCGCTAGCGCAGGTGCCGCATGCGTTTGGCCGTCTCGCTGCAGAGGTCTATGGCCCGCGCGCTGCACCTGCGTGCCGGAAGAGCCCTCGCTGCTGCCTCTGGCTCTGGCCAAGGGACCCGCTTCCAGGAACCAAGCTTCTCTGGCCTGAGGCTGCTTAGCAGGGGTTACTGAGTGTGTCGTAGCTGCTTAGTTTCTTCCTGTGCTTGTTTTTCTTAGTGCTTCCCTGGCCCCTTCTCGTCCTTTGTTCATTCTTTTCTGGGCTGGCTTTTTCCAGCCCCTATCCTCAATGGGCGAGCCCTCTTCTCTTGGGCGTGTGCCCCTCTTGGGCGTGCGCCGCGGCAACCACTTCCTCAGCGGCTGGCCCTGCAGCTGCCGCTGCCTCAGCAGCCGACCGCTCTATACCTCCGTTCGGCCGCGCACTGGGAGTGTGCGACTCCACTCAGAAGAACACCGAGTGATCATCAGGCTCTGGCAGTCAGCATATCACACACTCCATACTGCAATACAGGGCATCGCAATGGTGCACCAGCGAGCGAGCAAGCAAGGCAGCGCGCAACTCCACACCTCCAAAGAACAGGCAGGCAGACAGCCGCTGATATGACCAAGACCGATGCACACGATCGATGATGGTCACACGACTAGACTTACCGCACAAAGGCTGCAGGCTCAAGCCACACCTCAAGAAGGCAAACGCAGCAGGTGGTCCTCAAAGGATCAGGAAGTCTGAGTCGACGGCATTGGTCGATGCTGCTCACTGCGCAAAGATGACTCAGCACCCGGCGCTTCCGCTGAGCAGCCTCAAGGACCGATGTCTAGCAAGGCGATTTATCTTACCTTCAACTTACCTTCAACAGAAAAGGTCAAGCCAGCACATCAGAAAGATCCTTGCAACATCAACGGCGAGTACAAGAAAATACAAGCCTGATGGATCACCTCAAGCAAGACCACCTCTGATTACCAAATGTAGAGAACCTTGCCCTACACCAGCAGTTACAGTGAGTCGTCCTTCTTATGTTCGGCTGTAGGGGGAGAAGGGACCAACCCACTACACGAGTGAAGCACAGCGCAGAGGCGCAGCGGAAGACAGGCCCTGTGGCGCCGCCGTCCGGCGGCGACCCCACCTCTGGGCGCGAGCCGGCGGCTGTCCCCCAGGGGGCGCAACAACGGACTCCCCGCAGTCCCGCTGCAGGGTGCGGCGGCGGCTTTGGCGGCAGCAGCAGCAAGGCTGCTCCTAGGCTTCACAGGTCCGAACTCCTGTCGGATCTCAGCCCAAGGCACGTAGTGCTTCCCCCGTGCCACCCCCACTCCAGAGTCGTGAGCGGGTCACCCAATGGCCTGCCTTGCGGCGGGCCAAAGATCCTCTTTTGAACGGGTGGATCCTAGCGAGGGGTATTATTTCTGGACGGGCGAGGCCCGCACCTGGGCGGGCCACGTGCCCGGCCAGCCAGCCCGCCACCTGGCGGGCCATTTGCCGACAAAGTGCAAGCGTTCATGTAACGCTGACAGCACCGTGTGGCTTAACAAAATGGCTGGATTGTTACAAGGAGACCCGGACCCTTAGCTAGACGCGGTTTAGCAAAGGTTTTTGCACCGTTTGGGACCCTTTAGGTAATATTATACGATTATGTAAGGCACGGCACCGGTAGCACGCCCAAACGGGGGGGGAAAGTTACATGCCTCCCCAATCAGATGTTTACGTCCTCGGGAACAAGAAGGAAGCATTACAGGGGTTCGACCCAGGAGATTGAAGCCCGGCGGGAAGCTACTGAACCATGGTAGGAAGCGGCGTTGCCTCCGGTCAGATACTTCTGTACGAGGGAAGGACACTCAGGCAAGATTCACGCAGGTTCTTTGTATATTGTGCTTAGGCCCATAGTCGAGCCACTTGATAAGGTACTTACGGGTCTTACGACGCCCAACGGAGACTGTCCCAGTGTGACAAAATCTCCACCACTTGAAACCGTTCCGCGCCATTGAGAATAAGGGGAGGTGGGCGGTTGGACACAGCCATCCGTATAGTATGGCTCGAGCTGAGAGATTTGGGAACTCTTTGAAATTTGCTTTGTACCGGTGTATCAAGCTCATTTGCGACCTTGCCGTCCGGCGCAACACAGGAAAGGCTTCAACATACTTTGGCAGCAACTTGTGCGTATGGACAGTCCGCAAGGCTAACTGCTTAGTGCTTACCAGCACTTGGGCACCCACGGCGAAGGACACGTCCCTGCGACGTAGATCAGCATACTGCTTTAGCCGGTTCTGAGCAGTTCTGAAAATAGCTTAGCGCTCCGCCGAGCCTCCAGGAGAGTATTGGTGAAGCGTACTGCAGCCGGAACACGCTCCAGCCTCCCCACCTGCAAAGGTGATTGGGGACTGCTGACCATATTTCAGGAATAAGAGTGTGTTCTTGGTGGACTCATGAAAGGCGTTGTTCAGGGCATACTCTGCTGGAGCAAGATACTCGTCCCAATCAGTCTGACTGGGGAGTACAAGATGTCTTAACATGTCTTCCAGAAGCCGATTTCTCCCTTTTGATCTGACCGTCTCTTTCTGGGTGGAAAGCTGTGGACATGGATTGCCAAGAAGCCTGCACACATCTGTCTAGAAGTGACCCGTGACGAGGATCGCTCGGGCACTCCGTGCAGTTCCCATACTGGGTTTACAGATATGCCAGCAAATTCCGAGCGGACACCCGTGTGGTCATAGGTACAAAATGCATCATCTTAATCAAACAATCCTCAAACACGACAGTGGCGTCGTTGCCGTTGCGCGTCTTGGGCAGTTGGGTCATGAAATCCACACTTACATCAGATTACATCAGACCATGATTGCGGAGGGAGCTCCAAAGATCGGAGCAACCCGGCAGGCTTGTGAGAGCGTGCCCTACTATGCTGGCAGCTGGCATAAGTCACAAAAGACTCGACTTGGACTGCCAAGCCTGGCTACCCATAAATAAAACTAATAGCTCTCGTGGTCCCATATCCAAATTACCACTATATGGAAGCTCATGCATCTCTTGATTGATACAAGTGCGCAAGGCATTGCAGCTGGTCACTGGAATGGCATAACTCGCCACCAGAAGCCTTGGTCATACTACTGTGCTGGTTTGGTTGCTCGTGCATTCAAGGGTCTGTTCCTTACCCAGCACGAATACGCACAGCTCAGAGAGGTCAGTGGTGCTTGGCCGAGCACGGTAGCCCGCAGGTCTGCAGTCTGAACCCTGGTGGCACACAGGACAGACGCTACAGCAGCCCCTACAATGTTGCGGCTCACCAGGTCCGCTACATTGATATTTCCAGGGCTGGTACAACCACTGAAATCGAAATGGTGCCATGAACTCAGCCCACCTAGCTTGACGCCTGCTCAAGTGCTGCTGTATGGCAAAGTAGGTCAACGGGCAATGATCCGTTACGACCGTCAATTCAGCACCCTCGTCGAGATAGCATCGCCTACCGTACAGAGGGCGTGCACAACAGCAAGGAGCTCCTGCTCCCCCGCATTATGGTTTCGCTCGGGGACTGAGCATGCGTTTCTCAAATGCTACGGGATGACCCTCCTGCAAGAGAGTGGCACCCATCCCGATCAAAGAGGCGTCACATACTACTTCATGCGGCACGCCTTCTCGAGGCAACACCAAAAGGGGTGGGGATACCAGGACCCGCTTTGCATCCTCGAACACCATTGGAACATAAACACGTGTGTGAATACCTTTTGGCATTCGGACGTCCACCCCCAGGGTACGTCCTTACGAGTGAGCTTCGTAGGAGGAGATGCCATGGGTCCATATACTTGAAAACTTTCCGGAAAAGTGTGCGAGTGTTACTGCACAACAAGCTATGGATTGGGGTTTTAGTTAGGATGAGAGGCTCAGGTATCCATGGAATTCACCCACAAAGGAACGCAACTGCGGCACATTCCGCGGCACTGGCCGGTCAATGACTACTACTGTCGTTTTTGGGTTCGACGCAAACCCCGTCTTTGCCCACAACATGCCATAAGTACCTCAATTTGGGCTAGTCGAAGACACACTTGGAAGTCTTGGGATAATGAGGTCTTACCACGTGTAGCAACTGCAGAAATTTCCGCAGGTGTCGTACATGATCCTCAGGCGTTTTACTGAACACCACAATGTCATTCAAGTAGACCAGCACGAAGTCTTACCATAGGGGTCCAAAGACCTCCGTCATCACAGCCTGAAACATGGCAGGTGCGTTGATCAAAGCAAAGCTTAGCACCTTGAACTGGAAGTGTCGGACCGCGAACGACACGCTGACTTCGGAACGTCCTCAGGAGTGATACGTATTTGGAGATTACTACTTTGCAAATCGAGGGAGCTGAACGCTTAGCTTCCGCGAGACGGTCGAACAGATCATCTATGCGAGACAAAGGGTACGAATACTTGACAGTGAGCTTGTTCAGGGCTCGGTTATCGATGCACGTCCGAAGAGTACCGTCTTTATTCTTAACGAAGAGGCTTGGTGCACCATACGGGGACTGATATTGTAACGATCCAGCCGTCTGATTAAGCCACACGGTGCTGTTAGCGTCACATGACCGCGAGCCATTTGACGGACAAGTGGCCCGTCCAGCTGACGGGCGGGCGGCTTGCCAGGCAAGTGGCCCGCCCAGGTGCGGGCGGGCCCTGCCCGTCCTGGAATACCCCTCGCCAGGATCCACCCGTCCAAGGGGGGATCTTTGGCCCGCCGCAGGGCAGGCCATAGGGCGACCCGCTCACCACCCAGGAGGGGGGGTTGGCACGGGGGAAGCATTCGAGCCTTGGGCTCAGGCCCGACATCAGTTCGGATTTGTGAAGCTCGAGAGCAGCCTTCTGCTGCCTGCCGCCGCAGCCGCCGCCCCAGCCTGCTGCGGGGGCTTGCTGCGGGGAGTCCGTGGCTGCGCCCCTTGGGGACAGCTGCTGGCTTGCGCCTAGGAGGTGGAGTCGCCGCCGGACGGCGGCACCACAGGGCCTGTCTTCGCTGCGCCTATGCGCTAGTGCTTACCTTGTGTATCGCTCGCTGGTGCACCAGTCTTGCGATGCCCTGTATTGCAGTTTGGAGTGTGGAATATGCTGACTGCGGAGCCTGAATTGATCACTCAGTGTTCTTCAGATAGTAAGGAGTCGCACACTGCCAGTGCGCGGCCTAGCCCACCTCGGGAGGTAGAACGGTCGGCTGCTGAGGCAGCGGCTGCTCAGAGCCAGCAGTGGCTGCTGCGGGTCAAGTTCATGAGGGGCACGCGGAGCTTGGAGCAGCGGGCCAAGAGAGCCTTTCGGCTGGGGAGGTCCAACGCCTCACGGAGGACCTGGAGGCAATTCAGTCTGCAATTCATCCAGCTCAACACCGCCTCCTTGCGAGAAAGTATGGGGAGCACCACGCCCTACTCGTCCGGCACGTGCCGGAGAGCGGCATGTGCAAGGGGTCGATGCCACGGTGCACTTGATGCGCCAGCGCAGTAGCAACCCGTCGCTTGGACGTGCGACGGCCTACGCATCACGGCAATTCCCCGGTCGGGATGATCGCGGTGCTCTCCACGTGTGGCTCAGCGAGATGTCGGAATGGTGCGTTTTGATGAAATCGGAGGCGACGGCAAGAGTGCCGCTCGCTGCGACGTACCTCGCGGGGGAAACTCGTGAGTGGTGGAACTCCCTGAAGCGGTCATCTACGCTCGAGATATACAACACCTGGGAGTACTTTAATACTTCGCTTGTCACGGCCTGTGGCGAGATCCATTGTAAGGAATGCTGAGAATTGCCAGGCCGGGCCTGCCAGCGGCCAGGAAAAGCGGGAAGGCATTAGAACGGGGCTGCAATGATAAAAGAGCAACGGTTACTGCAGGGGTAAAGGTCCAGGGCTCCGAGGTTGGGTGAATAACTCACCCACCCCTTTCCCATCTCGGGTTGCCCCTATATAGTCCGACAGACTGCGAGCCCGGCTATACGGGTCCGGGTGGGATAATTGGCACCCAGTCTCTCGTTGACGACCGGTCCACGATCCGTCGAAGGCTATCAACGGGCTACCACCGATAATCTACCCATCCATCGGCCACCACCGCCATACTGACGGCCTCTCGTCAATGCCCCGTCATAGCAACTGACGGTCTACTACCCTGGGCTATCCTGAGCAGTCTATCGTTCCCGTCAACACTAACGGCTAACGACGCCGTCAAGGCAGTGCAGCGCTGCCGCCTCCCGTCGCCGTTCCAGCGCCAGCACCATGCTCGCGCGTCACGACTCCGGGTTGCGCCGCTCTCAGCTCAAGGTTGAATCCCGCTTCCCAACCCGGTGAAATATCCGTTTCCAGGCATCTGTCAAGCCTTTCCTGCGGCACTGACAGTCAATTTATTTGTCAGTTGGATGAGGTGTCTAGTCTCCAGGCAATAATCTGTCAATAATTTTCTGCTTCATTGACATTCCAGCCATGTAAGAATCGTTACATCCATGCTGAGCTCCGGGCTTGCGACGAATTGGATGCCATAACCCTCTGCGCAGCAACGATTTCGTGCAATATGTGCGGCGATTAAGGCTGCTTCGTGCGAAGCTGCGCAACGAGCCTATGAAGGCGGTGGACCAGTGCCAGCGCGTCGAGGCTGGGCTGCCCCCGTCCATGCGAACGTGCGTCGCGGTGGATTCCGCCACTTCGCAGCCATTCGTGGATTTCTCCAAGATGGTGGAGCACGCCAGGAGGTGCTCAGCACGCCGGATAATGGCCGGGCAAGCGTCCCCTGCTGGAGGCAGGTGGATCTGCAGAGGTAGAGCGGGGCAAGAAGCGGTCCTACTCTGTGAGGGGTGAACGATCGTCCCCAAGGCGGCTTCACAAAGCCGCGAGTGGAAGTTGGTGACTGCTTTCGCTGCGGCCACCAGAGCCATCAGATCAAGGACTGCTAGGCGGCAGGTCCCTCTTCTTCTAGGCCACGTCCACAGCGCCACATGGGCCGTGACAAGGGCAACTCCAAGGAAAAGTGAGTGCCTTACCCTAGCCTCCGAGAGCAACATTTTTCAGCCAGACGTATATGAGCTGTTTGATCTTGCTAAAATAGCTTGCCCGCCATCCGAAGCACCGGTGGTTCGCTCAATTTCTGCTTGTTGCGAGCTCTGGGGGCCATGGGGCCTCCGCTTTGTGTGGATTACCAGCAATGACTTGCAAGTAGCTGCAGATATTTATTGAGCTGGCCTGCGCGCCGTCGGCTGAATAAATTGTGTTCTACATTGTGCCACACAGGCGCGGCGTGAGGATCGAGCTCCGCTTGGGATGACGCTGTTTTGCTCGCACGAGGCGGGACACAGGCTCCTTAGGCGGGCGGCGTAGGGTTGATGCACTCAGCTTAGGTCGTCGCCGACATATGTCAGGTTGCTCGCAGTATACGTGGGCTTCATACGATCCTTTTTAGGGGCTGGTTGCTGATGCACCGGCCAAGATCCACATGGAGTCAGGGGCCTCCGTGTCTTCTGAATGATCTGGTGTGTTCTACTGGCTTGAATTTGCAAGCGGATGGTTTGCCTAAAGTGACATTGGCCATCGGCCAACCGACCCATGTGCTGGGCTTTGTAAGGTTTCCATTTGCATTGAAGACCGAGGTCCCCTCTTCACCATTGCATTGGCTGTTGCATATAATTGGGTGATGATTGGCTTTGTGCCACATCTGCATGCCTTGACTGTTGACGCCAAATCTGCACTGTACAACGTGGCGCACAGCGCTTTCTCCTTCTCGATGAGCTTTGCTGTAAACCGCCACGGGCGGCAGGGGCTTCCAATCTGCTGTCCGCCATGCAGATGAAGCGATTGATTGACAAGAACACTGTGCAGACGGCAAATCTTGTGATGGTGGCGTTGAATGACGAGTCTGAGCGTGACTCGTGTGTGAATGCTGAGGTTTCACATGGCGGGGTACATGATAAGTTGCTGGAAGAGTTTGGATGTTTCCCGACTATCTTCCGGACGGTCTGCCTCCTCATCGAGGTGTGGCTCATACCATTTCAATGGAGCCAGGCGCTAATCCGCCGTAGAGTCCCATTCACCGGCTGAGCCCTCTCGAATTTCGAGATTGAAATTCCAGGTGGAGACCTGCTGCGGAAGGGCCACATTGAGCCATCTCAGTCGTCGTACATTGCACCTGTCCTCTTATCAAGAAAAAGGATAACAATTCGGATGTGCGCAATGACTATCGGGCTTTTAAGAAGCTCACTAACGAGAACCGATACCTTTTGCCTCGGATGAATGATCTGTTCGATCAGCTCTCAGGGGCTGCCGTGTTTAGCTCCCTGCACCTGCACAGTGGGGTATCACCAGATTCGGTTCACGCGTGCGATGTTCCAAAGTCGGCGTTTCGTACGCCGCTAAGACACTTTCATTTCAAGGTGCTGAGCTTTGGTTTGACCGATGCACCGGCTACTTTCTAGGCTTTTATACCGAGGGTCTTTGCCCCCCTGCTCTATAAATTTGTGCTGGTGTACTTGAACGACATACTGGTGTTCAGCAAGACGCCGGCGAATTACGTGGGGCACCTGCGCCAAAGTGCTGCAGTTGCTGCGTGAGAGTCACTTGTATGCCAAGAGGTCCAAGTGCGTACTTTACCAGCCAGAGCTGACATACCTTGGGCATGTCGTGGGCAACGACAGCTTACGAGTCGACCCCAAGAAGACTTAGGTCGTACGGGATTGGCCTGTGCGACGGAATGTACCTCAGTGCGCTCCCTTCTGAGATTAACAAATTACTTTGATAAATTCCTTCTAGGCTATTGAAACATGGCACAATCTCTTACGAAAGTGACTGGGAAATAAGTACCCTGGGAGTGGTCGTCCAAATGCGAGAGGGCATCTGAGGGAAGCCAGCAGGCACTGACATCTCCACCTGTTCTGGCCTTTCCTCGGGAAGGTGTGCCATATGAGCTCATCTGTGATGCCTCTTTGACCGGCATTGGTGCCGTGCACTTGCGAGAGGGTCACCCGATAGCATTTGAGAGTCGCCTGCTGCTCCCTGCCGAGCGACATCCCCTGCCGAGCGAAATCAACTACGTGCGAGCAGGAAGTGCTGGCTGTGTGCATGCTTTACGTGTTTGGCGGTGCTACTTGGAAGGTATTGGATTTTACAGTTGTCACGGGTCATTGCCCGTTGACGTACTTCCACACACAGCAGCATTTGACTCGGCGTCAAGCTCGATGGGCTGAGTGTATGCTATCGTCCGTTTCCAGTGAGTGTATCGCCCTGGACGGCGTAATATTGCGAACCGCGTGAGCAACTATAGAGGGGGCTGATGTGTTGGCTACCTTAAATGCTCTTGGAGTGCGGGCTGCAAAAATGTGTCCGACTCGTCAAGCTTCTCGGCAACCAACAGCCACCTCTCTGAGCTGTACGTGAAGGGTATAGTCGTGAAGGGTATAGCAGAGACCCATGATTTGCTGAGGCAGCCAACGTGCGCACCCTCACCGATGCCATAGGCTGGTGGCAAGGCGACGCTATTGTTGAAGCGGACTGCAATGCCTTGCGCACTGAAATCATGCAGGAGCTGCATGATACGCCCGACAGCGGTCATGTGGGATCTGAGCAAGACCAAATAGGCTGTGCGACGACTCCTAATTTGGTGGAAGGGCTTTTCAGCCCAGGTGCATGCTTTCGTGACAAGCTGGGCCACATGTCAACGTAGTAAGGCAATGTCTGGCAGGCCTGCCGCATTACTTCAGCCCTTACTTCAGCCCTTGCCTGGAGCGGAATAGAAGTGGTGTAAATGTGGATTGTTCGACACACTTGCCTAAGACGCGGGACGGCTCTGATTGTCGTCGTTGTGGATCGTTTGAGTAAGAAGGTGCAATACGCGCACATCAGCGAAGGATGTCGCTGGCATCTTCGTGGATAAGGTGTGGAAGCTGCATGGGGTACCTGAGAGGCTTGTCTCGGACCACGATCCTCGCTGTACGGGTCACTTCTGGAAAGATGTTTGCAAGTCTATTGGCACGAAGCAGGCCTGTCCACAGCATCCCATCCACAACTCATGGCTAAGTTGAGAGTGAATCGGGTTCTTGAGGACATGCTGGAGCACTCTGTCGATCCCAGCCAGACTGACTGAAATAGGTATCTGGCTCCAGCTGAGTATGCTGTGAACAATGCCTATCATGAGTCTGGAGACACCCTTCTTCCTCAAACATGGTCAGCATCCCCGAGCTCCACTTAAGGTGGGGAGGCCGGAACGAATACCCGCCGCGGTAGGCTTCACTGGGACCCTCTTGGAGACCAAGAGACGAGCTCGGCATTTCTTGAGAATCGCCCATGTCGCCAGAAGGCTTATGCTGACAGACGTCGGAAGGACGTGTCCTTCGACGGTGGTGCGCAAGTGCTGCTAAGCACGAAGCACATATCCTTGCGGGCTGTGGGCACGCGCAAATTACTACCTAAGTGGGCTGGACCAGTTGCACTAGTACGCCTTGTGGGCAAGCTGTCCTACGAGCTGCAGACGCCGGTGCAGTGGAAGGTCCTCAACGTCTTCCATGTGTCTCAGCCGGGGGCCTCCCATGCGGATGGCCGTGTCCAACCGCCGCCACCTGTACTCTTGATCGAGGATGACCTTAAGTTTGTGGTGAAAGAATCCTAGTCTAACAGGACGTTCTCCGAGGGCGCAAGACCCGTGAGTGTCTGGTGAAGTGGCTCACGTATGGGCGTAAGCACGACATGTGGGAGCCTGCGGCGATTTGGGCAAAATGTCCAACTGCTCCCAGGAATACCTGGTCAAGGGAGGTAAGTCCCTTAGTCTTGATCCAGGTCACATCCGTTGGGCATCTTGATACCTGTCGGCTGTTTTCTCGTTTTTACCGAGGACGAACACCAGAGTGGGGAAGTCTGTAACGATCCAGCCGTTTTATAAAAGCCACACGACATCAATTCGGACCTGTAAAGCTCGAGAGCAGCCTACCTGCTGCCTTCCGCCGCAGCCGCCGCAGCCTGCTGCGGGGGCTTGCTGCGGGGAGTCCGTGGCTGCGCCCCGTGAGGACAGCTGCTGGCTGGCGCCCAGGAGGTGGAGTCGCCGCCGGACGGCGGCGCCACAGGGCCTGTCTTCCGCTGCGCCTATGCGTTAGTGCTTCACTTGTGTAGTGGGTTCTCTCCTAAACCCCTACAGCCGAACCAAGAAGGACGACTCAACCCAATTGCGTGTGTAGGGGCGAGCTATGTACAGATAAGGCTCGATGTGGCCTTTACGGAGCAATCTCGACACTAAGGGTTGCATCTCCTCAGTGCATCTCTCAAAGTTCGAGAGAATATACTCGATACATGGGAAGGCGGTACAGCGCCGGGCTCCAATGGAAAACTATGTGTAAAAACCTCGCCCCTAAACACGCAGTTAGAGTGAGTCGTCCTTTGGGTTCGGCTGTAGGTGTTTAGGAGCCGACTCAATACACGGTGGAAGCACTAGCGCATAGGCGCAGCGGAAGACAGGCCCTGTGGCGCCGCCGTTCAGCGGCCACCTCTCCGGCGTAAGCCAGCAGCTGTCCCCCAAGTGCGCAGCCACGGACTCCCCGCAGCAAGCCCCGCTGCAGGCTGCGGTGGTGGCTGCGGCGGCAGGCAGCAGCAAGGCTGCTCTCGAGCTTCACCGGTCCGAATTTGTGTCGCGTCTCGGCCCAAGGCTCGTACTGTATCCCCCGTGCCAACCCCCCTGGGGTGTGAGCAGGTCGCCCCATGGCCTGCATTGCGGCGGGCCAAAGGTCCGCCCTTGGCAGGGTGGAACCTGGCGAGGATTCTTCCAGGACGGGCAGGGCCCGCCCGCACCGGGGCCACTTGCCTGGCAAGCCGCTCGCCCGTCAACTGGACGGGCCACTTGTCCGTCAAATGGCTGGCGATTATGTAACGCTAACAGCACCGGGTTTAGAGACAAACCCCCAGCACAGCGAAGCACCACGTGTTCTTCACAGCGGAAGTCCTGGCCTGAGGCATCACCGACAGGCGGCGACTAACCTCTCAGGTACGGGCCGGCGGCTGTCCTCAAAGGAGCAGTCACAGTCTTTGTAGTGAAGTCGCCCCTACACTCGCAATTAGGGTTGAGTCGTCCTTGTTAAGTTCGGCAGTAGGGGCTTTAGGGACCAACCCACTACACGGCAAAGCACTAGCGCATAGCGCAGCGGAAGACAGGCCCTGGGGCGCCGCCGTCTGGCGGCGACCCCACCTCCTGGGCGCGAGCCAGCAACTGGCCCCCAACGGGCGCAGCCACGGACTCCTCGCAGCGAGCCCCGCAGCAGGCTGCGGCGGCGGCTGCGGCGGCGAGCAGCGGCAAGGCTGCTCCTGGGCTTCGCCGGTCCGAACTGATGTCGGGTCTCGGCTCAAGGCTCGTAGTGCTTCCCCCGTGCTACCCCCCCTCCAGGGGTGTGAGCGGGTCGCCCCAAGGCCTGCCCTTGCGGCGGGCCCAAGGTCCCCCCTTGGCAGGGTGGAACCTGGCGAGGGTTAGTCCAGGACAGGCGGGAGTTGCCCGCACTTGGACGGGCCCCACTTGTTCATCAAGCGGCTAGCGGTCATGTAACGCTAACAGCACCGTGTGGCATAACCAAACGGCTGGATCGTCACAGCTTCGCTGTTGAAGTCCAAGATTCGCCGCCTCTGCTGGAAGCGGCGCGCCTGCACGTCATATCGTCAGCAGGCCCGTCACACTGCGCGACACCTCGCGCGGCGCTCTTGCGCGTCGCACGCATCAGTCACGTGCGCATTAGTGGTTACTCGGTAGCGCTTAACTCGGAGTTTAGCGTCCCGTAACGGCGGGGACGTTATACGGGCCCACTTGCCAGGCAAGCAGCCCCCTGCCACTTGGATGGGTCACTGTCTATCAAGTGGCTAGCGGCCATGTAACTTTAACAGCACCGTGTGGCATAACCAAACGGCGGGATCGTTGCAGGCCTCCCCAATCTGGTGTTCACGTCACTGGGGAACAAGGAGAAAACAGCCGACAGGTAATTCATTACGGCCAACGGATGCGGCCTCGATCAAGCCTAGGAGGATCACCACCCTTGGCTAGGTGCTCCCAAAGAGCAGGCGGACAATTAGCCAGGTTGGCCGCAGGCTGCCACGTGATGTGCTCAGCGCATACCCGAAGCATTTCACCAGATACTCATGGGTCTTGAATGAGGTGGTTCTTATCGCAGCAGTGAAAGCAACCTTTTCCCCTCTATAGCTGGATTCATCCAGCCTCTCATAGGGCGAATGTTCAGCCCTTCATTGGGGAGAAACTTCCTCGGTCCCCTCCCTGCCTCAGCAGATCCTCCCGCCTCATGCATGGAGCGCTTGCCCAATACATTTTGATAAGTGCTCAGCACCTTCCTGGCGTGCTCCAGCAGCTGGGGCAAGTTTGGAAGGACTGTGTAACGTCCTATCCCCAGACACACAGTTAGGGTCAGAACGTCCTGTCCAGGTTCTGGACATAGGGTGTTTTGAAGAACCCCTTACAGAGTGGAACGCCAGCACACATGGTGCACAGTTGCGCACACAGCGCAGCGGAAGGTCTAAGCTGAAGCACGGCCAGAACGCGGTGACTCTTCGGAGGGTCTGGCTTACAAGCTGTCCCGACATGGGACGCAGCCATGGTACTTACAGAGAGCCGGCGTCACCGCAGCGACGAGCTGCGGCGACGGGCTGGGCAGCAGGCGGCAGCAGCAGAGCTGTGTCGGCTGCTGCGGCAGCAGGCAGCAGAAGGGCTGTGCATCTCTTGGCGTCACGGGTCCAACTGAGGAGTCTGGCCTTGCCCTACTATTCGTAGCGTTCCATCTGCCACCCCTCCCCCGAGGGTGTGACGAGTTTCGCCCCAAGATACTCCCCCGGAAGGGCGGGCCTTAGAGGGGCTCTACGACGAATCCAAGAGACACTGGCGCACAGCGCCAACGGACTGGCGCCAAGAGAGTGGCGCACCAGGCCAAGAGCCTGGCTCACGGGCCAAGGGACTGAGGCCATGAGGCCATGGGTCGAAGAGAGCTGGCTCGCCCGGCCGGCCCGCAGGGCGTCGGCCCGAGGGAAAGCTGGCCCACCCGGCCTGCCCGCAGGGCGTTGGCCCCGAGGCGTGTGCACAGAGTACGGAGCCTGGGACCTCGAACTGTACTTAGCTACAGGCGGTGTAGCAAACTTAAGCGCACCGTTTGGGAGTCGCAAATGGTAGATACGATACATTATGCAAGGTTACCGGCACCGCTGGTACTTGTGACGGCAGCGTCACTTAGCACAGATACTTAGCCTAATCGTCTGTTAGCTAGAAGTAATTGTAGCGACGATGGGCTAGCTTAGCTGCCACTTAGAGAGGCACGTGTCGACACGGCCCGGCTGTGGGCCGGCCCTGCATGCCATGCTCTGGGCATGCTGGCTATGGCGGGCATGCCAGCTATGGCGGGCCTGGCGGGGCAGCCTCTGGGGCGCCTGCCCCGGGCTCGCGTATACAAGGCCCGGCCCCGGCGCTCGGCTGGACAGTCTCGGCAGACGCAGCAATACACCCTTAGCGTTGCCCCGGCTCCGGCTGCCTCTGAAACGACGGCCCACCCCGTCAGGGGCGGGCTTCACGAGAATCGGTTGCGGGGACATGTCACGTCCACGTGAAGACCTCAAGGGTACCGTAGTAGGGTGGACAGGTAACGTCCATGGGCAGACCGCGAGGGACCCGAAGGACATGAGACGTCCACGGGCGTACCTCGAGACAGGAGTCACGCCAAGCGGCACGACGCCGGCGGTAGAAGACAATGCGCGCGGGAGAATACACGGAAATGGACCGCGCGACAGATGTCACATGTTCGCGATAATAGGAGGGCAATGCGCCCAGATGGGCACGCAAACGTGCGGCCTACTCGTGGGCCTGCTCGGCAGTCCACCGCCAACCTCTTTGAGCTGTATGTGCGTATTCGTGATGGGTATGGCACAGACCCATGGTTTGCAAGTGAAACTAATACTCGCACTGTAATGAACCAGCCATTTGGTTAAGCCACATGGCTCTGTTGGCATTACATGACCGGCTATTTGGGACAAGTTGGGCCCGCCAGGTGGCGGGCTGGCTTGCCGGGCAAGTGGCCCGCCCAGAGGCGGGCCCCGCCCGTCCAAACTACCCTCGCCAGGTTCCACCCTGCCAAGGGGGGACCTTGGGCCCGCCCGCAAGGGCAGGCCTTGGGGCGACCCGCTCACACCCCTGGAGGGGGGGTGGCACGGGGAAGCACGAAGAGCCTTGGAGGCTGAGGCTCGGGGGGAGTTCGAGCCGGTGAAGCCCAGGAGCAGCCTTGCCGCTGCTCGCCGCCGCAGCCGCCGCCGCACCTTGTTGCGGGGCCTGCTGCGCCGGCCTGCGCCCAGGAGGTGGAGTCGCCGCCGAACGGCGGCGCCACGGGGCCTGTCTTCCGCTGCGCCTATGCGCTAGTGCTTTGCCTGTGTAGTGGGTTGGTCCCTAAACCCCCTACAGCCGTACTCAAGAAGGACTGCTCACCCTAGCTGCGTGTGTAGGGCGAGGTTCTTTACATTTGGTATCAGAGGCGGTCTTGCATCCATCGCGCTTGTGACTTATTGTGCTCGCCGCTGATGATGCAAGGATCACCTTGAAATGCTGGCCTGAACTTTTTTCTGTCAAATATAAAGTGCTTGCCAGACGTTGGTTCGTGAGGCGGCTCAGCGGAAGCGCCGGGTGCGGAGCCATCTTCGCGCTGTGAGCCAGCAACGACCAACGCCAGATTGACCGACTGATCCTTGAGGACCACTTGCTGCGTTCGCTTCTTTTGAGGTGTGGCTTGAGCCTGCAGCCTTGGTGTGGTAAGGTCAGTCGTGTGGCCAGAAGTGACCGTGTGCATCGGTCCTGGTCATATCTGCGGCTGTCTGCCTGCCTGCTGATTGAGGTGTGGAGTTGCGCGCTGCCTTGCTTGCTCGCTCGCTGGTGCACCAGTCTTGCGATGTCCTGTATTGCAGTATGGAGTGTGTGATTTGATGACTGGTGGAGCCTGAATTGATCACTCAGTGTTCTTCAGCCAGCATGGTATCACACACGTCCAGTGTGCGGCCGAGCCCTCCTCGGGAGGCAGAGCGGTCGGCTGCTGAGGCAGCGGCTGCTGCAGGGCCAGCTGCTGCGGCAGTGGCTGCTGCGGAGCACGCCCACGAGGGGCACGCCCACGAGGGGCACGCCCAAGCGGGGCACGCCCACGAGGGGCACGTGGAGCTGGGAGCCGGGAGGCCTGGAGGGCTTGTCGGCTGGGGACTTGCAACGCGTTGCACTCCTTACTCGGAATCTGGCAGCAGCCCAGTCTACGACGGACCCAGCTCAACATCGTCTTCTTGCGAGGATCTGCGCGGAGCAGCGCGCCCTCATCGTCCAGCAGCGCGCCGAAGGGCGGCACATGCAAGAGGTGGATGCCTCGTTGCAGCCTATGCGCAAGAGCAGTGGCAACCCTGAGCATGGACTTGCCAGGGCCCATGCACCCCGGCAATTCTCCGGTCACGATGATCGGGGAGGCTTGCAGCCATGGCTGGACGAAATGGACGAATGGTTCGTCTGCTCCAACACGGACGCGGGGGCACGCGTGCGCCTCGCTGCCACCTACCTCTCAGGGGAGCCCCGGGAGTGGTGGAGCACGCCCGCAAGGTGCTCAGCACGCCGGACATTGCCGGTCCAAGCAAGCGTCCCCTGCTGGAGGCAGGCGGCTTGGATGCAGAACGAAGCAAGAAGCGCTTCGACCCGAGGCACGGCTTGAACGCTCGACCTCAAGGCGACTTCCCCAAGCCGCGGGTGGAAGGCGCCGGTGCCTGCTTCAAGTGCGGTGCCAAGAGCCATCAGCTCAGGGACTGCGCGGCGGCAGGTCCCTCTTCCTCACGGCCACGTCCACAGCGCCCTATGGGCCGGGACCAGGGCAAATCCAAGGGCAAGCGTGAGCGCTTGACCCCTGCCTCTGCAAGCCATCTCATTTAGCCAGACGCACTTGAGCTGTTTGATCTTGCTGGCATTGCTGGCCCGCCAACCAACATACCGGTTGTGCGCTCCATTTCTGCTTTATTGCAAGGTCTGGAGGCCGGAGGGCCTCTATTTGTGTGGGTTGCCCACAATGACTTGCAAGAGGCTGCAGATGTCTATCTGAGCTGGCCTGAGTGCCGTCGGCCTGAAGAATTGCTGTTCTTCATTGTGCCACAGAAGCGCGGCGTGGTTGATCAAGCTCCGCTGGGGATGTCGCTGTTGTGCTCGCACGAGGCGGGACACAGGCTCCTTAGACGTAGCGTTGATGCCACTCGGCTTAGGCCTTACCCGACAGCGGTCAGGGTATATGTCGCTCCCCCATTCCTTGGCAGTGTCCATGGGGGACACACAATGCTTATTGAGGGGCTGGTTGCTGCGGCACCAGCTAGGATCCTCATAGACTCAGGGGCCTCAGTGTCCTTCGTCAAAAGGGATTTGGTGTGCTCCACTGGCTTACATTTGCAAGCAGATGGCCTGCCTAGAGTGACATTGGCCGATGGCCACCCAACCGATGTGTTGGGCCTGTGCAAGGTTCCCATTCGCATCCAGCAATACAAAGCCGAGGTGCCTTCTTATGCCATTGCGTTGACTGTCGCCTTTGATGTGATATTGGGAGATGACTGGCTTTGCGCCACATCAGCATGCCTTGATTTTGAACGCCATACTTGCACGGTACAACGTGGCGCACGGCGCACTGTCATTTGCAAGCAGCTTCCCTGTGCACCGCCGCTGGCGGCAGGGGCTTCCATTCTGCTGTCCGCCATGCAGATGAAGCGATTGATTCACAAGGACACTGTCCACATGGCATTTCTTGTGATGGTGGCGTTCAACGACGAGTCTAAGCCTGACTTGTGTGTGAATGCTGCGGATTCACATGGCGGGGTTCTTGATAAGCTGCTGGAAGAATTTGCGGATGTGTTTCCCGACTCTCTTCCGGACGGTCTACCTCCTCACCGAGGTGTGGCTCATACAATTTCACGAAGAAGAACTTCCATGCCAGAGGTGTGCAACACCTGGAAGTGCTTCTCGAGCTCGCTCACCAAGGTGTGTTGTGAGTTTCATGGGGAGCTGAAGGCTCGTAATGAGCTGGATGCTATTTGTATGCGCAGAGACTTTGAGGACCAAGTGCGGCAATTGAGGCTGCTAGTCTCTAAGCTGCGCAACGAGCCTGTGAAGGCTGTCGATCAGTGGCAGCGATTCGAGGATGGGCTGTCCGAGCCGATGCGGAAGTGGGGCAGTGGAATCCGCCACTTCGCAGCCCTTGCCAACTTGCCATGGCCGGTGGAGCACGCCAGGAAGGTGCTGAACACTTATCCAAGTGTTTTGGGCAAGCGCTCCCTGCTTGAGGCGGGAGTATCCGCTGAGGCAGAGACGGAGGAGTTTCGGCCCGAGGGGCTGAACATCCGTCCCATGAGAGGCTTGGAGAAGCCAGCTATGGAAGGGAATGGTTGCTGTCGCTGCGGCAATAGAACCACCTCATCCAAGACCCATGAGTCTGGTGAAGTGGCTCGGGTATGGGCCTGAGCACATCACGTGGAGCCTGCGGTCAATCTGGCACATTGTCCGCCTGCTTTTTTTAAACACTTGGCCAAGGGTGGTGAATCCCTAGGCTTCGTCGAGGCCGCATCCGTCGGGCGTAAAACCTGTCGGCTGTTCTCTCGTTGTTCCCGAGGACGTGAACACCAGAGGGGGGAGGCATTACGATCCAGCCGTTTGGTTATGCCACACGGTGCTGTTAGCGTTACATAACCGCTAGCCGCTTGATGGACAAGTTGCTCGCCCAGGTGTGGCATAGCCAAACGGCTGGATCGTTACAGGTATGGCACAGACCCCTTGCATCCCATGTACGCATGGTCAAAGATGACATTGGCTTCTATGGGCAAGGTAACGCCATTGTAGTTCCAGACTGCAATGCCTTGTGTACTAGCATCATGCAGGAGTTACATGCGACAGTCTACAGTGGTCATCTGGGTGTGGGAAAGGCCAAGCAGGCAGTATGCCGTCTGTTCTGGTGGCCGGTTTGATCGGCCCAAGTACACTCCTCTGTGTGGAGTTGTGCTCCGTCCCGACGTAGTAAGGCCAGCTCTGTGAAGCTTGCCGGCCTACTCAAGCCTTTGGCGATTCCGCAGTACAATTGGGCAGATGTGATTGTTGACTTCATCGCCCACCTGCTCAAGACGTGTAAAGGCTTCGATGCAACTGTCGTCTTTGTGGACCGTCCGAGTAAAGCGGTGCATTTGGCTCCTACGACCACCTGTGTATTTGCAAAGGAATTCAAAAGTGTTTTGTAGACCGAGTATGGAGACTGCTTGGAGTTCCTGCGCGGGTTGTCTCTGACCATGACCCCCGCTTTACGGGACACTTCTGAGAAGAAGTCTGCAGGCTTGTCGAGCAATCCACGTCCACAGCTTTCCACCCCCAACGTGACGGTCGACTTGAGAGGGTGACTCGGGTCTTGGAGGACATGCGACGGCATCTTGTGAACCCAAGTCAGAGTGACTGGGCTGAGGTACCTCGCTCCGGCAGAGTCTGCCGTCACAATGCCTAGCATGAGTTCACCAGGCAAAACCCTTCTTCCTCAGATATGGTCGGCAATTCTTGGCATTGCCCAGCAGCGACAAGAGGCGTATGCTGACCAACGACGAAGTGATGTGTCTTTCGACGTGGGTCACGTGCTACTGAGTACAAAGCACCTTCTCTTGCGGGCAGTGGGTACACACAAGCTGTCACAAATGGGTTGGACCAGTGTATTGCGCCTTGTTGGTAAGGTGGCATATAAGCTTGGTACACCGGTACAGTGAAAGACCCATTCAGTCTTCCACGTGTCCCGGCTTCGGCCCTTGTATTCGAATGGCCGTAACCAACCGCCCCCACCTCCCCGCTTGGTTGAGGATTAGTTGGCGTATGAGGTGGAGGAGATCTTGTCACACCGGGACAGAAACCGTGGGCCTAAGTCCCGTGAGTATCTTGTTAAGCTCGCCACGCGTACCTCGCTAAGGGTTCGTTTCCATTTGGCTTGGTTCCTATTGCACCACTCTGTGTTGTCCTTTGTTCCCGAGGACGTGAATACCTAGGTGGAAAGGAATGTAACGTCCCAGGTTTATGAGCGCCTACGGTGTTTTTACCGCTTACATGGTGTTATTTTGGCCGTTCGTGCCGGACAGCACCAACCGCACTGGCACTCGTGCCGTTGTCATCCCGTCCAGACTCGTCGTGGTGGGCTCGTATGCTCCCGTCATGCTGGGCCCAGACAAGCTCGGCGGCATGCGTGGGCCCGGACGCCCCCGGCGGCCTGTTCGGCCATGCCGCGGCCATGCTCGGCGCCATGGCGCCTGCTGGAGATAGCTCATGGTTCTCTCGTCAGGCACGCTCCTCGCGGGCGAGCCTTGGGGCGATCCCCATAACACCCTGGAGTGAGGGTGGCACGGAGAAGTACTCACTACTTACTGCACGGAGCAGAGAGAGACCGACCGGAGGCCGGAGACTCGGTGAAGCTCCGAGAGGCGCAGCCTAGCGGCTGCCTGCTGCTGCAGATGGCTGCCGCGCGCGGCTCGTTGCAGGCTCTGCTGTGGAGACCTTGGCGGCGTCCCGCGGGAGGTATGTCTGCAGCGGGTGCCCAAGGGTGGAGCTGCTGCTAAGCGGCACCACCACAAGGCAAATCTTCCGCTGTGCCGGAGTGCTTCCTCGTGGCGGGTGGTTGTCCCTAAATCCCCAAGCACTCAATCATAACAAGGACGCATTTGGCTCTGATCTGCCTGTTAGGTACCGAACGTTACAATATACCTCTGGTGCTTCGCCGTGCCCCCCTCCTTGGGTGCTTTTGCTTGGAATTCGCCACAAGGCTCGCCCCACGAGGAGCGCGGCTGACGAGAGATGCACGGGCTGTCTCAAGCGGGCGCCATGCCGCCGAGCATGGCCGCGACCGAGCATGCCGTCAAGCATGGCCGAGGCCGAGCATGGCCGAGCAGGGCCGCGGCCGAGCATGCCGCTGAGGGCTTCCGAAGCCAAGCATGCCGACGAGCATGTCCAGGGCCGAGCATGCCGGGAGCATGCGAGCCCACCCGGAGGAGCCTGGACGGAACAATCTGGAACGACAACAGCACCAGTGCCAGGGCGGCAAGTACCGTCCGGCACAAGGCTAACGGCCATAAAAGCTGGGTAAGATCCAAGTAACCCCCACAATTATCTGGGCACCATGTGTACTCTTTACAGCACTATCTGGCGCCCACAGACCCGAGAACATGACACCTAACGGCAGGGCGCCAGTCGAGACGGTGTGGATCTTTATCGGGCACGCTGGCGGGCATTGGGGCAGGACTTGGAGCGTCCCTCAGGCACTCTGGACGGATTGTAACACGAAAAATTCGAGGGTGTGATGTGAAATAGAGCTGATTTGAGGTCGGGGATTGGTAAAGGTGAGAGAGAGGCGCAGTTCTGGCTGCCTGCTGCAGAACGCTGCTGAGTGGTTCATGCTAACTCGCTGACATATCGTAGTGATGGACGTGCCGCTTGGAGCAAGTCTGCTGCGAGTATCCAGGAGCCGCTGCTTAGTGGCCGAAATTACAGGTCAAGACTTCCGCTGTGCTTGAAGGCCTCTTTGTGGCAGATGAGTGTCCCCTGGTCCTCCATACTTCTTCGGTGTGCACAAATCATTGCTTAGACTGGCAAAAACACCATTTTGGTACAATGTGAGCAAAGTTGACATAGGACTAGCTGGAAGACTTTATTGGCGATCCTAGCACAATCGGTCATCCCTACCCCCACCCTTTCCTCCCCTCTTTTTGTCTCGCTCTCCTCACCTCACCTTGGCCTCCTCTTTCTCCCGCCTGCCTTTCGTCCCTCCTCTCCTCTCTCTTGGGTCTCCCGCCATATCTGTGCAGTCTTTCTGGGCTGGTATTTGACAGCAATCGCCCCTGTTTTGCAAGAGCATTCCTTCTCCTTCTCTAGCGCTTTTCAGGCCCCTTCGAATGCATGGCTCTAACAACCCTTTAGCATTAGTCCCTCAGTAGGGGATTTGATGTGCATCCTCGCTTTCGAATTAGGACCTTGTAGGTTGGGCAGCTTTTGCTATATTATTCCCACTTCACACTCTATGCCGAAGAAGTTGATGACACTGAGTTGATCGTAAGCATTCTGTTTAAGGTGCAATAGGAGAGAGAGAGTCCTGAAGGGGAGAGGGNGAGAGAGAGAGAGGGAGAGGGAGAGAGAGAGAGAGAGAGAGGGGGGTGGGGGGAGTCGTAAGTCTAGGCAGTCCTCGAGAACGAGCGAGATTTACGAAGTCAGCAAACGTTCCTATGCAGTGAGATCATTTCACTCGGCCCAGTAAAAGAAGATGATGGTGACAAGAACCGCAGCACTCAATGCAATACAACTCAAGACAAGCAAGAGTGCATCTTCAATGTGATGCTTACCTGCTGTCACTGATTTTGACGCGACAGGCGGCGGAGTCACCCGGAGGTAAGGGACTCCAGCTGCGCGGCTGTCCTTCCTATGAGCCCACACCTTCTCGGCGTGTCACGACAGGAACGAAGGCGCCCGACGGCAATGGGGCGGTGCCGGCGACGCTGGGGCCACTTCTGGCAAGAGGGAGAGACTGGGCCGAGTGGACTGCTCGGGCCTGGCCCTCCGCACCCCTCATTGGTCAGGCAAATAATTACATTGGTTTTGGGGGCAGGCCATTTGGCCCATTTCGGCACCCCAGGTCTTAATGCCAGTGTAGCCTGAGACCGTCTCGAATGAAACTGCTCGCCCCTAAAGAAGAGGAGCTGGGAGAAGCCAGCCCAAAGATAATGGACAATATCCAAAAAGGCAAAACGTGCAGATTCAAAAAAATTGCATACAGCTAGACACGAGACGACGCAATTGGAAGCTTAGTACCCACGAGTGAGCAGCAGCAAGTCTGAGTAACTCAAAGGCCAGTGTAGCCCGAGCTAGCACAAATGGACGCAAGCAGCTACGGAAAACTATAACCCCTGCTAAGCAGCCGCTGGTCAGAGAAAGTGGGCTCGTGGTAGAGAGCTGGGCTCCTCCCGAGACCGTCATTATTACCACTAACTATCGTTTCCCGCCTCTAGCCTGGCCCCCGGTACCCGCCAACACTCGTCAAGGTGGATCACACCCATCGAAGCGTGCTACAGGGCTTTTCGGCTTCTCTTTGGGCTCCATTTGAGCAGTTCCGGCGGCAGGATAGGGGCTGCCCGCCGTTGCCAGCGCATGGCCTGGGCCTCAGTTGTGCATCTTTCCTGACTGACGTGGAGCCCGAGGCAGCCTGGACGCGACTCAATCCACAGTAGAGCAAAGGTGAGTTCACCTGTTATGTCCACGTGTACTGCCACGTCACATTTCTTGTCAGATCGACACAAAGGACTGCTGTCGTGCCACACAGCCAGGGAACGTCGATAGAGCAGATTTGAGAGGGATTTCAGGTAATATATTGGAGTCCACGGACCGCATGGGTGCAGACTTCAATACGTGGTCTGACCATGTATGCCATCAGCAAAGGCATGGAAAGGTATGACAGGTTCTTGCCATGGCTTCTTATGGGATGCCGGACGTCCATACAGACTTCCTTATCGGCGTATAGCCCAGACCTCCTTCTATATGGGCATTATCCAGTAACTCCTGAAAGTCTCCATGCTGTCGTAACGGAACTGGTTGATCTTGATAATAAAGTATGTGGATCAAGATTCGTACCAACCGTGGCAACCAAATTAAAAGGCATATGCTCATTGCTCAACACATCGCTCAACATCGAGACAGCGTTACGCTACCATTCATAGTGGTGGTTACCAACCACAACGTCTGACGATTACTGTCAACGACTATGTATACCTCAAGATGAGATCTCAAAATGCACTAGATGCCTCTACAGGTCCATTCAGCTACAAGGTCGTTCGCAAGAACACTTCAGGTTTCATCCGCCTACAAAGCTCATGTGATAGGGAAGTCTCCCATTCTTTTTCGGGCTGGCTTTTCACAGCCCTTGCCCCCATTGGGAGTGCCCCTACTCTCTGATTACATTCAGACTGTCACATCCTGCCACCTTACTATTGGCCCCACAATAGATCCTACCAGGCAGTGGGTCTCGGCGCATTCGTCATGCGAAATCTGCCATCGGGAAGACCAACCAGCGACAATGCTGTTGCGTTCTTCTTGCAACAAGGGGTGGCATATTCATTGTCTAATACCACCACTCACAAGCACACCTTGCTGTGAATGGTTCTGCAACACTTGAGTGGATGTAGACCCAACACTTCGACCTGTTCAGAACTCAAAATTGGGGGGGGGGAAGGTAACTTGCAAGTATTAATCACAAGTTCGAGTTCTCTTATCATGCCAGTACTCGGCTAATTTTCAAGCAAGGTCCTAATTTCAAGGGAATGAACACATACATATATCGCATGCTACTTAAATTCAACATGTATGTTGCGTTGCCTGCCACGTGGACTCTGATGTTTCCACCTGACTTGCCTCCTATATCTGCTCTATCGACGTTCCCTGGCAGTCGACACTGTGTGGCACGACAAGCCCGCCACCGGCTTGGCGGTGCAAAGCAAGCGGTTGGAACCGCTGCAGGAGCATGGATAGACGTGTGCGGTGGCAGCAGACAAGACTGAAAGACACTGAGCCTCCCAGGGAAGTGCCACACTGCAATCAAAGCGCCGCTGGTCAGCTTGAGAGGCCAATAAAGGGGGCGACCGGGCCTTGTTCAATAATCTGGGTTGGTCTCTCTCACAGCTATTGCCTTACATCGAAAGAGCTGTTTATCGATCACTGAAAGTAGCGGGTCGAAGCTAGACTTGGGCGCTCGGCCAATGAAGCTCAGGGAGAGGCAGTAAAGCTACCGCAGCACTTTACTGTCAGACCGCTCTGCCGGCCTAAAGACTTGCCATAGCTCGCGGATGCAGCCCATTGCTACGGCTTGCTGCCGGCACACTAACATCTGTCTGAAGTCCAGGCTATGACCGCTGGAACAGCTGCTGGTCTGTGCTTTGAAATTACCTTCTGTGACGATGTCTCCACGTAAGACTTCCTATTGACAAGTTTCAAGGAATAGGGTTATGTGCTATAACATGTAAAGGCAAAGGGCAGCTAGGATAATATGATCTCTCGAATAGTGCGTTGGGTCAGATCTCTACGACTGGGCCTAGGATACATATCTTCTTAAGGCAACAGTGTCTGATAATCTATATCTTGGCGGCATTCTTGGTGATTACAACCCAACCTCAGGTAGTCCACAATATTGTATGCGATGCAAACATGCTTACAAACTCCTATCTCTGTATTCCGTTGTGATGCTGTAGTGGTCAACTTCACTGTATTCATAGTCCCCTCAAAGCAGTCCTTGCATGCTTGATTAAAGACCTATCAAACTGGCAAAACAAATAAACGGATCTCCCATTCTCCGCTGCACGTGAGCGCTCAAAAACATCCGCAGTGACGTCACTGGCGGAAAACTTATGATTACGCTCAAGTTGGCTCCGTTCCCTCGTCATGCTACTCTTTTCACAAAAACTTTTGTGACTGATAATCTTTGCAGCCTATGTAGGCCTAAGGTGCGCATCGTATATAACATGCCAGTCAATTCTCTCGATGGTCTAGCAGCTCGGGGTCAAGTACTTGGGCGTGAGGGAGAAGTAATCACCCACGTGTCGACCATCGATGTTCCGGTACCTGTACACTAAGATTCTGAATCTTCACTGAGCAGAACATTTAAGTTTACAGATCAAACTCGTTGTAGATGGACATAAGAGGCAGCTGCATAAGGGGGCAGGATGCTACATCCGAAAGCGCATGAAGCAATCAAGAGCTAAGTTGCAAGGACCCACCAGCAAAACTCAGCATATGTAGCATATAGTACATTGAGTTCAGCATGGCCAAAGTAGTAACCGCGTGTGTGAGTGTACTGAGGCGGGGAACCATCCATGGCATTATAGAATCTGGTGGCGGATTGGGAGGAAACGCGTCAATTGCAACGGTCGAGCCTAACTTACAGCTGACAAGCAGATATGAAGCCTCAGCTCAACAAGCTATCTTGTCATGTACGATTATCATGTATGATTAAGCTAATCAGCTATACAACTTTCAGCTATTCAGCTTCACGAAATGTATCCAGAAGAACAAAGCCTTTCACAGGAAGTATGTGACACGTCGCAGGTGCGAGTACTCACGGGCCAGCGACGGCCTCATCGTTGCCGCCATCGCCCACGGTCACATATGCCGGGCCGCACTCGTCGACAGCCACTCGATATACGGGCTTGGTGCGCTCGTAGGCGTGTACATGGCCAGCCACAAGAAGGTCCACCTTAGCTGCGTAAAGGAATCCCTCAATAGTCCTGACGCATGCTCTCACCCTGCCATTGCAGAAGCAGCACATGATCTGTGAGACCAATGCACTGCTGCTCCGCTTCAAAGCAAAGCATGCCACGTAAGGCGAATAATGATTGGCGCGGAGCCTAACAGGCTTGCACAGGCCACCTGCCAGGCAGTGATGAGGGGCGAATACCATACTAGCAGGACTGGGACTTCACTCGTTAGGTGTCAGGAAAGACAATACCTCAAGGTAGTGAGACACATCCGTGTTGTACCAAGGGTTGTGTAAGAACACAACAACGAATGGCGTGACAGTCTGATTAATAGCAGCCAGAGCCTGGCGGGCCCAGTTGTACTGCACATCTCAAGGCCAAATAATGACAAAGATGGATTTGTCAATGATCCTCGCAATCATCAATGACCCCCGAGATTTGGGCAATAGTGTAACGCGAATAGTAGACAGGGAGCTGTAAAGTACAGGCTGACCTGCGGTGTGTACTTAGTGAAGGCCTCGTATGAGGCAATGACATGTACGAGGCCAGCGTCGAAGGAGTAAACGAAGGGAGCCTTGGGGGTGGTGGCGATGCGTGCACCAAAAACCGCTGAGCTATTCTATGGCAGATATTGTATGAATGATTCACAAGAGTCTGTCAGCAGCAAGCACTCCTCAAAATGCAGTGCATGATGCAGAGGGTGTAAGTGTAAGACACGGTGTAAACGAAGGCACATTATGGCAAGTACCCAACAGGGGTCTGGCGGAACCTAGGAATGCGATTCCTGTAGGCCATGAATGGAGTCGCGCTGGCATTCCACTGGGGCACCGTCTCCAGCTCGTGATTACCGGCCGTAAAGGCCGTGGGCTGCCATCGATCCTAAATAAAGCACGCTGTCACAGGGCCGCCTCGTTGGCCATGGGTCCTAGTCAATGCATCGAGCTTCCCTATGTAAAAACGAAAGCGCGGCCAGGTTGACCGGTGGCTGTGAGAGGCCAGCCCCCAAACGTATGGACAAGGTCTGAAGGAGCCGGAGAGCTAAGTGCTAAGACAGCAGCAAGGAGACTCCCAGTAACCTCTAGTCAGGAGATGCAAGTCGGAAGGTAGACCTCGTGTAATTGTCAGTCAACTCCCGCAACAAGCACCAGCAGCTGAAATTGACGATGCTGAGAGAAGGCAATTGTGCTCACATAATAAGCCATAAGCTTCTCTGACAGGCGGCCCCAAGAGTCCCACCGCAGCCCACCCTCGCGACAAGTGTGTTGGGGCCGCTTGGAACATTACTCCCGTTGAATTTGGCGCAAGGAGGCCCGTAATTGTCCGCATACCACAGGTCGGCAGCGAAGAGGACAACATCGGGCTCGCCAGCGATGGTTTTGTCGTAGGTCGAAGACGAGTTGGTCGTCTGGCCCACGTCAGCTGTACCACAGGTAAAGGCGACAACGCATCACTACCTTGACGCACATTAGCTCATTGCCCATGCCAAAGCAGAAAATGGCCAGTTCTCAGGAATCCAACACTGCGAGCTGGCCAGTGCAGGCGCTGACGAGTTCCATTTCTGGCATGCTTGAACAAAGTAGCCCACAGAGAGAGTAGAGATGCAGCTGCACGATACACAATTTAAGCTCGCAGGATGGCCAGGTGGCTGCCACAAAGCAAATGCCTTACCAATGAGCCCGAGCTTCACGGGTTGGCCGGGACCAGGCGGGGTGGTGAAAGTGAAGTAGCGGGACATGGAAACGGGACCCTTCATGCGGTAGTAGAAGGTGGTCTAGTGGGGCAGGGGGCCGATGGTGGCGAAGAAAATAGCGCCCGAGGTGTACTCGCCTTCGAAGCCCTTGTAGATGGGGGAAAGCGGCTGCTGATATTAGAAGAGCGGCTGTGAAAGCCAGCCAGATGCATACAGGTGTTCATGACGGAGCCACAGGCTAGACGGCCAGGGCGCTCTTAGTAACCCCGTGTCAGCAGTAGGAAGAAAGTAGTGTAGATGGAGTATGAGTGGGGCTTCACCCTGCCATCGCCACAGCAAGCTGGCGATGAGGTATGCTGCCCAGCTACTGATCGTTCCGACGCAGATGGTTGGCGCAGCCAGAGCCCCAACGAGAAATTCCTCAGGAAGCAGCACAAGGGCCAGGTCAGGTGGGAAAGCCACCGAAAGCTGAATGAAGTTGCACCACGAGGCTGACAATCAGCCGAGAATCATTCTTTACTAACTGCGCCTGCGCTGGCTGAGTGGCAAAAGGGATACAAGGCGGCCAGAGGTCTCAGGAGGCCGGTCGTTGTACTCATGTGACGTTGGGCGACTTGATTGACCTTGTCGGGCGGGTAGACCGTGTCGTACAACAGAGTGCCAGGCAGCGTGCCCGTGACAGGCAGGACCCAGCGGATAACGTCAAACCTTCCGGTGGGGTCGGCCGGGCTGACCAGCACTTGAGACACACGGGACGCAACGAGTGGAGTGACGAAGGGTGAGGGTGATTGCACTGCAACATGCCACGGCATCCAAAAGCTGGGACGCCACCACCCAAAGCCACGTGGGCTTCGGATCCGCGGCCTGCGGAGGCAGCTGACCTGCTCGGGGCTGTTGGAGGTCTTGTTCTGCATGCCATAGGTGACGGGGATGTCCTCGCTGGTGTAGGGCCGGACGAAGGGCGGCTGGATGAGGAACTGGGAGGGGCTGGGCTTGGAGGTGAGCGTCGCCTGGGGGCCCCGGCGCGTAGTATTGCGCGCGGGCGCAGGCGGCCAGGGCCAGCGCCAGCGCCAGCGCCAGGGCCGGAGCTGGAGCTACGGCGGCGGGCGCCATTGTTGGGGGGGCGGAGGTGGGCGCGGCGAGTGAGCTGCTCTACAGGACTGGAGTATGCAGTGAGAAATGGAGGGCCTGAGTGAGGAGTGGCGAGTGTGGAGAGTGGCGAGCGCGAACTTTGGGCCGGCAGGTGGCGGCTGGGTGGGGGCCCCTTGCGGCCTGCAGCTGGCGCGGGAGGCGGAGCAGCTCTCCCAAGCTTTTCTGTGAGGAGGCAGTCCGGAGGGGAGAGGGTTCCAGATCGAGCCGGGCCGCTGGTCGTGAGAGGTACAGGTGAATATTCAAGAGGGGATGCGGAGACAGCGCAAGTGGGGGGGGAATCCAGCAGGGGGATACCCACGACGCCGCAGGGGCCGGGAGCCAACAGCTCGTCCCCTCTTCAAGGTAGTAGCTGTGAAAAGAAGGGGCTGTGAGAACGGCGCGCCCTGAGAGAAGCGGAGCTAGCAAAGCTAACCCAGAAAAGAATGGACAATGTCCGCAGGCCTCAAAGGCCACAAAAGAGTGCCCGGAAAGACAAAACTACACACCAACAATGATGCAGAGGGATACTCAGTAACCACGAGTGAGCAACAGCAAATCAGAATAACTCGAAGCAGGAAAAGTGGCACTCCGCCGAGACCCTGAGGCTATAGCAGCTATAGCGCGGCCAGCGCGCGTGTGAACCGCGTGAGCCAAAGAGCGCTGGAACGAGACCGCCAGCCTCATACGAAAATACCTGGGCGAGGGAGCCGGCAGCATTGAAGCCTGGCAAACCCGGCAGGCGCTCGATGGCCTGCCGGGCAAGCCGCTGGAGGAGATCCAACCAGCCACTGCCGAAGGCCCCGTGAACGTCAATGGCCAGGGCCGCGAAGACATCGCCTGGAGGGTGGTAAGCGTACTTGCGCTCCTTACTCCGAGCCGCCAAAGCGACCGCGTGCCGGGCGACCGTTGCTGACTTGGCGGGTTTGGCGAAGTCGACGCAATCTGCAGTCACCACATCTGCGATGATACGCGTACCCCCTCCGGGTGGGATGGCGACCAGGTCAGCACGGCTGGTGTGGAGCTGTCCGTCGGCGCCCCGCTGGATGGGCAAAAAGTGTCGTAATTTCCACTGCCACCTTGTAGCCGGCCTCCATGAACACACCCTGCATGCCGTCTCGCAGGAGGTCGTGTGAACCGGTCCGCTCGGCCCCGTGCGCGCAGCGGAGCATGTGGGCAGCCAGCGTCGCAGGGTCGTCGTGGCGGGCACCGCACTCGCACAGTTGGACCCCGACGAGGCAGGGAGGAGGCCCAGGAGCCGGTGGCACGCCGTCCTGAAAACCTCGTCTGGTATTGTGAGCGCCGCGTAGATAGGGAGGGTTGTGGAAAGAAAGGGAAGTGCGCGCCCATAGAGAAGAGGGGCTGGCAAAGCCAGCCCAAAAGAAAGGGGAAGAAAGAAAGAGAGAAGGGCTCGCCCATTGAGGATAGGGGCTGGAAAAAGCCAGCCCAGAAAGGAATGTACAAAGGACGAGAAGGGGCCAGGGGAAGTACGAAGCTGCTCAACCAGCTCTCTCGTCACGCCATTGCCCGCCGCTTCCATGGGGAGCCGGTGGACTCCCATGCAGCAGGGTCGCTAGCGCAGGTGTACCGCATGCGCTTGGCCGTCTCGCTGCAGAGGTCTATGGCCCGCGCGCTGCACCTGCGTGCAGGCAGAGCCCTCGCTGCTGCCTCTGGCTCCGGCCAGGGACCCGCTTCCAGGAACCCAGTCTCTCTGACCTGAGGCTGCTTAGCAGGGGTTACTGAGTGCTTCGTAGCTGCTTCGCTTCTTTTCTGTGCTTGTTGTTCTTCGAAAGAAAGGGCTTCCCCGTTGCCTTTTTCCAGAGCACTTTCTTTTCGGAAAGAAGTGGCTCTCCCAATGGGGGCAAGGGCTGTGAGAAGCCAGCCCGAAAAGAATTGACAAGGTTCGAAGGGGCCAAACTACGAGCTAAGCAGCGACTGCGGGGCCTGAAGAGGCTATGGCAGAACGGGGGAAGATGGACCAGTTCTTTTCCAACAAGGGGAAAGAGAAATCGTGAGGTCAGCGCAGTGGCCGCTGCCCAGTGGCGGCCGAGGCAACGCCGCCGGCCGGCTTACCGGCGCGCCGCCCCACGCCCGGGCGGCCGCCACTTGGGGGCAACGACGGGATCCTCACTCGGCCGAGATTCCAGGGCGGCCGCCGCCCGACCGAGGGCAGCCGTGGGCCCGCCGCGTGGCGCGTGGCCCACCTCCGTACGCCGGCGCTGGCCGGCGGAGACGCCACCACGCCGCCTGCATGTGTCGTTTCATTCTCACCTTTTCTGTCGTCTATTGGGCTGGCCTCTGGGTCTCGGCGGAGCGCCTCTTTCCCTGCAGCGAGCTACTCAGACCTGATGTTGCTCACTCGTGGGTACTGAGCTTTCCTCTGCATCGTTTCTGTGTTCTGCAGTATGTTGTAGTGTAGTCCTTTCTCCGGCTCCTCTTGCTTTGGCTTTGGACATTGTCCATTCTATTTTGGGCTGGCTTTGCCAGCCCCTCTTTTCTATGGGCGCGCTCTTTCTTCTCACAGCCGCCTTACAGTGCCTTATTACTCCTGTCCGTTCACAGGGTCAATGAGCTCCATCCGCTATAGCCACTTGCAAAGCTGTGCGGGTTTCACGCCTTTCGGCCTTACATTGGAAAAGGCGTGTGTAACTAAGAGACGCAGGGCCTGTATGGCCAAGTACAAAGGCAAGCACATTGACAAATGTACATCGCCGGCTGCTAAGCTGACCCGCTCAGTAACCACGAGTCAGCACATAGAGGTCGCTAACTGATGCCCGAATACCGGACGGCAATCGACAAGGTCTTGAGCTACCAGCTAAGCCTTGACCAGCTTTCTGATGCAAGGCATGAGCCTGAGCTCGCTGCAGACAAGGTGACACTCGACGACGCAAGAGTGACAAGCAGGCTGCCGGCATGCCCATCTGAGCTGGAAGCATATCTTCACGTCGAGCAGATCCCAGACTTGCATGACTCTCCAGTAGGGTATGGAAGCGAGGACCCATGCAGCCGAAAGTGTCAATCGCGGGAGGAGGGAGGGAGGGAGCGAGAGTGGGTTGGAAGGAACAGTCAGGTGGAGGGGGAGAGGTAGCGTGGCAGGGAGGGAGGGAGGCAGGGAGAGAGAGAGGGCGAGGGAGTCAGAGGGAGAGAGGGGAGAGAGAGGAAAGAGAAAGAGGGAGGAGGAAGGCTGGTAGGAGGTGGTCACTGCGGGGGTAGTCAGAGTAGTGTAGGAGCTTTCTCTGCTCTGCACCTCCCACTGCGTGACCAGCAATATGAGTCGATGCTGAACTTTTGTACGCTTCCGTCGTCAACCAATGCTCGTAGGCCTCCGCCAGGTTGTACACCCACAATGTCCAGGGTGCAACGGTGATTGCGTCCCTCAGAATCCGTGGTGATGGGCATTATATTGCTCACTTCCACAATGGCGCGGTAGCCGGCGTCGCGCAAGAAGTTCGCCAGGGCGTACCGTAGGAGTTTGTGAACGCCCACCACTCCCACCACGCCCGGCCTTAAATGGAAAGAGCTGTTTCTCCTTTCGGCCCCTTTGAACGGCCTCTCCTCTCTCTTTTGAACCTCCTCCACTCTTTTGAACCTCCTCCATTATTCTTTACTCTCTGAATCTCTGGAAGAGCTCACCTGTTCCAGAAGGCCGTGATCACTGGATAGGACAAAAAAGGTCTTCCCAAAGGGCTAAATAGCTGTCAAAAGAAGCAGCTCTTCTGAAGTGGGCGATGCAAGGATGAGAAGACAGCTGGGTTGCCCTCGTAGCTGTCCGGAGCCAGCCGGGCGGGACCAAGCGAGAGCTGGGTGAGTGGTGCCGGTCCACTTAGAGCACCCTTTCGTAGTAGCAAGAAGTAGCCACTTGCGTAGCTGCGTGACTCGCCCTAGTCACGCCCGAAAGGGCGTGGCCCACGCCTTGCACCTGCGTGCTGCCCGTGTTCTCGCTGCAGCCTCTGGCTTTCGTCAAGGGGACTGCTTAAGCGCTGTTTGTTAACGGCGGCTAGTCTTCCTCACTTGCAGCTGCTAAGTGGAGGTTACCAAGTGATCATCCTACATAATACTTACTCGTGTGTCTTTCAGGAGTTTTCGGCCCACCTCAGACCTTGTCATTTCTGTTATTGGGCTGGCTTTTCACAGCCCTCGCCCCCTTTGGATGAGCTTACATCTTGCGGGCGAGTCACTGTGATCTTTCTTTTTCTGGGCTTGCATGCACAGCCACCGCCCTTTACTTGAAGAGTCCCTTACGGGCCCCTTCAGACCGTGTCCAATGCTCTTGAGCTGGCCTTTCACAGGCATCGCCTCCTGTCAGAAACCACCGTTTCCGTGGTGGCCAAGTCTCCGTGGAGGGACGAGGGAGAAGCCCTTCGAGAAGGAGTATTTCAAAATTTAGCAGCAGAGAAAGGTCGCCCCGCCGAAATACAAAGGTAGCCGCCCAGGCAAGACCAGCGTGCACACGCAAGGTGGAGCCTGAAGCTGCTGGATAGTAGCATGTGGTATACCAGAGCCATTCGGACATCGCTCCTCACCTTCCTGCCCCTGTCGCCAGGGTCATTGCGCAAGCGGCGGAGGAGACCAAGCCACCAAGCTCCAAACGTCTCGTGGACCAAAGTTAGTAACAACGAAGATATACCTGAAATAATACCGGGATGCTTATCATTCTTATGAGAATTAGTCGCACTCGTCTTGCTGGGGGCAAGACGGAGCAATGTATTGTTGGTCATACCAGAGAAGATATTTGCGGATAGTCAGCCCGTCAACTCGTTTGTTGCACGACATGACTATACACGCATCTCTACATGTGCAAGTGTCCGTCTTGAAGCAATAGAACCTACGAAGTTTGAGCTTCCAAGGTGTCTTTCAGCGCTTGGAGGTCAGGCTTCTGAAATACAAGGAGTGCGGTTGGAGAGTCAGTCGATCGGACATGATGGCCTTAATGACGTCGTAAAGTTGATGGATTGCGGATGGCCAGCCCGGAAGGGTTTCACGGTATTTAGGGCACAACGGTGCCAGAAGTGAAGGGAAGGCTACCCAATAAGTAGCACGTGAGCACCTCTTGTCATGCCAGCTGGTATCAGTCGCCATGACTGATTGCACCGAGGACCGTCAAGATGGTTGACCTCATAGTCCACCTGACGATGTTAGGCATTGAGTAGAGAGATACATCAGATTTGCAGCTCGAGGCTGTCCAATGTTATGTTCACGTATTCATCAAGAAGAGTGAGAATGAGGAACACTCACGCCAATTTACTCAAACACCGATGCAGATATGGAAGAATCAGGACCCCAGAGCCCTTAAATCGAGATATCACCACCAGAGCCTAAATAAAGGGTCACGGAGAATGAAACATCACAAGGAGCAATCCCCAATCCTTGGTCACCATGTTGGTCAGGTTGATTCTTATGAGCTTCCAGGAACGACATAATAGACGACACACTGCACAGATGGCCTATGCCCATCAGTAGTCGAAGGTTGTGTCAAGTTGAAACAAACAGAAACTTGCGTGGAAAGTGCAACGTAACAGCCGATGTGCCCTCTGCGGTGGTGCAGACAAGGGCATACACGGCCTGCGGGAACACACAGAGGCTCACACAGACGTCAAGTCGGCGAGCTGCGCTCACATGAGCACAACTTGCTCACCAGAGATTCCACTGCTTGGCGTTTTCGTTTGATATGGTCGAGTTACTAGAGAGCTACTTACCCATCTTTGCTGGTTGGCAGAGAAAGTGGGAAAGGCATGGATATGCGCTGGAGCTTTCAGACCCCCGTCCACAGTGTACACCTTCGCACCTGGACATAGGCAACTCATCACCCCGGTCCTTTTGGATTCTGCACAAGCAGTTTGCCGCTTGTGTGAAAGTGATACGTCCAAAGTTGCAGACAAGATGACTGATAATGCGTGGGGTCTGTATGTGGTGTCAGCCGCCCAGAGGACACAGACGATGCAAGATGCTGATCTAAAATAGATCACGTCGTTGATTACAAGCATGTGATCCTGGAAGCAGCATCCAACCACCCTTGCCTCAGCTCAGTGGAAGATCAACTCGACTTCATTTGTTTCAGCGGTGCCTTGCAGTATAAGCAGAAAGGGCCGATACGCTAATAAAGTTGACTACATTGCAGGTCGCTTATTAACTAGCTTGCTCAAGGTCCTCAGGATCTGCAGGTAGGTACAATTGTGGTACATTTATTCCACTTGGACAAGGAGTTGGACTCGATGTCTTGGACTCGATGTCATATACTCAACACCATGTGCCAATGTGCTAGCAGTGCCGGCAAAGGTGGCAGCTAGAGGTGCCCAACTATTCATACTACCAAAACTGCCAATTGCCTCCATGAAGACGATTAGCCCTAAAACCCTAAACCTCGTTATGAGATGCTAAGTTCCAACTTGCTGTTGCTGTCCAAGGGTTACTGACCATGTGGCTTCTCACAGCCCTCGCACTCGAAAGACACTCAATTCCTCGCCCCCTTAACATGAGCTACTTGTTCTTCCTTGAGGGGGGTTGGGTAAGCAGCTGAATAGATATAAGGTTGAGTGCCCCGAATTTGCAGCTGTGCCCTGAGTGCCCAGATCTGACCCCAGAGGCCTAGAACCCGATTCAACCCTCGAGACTTCAACAGAAGCAACAGCTCATCCAATGGAAGGCAATGGCTGTAAAAGGCCAGCCCAAAGGAATGTACAAGAAGGTCGATTCTTCTCCAGGTTCCGTTAGGGCCACGCCTTTCCGCCCTCTACTTATTCTGATATGCACTTACTGACTCGAGCTTATTGAGCTCCTCTTGCTTACGTTTCAGAGACTAGTATCTCTCCTTCCGGCCCTTTTAGAGCTACTCTGACTTGATGTTGCTCACTCGCGGGTACTGAACTTTCATCTGCATCGTCTCGTGATTTGTAGTGTAGTCCTTTTTCGGCACCTGGTTTCTTTGGCTTTGGACATTGTCCATTCTTCTTGAGAAGGCTTTGCCAGCCCCTCATCTCTATAGGCTAGCACTTTCTTTCAGACCTTGTACATTCCTTTGGGCCACTGCCTCAAGTTGGAAGAGCTGTTGTTGTGGGCTGGCCTCTCACAGGCACTGCCATTAGTTGGAAGAGCTGTTTCTTTTCAGTAGAAAGAAGACGCTTCCAGAGGGCGATGGCTTTTGGCTGGTGTTGGCCAGCTCAGAAATGGAATGGACTAAGTGTGAAGGGGCCAGCGAACGCTGAAGCACACTGCGGCTCAAGCGGCCATGGGTGCTCAATACCAGCCTGGCTTCCATCTCGCCGGGTCCCTAGCCCAAGTTTTCCGGATGCGCCTGGCCGTCTCTTTGCAGCGGTCCCTAGCTTTTTCGGTCCACTTGCGCGCAGGCCGCGCTCTGGCGGCGGCCTCCGGCTGCCGTCAGGGCGACGTCTTTTCGCCTGCTAGCTATTCAGATTTGCATCTACTGACGAGAGGTTACTGAAGAAGTGGCTCTCCCAATGGGGGCAAGGGCTGTGAGAAGCCAGCCCGAAAAGAATTGACAAGGTTCGAAGGGGCCAAACTACGAGCTAAGCAGCGACTGCGGGGCCTGAAGAGGCTATGGCAGAACGGGGGAGGATGGACCACTCAGTAGTTACGAGTCTACTGACGAGAGGTCACTGAGAGTTCGCTTACTGCTGTCTCAGTCCTTAGCACTCCGACTCCTTCAGACCTTGTCCATTCTTTTGGGCTGGCCTCTCCCAGCCCTTGCTACACAGTTGCGATGGAGAATACTTCTGTCATGCCCATCCTCCAGAGGGCCGACGGACTCCACACGCGCCGCGTCGACTTGGTGGCGTCCACGACGGGCGGTGGCGGGCGCATCATTGCCGATGTGGTCACCACTGATGTGGTCGACCGCTCCAACCCGGGGCTTTCTGCCTCGCGGGCTGGCCACGCTGCGGCAAAGGCCGCTCGCAGCAAGGCGGCCAAACACGCCGACCACC
>WELB01000047.1:187943-206211 GCA_009602725.1 Spirogloea muscicola
CCGCACCACCAGGGCGCGCCGCCAAGCCCGCCGCGCCTGCCGGGCGGCGCCGCGCCTCACGTCCTCGGGGCGTCGGCCATGGTCGGCGCCTGGGATCCCGCCCACGCGGTACAGCCCCGGGCCCAGGGATAGGGCTCATGATTTTAAGGTTTATGATTTAGGGATTAGGGTTAGGGTTTGCTGATCGTGGCCATGGCGAGCCCAGGTGCCGATGGAGCCCCGGCCCGGCGGAGCCTGGGAGCTCGGCTTCGTTGTGCCATCTGACCACGGTAGGGCCCCCACAAGGACGCCCATTACAGCTGATCGGTAGAACCCTAACTCCGGTCATTGTGCTGCCTTTGTACTCTGCCGATCAGGCCCTCTCTCACCCAATGCACACTACATTGATTCTGAGACCACTGTGGACGCGGCCTCGTCTGGCAGGCCAGCGCCCTCCAGTTGGGCTAATTGGGCAGTGCTTAATTGTACCTAATTAAACTCGCTAGTCCCTTCAATTGCTCTGCAGAGGCCTTGGCCTTCAAGTTTGTGCTCAAGCGGGACGTAGGGCCGTCTCTCCTAGAGGACGGGCCCGATCGCCTGCTCGTCCGCGGGGCCATGGACGACGCCACAGGGCCCGTAGCCACATTCCCAGACGACGGTGCCACCACCGACGACGACGCTGAGATGGGCCTGCTGGCATTCCCCGTGGAAGTCACGGCGCAGCCGGTCTCCCCGCTGGCCCTGGCTGCAAGCTGGCGGGCGTACGTCCATGGGGCGCCCGGCGCTGGAGTGGCGCGGGCGGCGTCCGACCTGCGGCCAGACTTCGAGCCCGACGAGCTCGTGCGCCTGCAGGTAGCAGGAAACACGAGCCCAATGTTACTGATCTCCTGGTCTCCTGCTGCAGATGTCTAAGCCTGAGTCCTCCATATCTACATCTAGGTGGCCTCATGCTTTGGCCTTTGCTGGGAAGTGTTGTGATCTTTCTTATTCCTGAATCGGATATAAGACCTCTGCCGTCTGCTTCCCGCTGTTGCGCATGAGATCAGCCACGAGGCTCGCTGAACAAGGAGCTGGGAGAGTACGAGGTCCCGCTGCCCGAGAAGGGCACTGGTGGGCAGTCGCAGTACATTGCCGATGACACGGCGGAGCCGCGCCTGGTTGTGCGCACGTCCAAAGCTGGCGGAGAAGCTCCGATACGACGTGTGCCCTCACGCGACCGCTGTGTCTCCATCAAGGTAGGGACCTCCAAGCTCCCCGTATTGCGTGCTCACAAACCTGCCATTCTTGACCTTAGTGACAAAGTGCTACCATGAGCAGCAGATGGGGTCAGCAGGAGGCAAGCGGCAATAGAGGCTCAGAATCTGGTGTCCGGATCTAGGGCCTCGGTTCTGGGGTTTAACAAGGGGGGGCTGAGGTTCAGGATGATCCAGATGAATCTGGGGTTTGCATCAGGTTCTAGGCTTCGAGTGCACTGACTCCTGGGCTTGGCTGCAGGACCTCGTGCTGCTGGGGCAGCAGGAAGCGCGGCCGCAGCGGTCGCCGCTTTCCCCCAAGTTGGAGGACGACGAGGCTGACAGCACTGCATTCCCATTGGTGGACGCCACGGTCAGCCCCTCCGTGCGCCGCCTGGCCACGATCCAGTCGGACGTTTCCAACCTCGACCTCGACATCTCTCCACAGGCCGGTTCTCCTGGCCGAGACGAGGTGAGGTGCGAACCAACTTGAGCGGCTGGCCCAATGTAGTCTCGCCAAGTTCCTCAATGGCTGGCTCCTCCCACATCTGATCATGGGTTCCTTGTTGTGACTTGTGACCTGTGCAAAACGTCTTCTGATGTTGTTTCTTGAGCAGAGTTTACCAGAGGCGGTGGGTGCTGTCGCCGCCGCTGCTGTGGCGGACCGCATGCTAGGCCCCAAAGAGCGCCGGCGGCTTGCAATTGTGTTGGTGAGGCAGCGCTCTTTCTTCTTCACGGCTTTCAGCCAGCTTCAGCAGGAAGCTTATCTTAGTCAGACAGTGAGGATCGGAGTGTTGAGGTCAGGGGTCAACTAGTACGCTTTAATGGACGTGCCACCTTCTGCCAGGAGTCACGCATACTGAGTGGATAGTTTGTTGTGTTGGGTAAGCTGTGTTTGGCAGGTGGGCCTGCCAGCTAGGGGAAAGACTTTCACCGCTGCCAAGTTGACTCGATACTTGCGCTGGCTTGGCCACGATACAAAGCATTTCAATGTTGGAAAGGTCCGTTATGAATGGCTCAATCTGTTAGCTTCTCAAACCCTTGCCTTCAATCAATGAAGGCCAGAGCAATATGTTGTCTGTTGCCCTGTATCGATTATCTTACACCAATGTTGATTTGTGCTCTTTGACATTCCGCAGTATCGGCGCTTGAAGCTTGGTGCAAATCAGGTTGGCTCTTGTTGGCTGTTCCCTTCAGATGGCGTCTCATCATCTCGCGCAGATATGATTCTCACATGTTTGCATCAAAGCTGTGTTTCTGGAGAGCTTGTTAATCGGGGCAGCCCTCTCTGCAGCAGTCTTCGGAGTTTTTCCGTGCCGACAACCCAGAGGGTGTGGAGGCTCGTAATGAGGTACAACTTATCACTCATGCTGTGATTGGCACTTGTAGGTCTTATGATTGCCCAAGTTGCGAATATTGCTGATTCCACACTTTCATTAACTGAGTGGCAGATTGCCATGCTGGCGATGGAAGACATGCTGGCGTGGATGGAGGAAGGTGGGCAGGTGATTGACAGTCAGCTGTCCTGACTGACATCAGTCCAGAATTAATTTGCACATCTTAGATGTCCTTCACCTTGTCATGCAAGGTGTACGTTGTCACGCGAGCATGTGCTTGCCCTGCTCAGGTAGGCGTCTTTGATGCCACCAATACGACAAAGGACCGCCGCAATCTGCTGCTTCGACTGGCAGAGGGAAAGTGTAAGGTGACACACATTCTTGCGATCAACAATTTGCTGCTACAGACTGGCCTAAGCTGGTGAACTGCTGCTGCCAAGATTGGCCACTTGCTGCATATCAAGATCAGCAATTCCTTGAATGCATTGCAGGTAATATTCTTGGAGACTATCTGCAACGACGCTGCCGTCATTGAGCACAATCTCCGGGAGAAGATAAAGAAAAGCCCTGACTACGAGCATCAGTGCGTATTCATGCGCATTGAATTTCCTGAATACTTATGGCATCCGCGGATGCACAGCCCTGCTCTATCTGTAACTAGTATCATGTATATCACCCGATATCAGAGGTCGAATTTGCAGAACAGGACAAGGGTTTTGTTGAAGGTCCTGTTCTCATACCTGCCAGCTTTGCTGCTCAACAGGCCAGATCCAGATTTGGCCCTGGCAGACTTCAAGGAGCGATTGGCAAATTACGAGAAGGCCAGTACCTAGACACACCATTTTTGGGTCCCGTTGGCGTGGGGATATGCATGGCTAGCCTGCATTGTATATGTAGTCTCAAAAAGTGGGTACTGCTGAACATGGCCTGCTTGAGATGCACATGAGAGCATCTATCTTCACAGAAGACCCACAATGCATACATGGTGTTGTTCACAAGTCCCATACTGATTGTGTCGTAATGTACATGGTGTTATTTGCAAGTGCTGATGTACACTCCTTGCTGCTCAGGTGTACGAGCCAGTGGATGAGGGGTCATACATCAAGCTGATCGACATGGTCAGCGGCAATGGCCAGATGCAGGTAGATTTCCAGCCTCACAGCTTTGAGCTAGTTACTCAGAAACTGACCCTTAACAATGAATAAGTTCCAGGCCCATTGTGATATGCAAGCTCCTGACGCAGGTCAATAATATCAGCGGCTACCTACCCGGCCGAATCGTGTTTTTCCTGGTGAGCTTCCTCATGTCAGAGGCTGCTCTGCTTACTGCATTGCACTTTCAGCCTCACACTTGACTACCATAATGCCATAACTTCCTAACTTGTCAGATTATTAGCAACCTGATTTATTATGTTGGATGCATAATTCTGATATGAAGCTTTCGAGGAGGCTGACTCAAACTGCAGGTCAACACCCACACTGCTCCCCGGCCCATCCTGCTCACCCGCCACGGCGAAAGCTCTGACAATGTGTATAACCGCATCGGGGGCGACCCTGGGCTCAGGTGCGGATTGATGTATTGGCCTGCAGCAATATGAATGCATATGAGTCAAACGCTGGTTACTGGGGCTGCTCGATATCTCTGCTGGCGCTGATTGCTACTACATAATCAGCACAAATTGAGCACAAAAACTACGTATTTTCTCTACCTTAGACCTGAATTCCTTGCCATTCACCTTGAACCCTAGCTCAGTCTCTTCTCTGTGATGTGGTGGCAGTGAAGCTGGTGAAGAGTACGCACTCAAGCTTTCGGACTTCATCAGCAAGCGGCTTGTGGGGGAGCGCACTGCATCTGTACGTACAGTCCATCTCTGTTTCCGAAAGCACTACGTGCTCTGCAGCTTGTGCACTGTTATCTGCAAGTCTGTTTGACTCCGAAGCTCAAGTCGTCTGCGCCTGAGAACTTGTCTTACTTATGGCCCCTCGTGTGTCCATTTCGCAGATCTGGACAAGCACGCTGCAGAGAACTATTCTCACTGCGCGCCACATCCAAGGCTTCCCGAAGGTCCAAAGTCAGTCAAGCCCTCCGCAGACGCTTGAACGAGGAAATATATTGTTATTTTTTGCTAGTAGGCTTCTCGTGGCCCTCATGTTGCCTGCGCTGCACGCAGGTGCAATGGAGGGCACTCGATGAGATCAATGCTGGCGTATGCGATGGCATGACTTACCAAGAAATCAAGCAAGCCATGCCCGAGGAGTACAAGTAGGTGTCCTTCCCAAACTGTCGTAATTTCTTAGGCATGCTTTACTTTGACATGGTCTTGACATAGACTTAATGTGGGTCGTTCCAGCACTTTGCTTATTGATCAGCACGCATGATTTGACAGTGCACGAAAGTTGGACAAGCTTCGGTATCGATATCCTAGAGGGGAGTCTTACCTGGATGTCATCCAAAGGTGGGTACAGATACTGAAACCTAGCCGTTTCCTGTTTCACGTCATGTCTAGTAGGTTCACGGCTTCAGTCATATGCTTTGGACTCATCAATGCAAGAATGTAGAGGCTCCAAGGTCTTATAGATTTGGAGTTGTAGTTATCTTGGCAGTCAATCACCTTGCCTCAAAGATGGCTACATGAAAAACTTTGCATCTTAACATCTCAAGAAAGTCAAGCAGGTCCGTTGCTTAACGCAGTGATGCGTGTCTCTTTCTAAGACTTCATGTGCAGATAGCCAATGACTTTGGTGTTAGAGTGAGGATGATGTAGAAGGCTAGATGCAGAATGATCGCTAATCCTAGTGTGGGCTTTGTGGCAGGCTTGAGCCTGTCATAATAGAGCTAGAAAGGCAGAGATCACCTGTGGTAGTCATCGCTCACCAGGTAAAGAGAATTCTGTTTGCTCGAGCAATGTTCCTCACCTGGTAGCGTTGGACACTGTGTTCCGATTCTCATATTGTGCCCTTTGATGCACTGCAGGCCGTGTTGCGGGCCCTTTATGCCTACTTCATGGACAAGCCCTTGAAGGAGGTGCCACACATAGAGGTTCGCTCAATTCAATGCTTATGGCTCGTCGTTACTAATTTCTGCTTCTCCTTGGTACTGATCTCTTTCTGATTAAAAGTAGTACCAACAGCAATCGCAGTCTCCCCAGTCTGTCTATCTCCGGAATTAGTTCTCGTTAATTTTGACCAGTAGGAACTAAAATATTAAAGCCTTTCAGTCCTGTTATGCATAGGTTCATGAAAGAATATTCTTGCTTCACGCCCATCGATGTGCCTGCATGGGCATGCTCACATATGAAGAGCAAACCAAGCTGACGGGTTTTACTCTATGCTTTCGGTGTGCAGATGCCGCTACACACAATCATTGAGTTGACCACAGGCGTGAGCGGAGTGCAGGAGAAGCGGTTCAAGTTGATGGAGAGCGCTGACCACCCGTCTATGTGACATCAATGCATGCCTGGTGACTATGTGTGACAATAAGACCTCTTAATAGCCAGGTTGACAAGCATTGGTATCTCTTCTTGGTCGTCATCCTGTTGACATGCCTTAGCACATTTAGTGTGTCAGTCACTTAGCTTGAACAGTGTCCAACTGCTGGTCAGTGGGTGTTGCGTTAGATAGCAGGTCTTTGCAGCAGATCACTTATTGATTGAGGAGCAGAAAACCAATGGCTATTGAGATTTCACAAGAAAGAAAGAAAGAATACAGCAAACAGGGCCATTGGCTCAGTGGAGTTCTGCACATGAAAATACGTCACACATAGAGCAGCTTCAAGACGGTCATCCCGCACTGGCGCCGGGAAAATAATTGGAGTCATCGATGACAAATACTTCGGACCACCCTGATGAGTGTCGAGCACTTGACTAGAAGGAAGAGGTCAATGACAGGTAGATACCCGCTCGCCGATTTCATAACAGGGCCCATCAGCGAAGGGCAGGCTCGGGCCTGGAAAAAGGCCAGCCGCTGTGTACTAACGAGAACTCCGGACCCAAAGAGGAGTAACAGTTTTCCATTAGCCTGCAGGAGGCCCAAGGCAGCTCTAAAGCACCTGCTCAGAGTGCCAGCTCTGCGTGTGACCCAAGAGCTATTGAGATGAGCACTAGCAGTCGGCAAAGGAAGTCAATAAACCTCCACGTCTGTGCAGCAGTAACACAAAACGAGGGCAAGTATTGGCACCAACTCTCGGCCTTGGTCACCGTAGTAGAGGCAATATGCCCCACTGGTGAAGCACGCCCTGCCCGGACGTGACCTCTAGCAGGAGCAGCGCCAGCACGGCGAGCATCGCGGCGCGGCCGTTCCACGTCTCCGCGCTCTTCGTCCAGCCCCACTCCCACAGCGCCACGGGCGCCGGCAGCTCCCGCCGCTGTGTGTCGTATGTCGCCAGCAGCTCCTCCACGCTGCCCAGCGGCACCAGCGACTGCAGCACGAGATGGCCGATCTTCGAGTAAGCATAATGAGCGGCAACTTCGCTCTTGAAGCAGCGAAGGTGATGGCCTGGCCAACCTTGCAAAGGATGCAAGCATCTGTGGACAACACAAGTTAGCGAGCTCTCTTTGTAAGCTGGGAGGCAGGCTGAGCGCAAAAGCGCGGCATGCCAGGCTGCAAAGAGCACGACGAGGGCGTAACCTGCTGCCAAGATTCAAGCCTTCCTAGCTGGGCTGCTAAGTATGCCGCTGTATGAGAGGCCCAGCACAGATAGTCCTCGGCGGCAGCACAGCCAGCCAAAGACACCCAGCCGCAGCACATAGAGTGGACAAGATGACTGAGCAAGTGCGACCAGGTTGCGGAGGCCGACCAAACCGCTCTGCATGAACGGGCTCGTTCGTCAGCTGCCAATGTGCAGTGCACTTGACTTCCCCCTCGACATCTATGCCTTTTGCAACCAACATTGTTTGTTGCTTGAGCACTCCGTGTCAGACTAGATGACTTGTGAGAACGACGCATTCCTGCAGGTTGCTGATGAACACTGGAACTTACCATATAATCCTAGAAGCAGTTAAGGGTTTATTGGGCAAACAAAGGATGGAAAGCCTAGATATATTGTTGCTTCATGAGGCTGGCAGAATGGCCAATGGCAGAGCTCCCACAGAGAGCTTGTAATATGGATCTGCGTACACTCATAGATTACCTGCCGAGTCTCCAAGCCCGAAGCCGCCATGGCGCCAACGTACGGCAGGGCCTCCAGCACCGCGTCTGCGAGGTCGTCAATGAACCGCGGCTCGCAGTTCATCGCTGGTACTCGGCCCCACTCTTTGATACCTGACGCTATAGCGAGCTCCTTGTACTCCACATCAATCTCCTCCAGTGTCTCTATGTGCTCGCTCACAAAGCTGGAAAACAGTGACAACCGCGTTTTTCCACTGTAAACAAGCACCATCATACAGCAGCAAGACCGTCACAATGGAGACAATTATCTGCTGAACAAGACCAACCAATGTTTGTGACTCAGTCTAGTGACGCAACCAAATAACAGCAGACAGCTGAGCTGAGAACGAGCCACATGCTCAAACAGGACTCATGCAGCACAGCCGCAAATCCTAAGAAAACCCCCGAGTATTTCCAGGACAATAATTACCTGATGGGGACAGCAAGCAGGCTCTTCACGCCATTCTGGCCAAGCTCTGCGATAGTCGCGTCCGTGTATGGTTTTAGCCACTCCACTGGGCCCACTCGACTCTGCAGGACACAGTGAAGGGTTTGAATCTGTAAAGAGCAGCGGCGGCTGGTCCAGCAGCAACCGAGAGGGTGCTTGTCTATGAAGGTGAAGAGTACAAGGAGACACGAGCTGCGTCACTTTGTCACATGAGGTGATCAAGAGAGAGGACTCAAAAGTCGTGGGCGCTGCGGCAGTGGAAGCGAGCACTGCTTCTACCTGATACGCAAGCGTGTGCGGGTTTGGGGAGCCTAGTCTTCGAAGTTCGTCCATGATGAGCTCCACACACTCCTCCATCTCCGCCTTGTAAGGATCGCCCGCCTCCTCAACATATGCCACTGGCACACCATGCGCGGAGAAGAAGATATTGACACCGGAGGGGTCAGCGAACTTGTGCAGCTCCCTCCGGATTAGGTCGGCCATGGCCTCCACGTAACCCACGCGCTGGTACCACGACGGAATGACAGTGTGCTCCATGTTGACGAGGTAATTGTCCTCCCTGCACACAAACGGCAATGAAGTTCCTCACTTGAGCGTCGGTGTGTCTCTTGGTCAGGCAATGACAGAAACAACACAAGAGCTCGTTCTAGGCAAAGGACCACCAGGACTTCCGCGTTTGTGAAACGAAGACGCCTTCTACAACAAGCTCAGCCAAAAGCTCTCCACAAACCCTTTCCTCAATTCCTAGGCAGTAGAGCTCATTGAGAGCAAGCGCGTCTGCAGAGTGTTGACAGTAAACCTAGAAAGGCCACACGGTGCAAGAAAGCGACCTGAAGAGCCTCTCGAGCAGCCGAAGGCTTGACCCGCTGGTGGCGATCGAGAATTGCGGGTACAGCGGCAGCACCACGAGCCTCGTGACGCGGTCTGCCTTGATCTGTGCAAATCAGTGATGCAGCGCAGCAACTAGGTCAGCATGCAGCCTGCATGCATGGAGAGATGGAGCTCCTGCAACGCCAATCTCCTCCTCCTGACAATCTTCCCCTGATGGCAAATTCCTGAGGCCTGATCTGAGGGGTAGTCGCCCAGAGCTGCCACAAATGAACGCATGCACGTGCATGCGATACCTGCGCAATCGCCTCCTCGGTGAAGGGGTGCCAGTAGCGCATGCCCACGTAGACCTCTGCCAGGAGGTCCTTCTTCGCCAGCGCCCCCTTGAGCGCCTCCGCCTGCAGCCACAGGGCCACGGCAACGGCAGCCAGAGCCTGGTGAGCCGCAGGCTCTCGGCGTATGCTAAGCCAATAATAGAGTACTCGGCTTTTGAGTTCGACTTGAGGGTTTAACGTTTTGAGGTGAAGTATTTGTTCGCCTACACCGCTGGCAAGGTATATAAAGCTACGGCTAACTTAAATATGCCACTGCCAGGCTTCAGCTTCAATTCTGTGGGTTACTGTAGCTCCTGTCATTCCTCGATGGGTTTTTGCTAGAGTAGTCAGATTTGGCTGCCAGAGGCGGCCCAAGTCTCTGGGCATCCGCCGAAATATGGCGCGGTGCTGTGGCGTCTGAGGCGCCCACCTGCTCGTCGGTGATGCGACGGAGCGGCGAGCCGCCGCCGATGGCGGCGTACCCCTCCTGGCTCTTGGGCGCGCGGAGGCTGGAGATGGTCTGCGCCAGCGGGCGCTGCAGGAAGCGGAAGGGCTTGGGCAGGCGGATGATGTCGGGGTCGGCAAAGAGGTTGAAGAGGAACGGCTGCACATCGGCCAGCGACTCGGGGCCGCCCAGGTTGAGCAGCAGCACGCCCACCCGCTCCTCCTGACCAAAAAAACCGCGGGGGCGGGATTTGAACCTGAGACGTGAATCTCGGAACAGAAGGCCTTATCTCAGGGATGTGCGGCGATGGCCGGCCACGGGAGCGCCGGCGGTGGCGGCGGCGGCCATGCCTGCGGCGGCGCGGCGCGGGCGGCGCCGNGGTCTGTCCTTCCTACTGGGCTGACCTCGCTCAGCCAGCGCCCTCAGTGAAAGAGCATTGTCAACTTGGCCTTGGCGGTCATTGCCCATTTGACAGAGGAGCTCTATGGGCCTGCCCTCTCAGGGCATGACCCTTTTCGGTGGTGATAGCCACTCGGAATTGTCTATCTTTCGCCCAACTCTGTCGATGTTGTCCTAGCATCTTTCAGCCTCCATTCCCTGTGAAAAGGGCAAGCCTTCAAGCTTTGTGAGGCTCAAGCAGCGTGCTCTTCCTCCTACAAAGGGGCAGATACTGCGAGCTGGCTGCTCATAGTAGCTGCCCCTCACATCCAGTTCTATCTTCACGGCCTGCCACCTCTGTCACGCTTGATATCCACCTCCACTCCGAATCAGAAGCAAACGTAAGCACATAAAGACATAAGCAAAAACTTGTCTTACAATATCTCAAATACATTCAACGGCTATCCAGTGTAATTTATAAGCCAGGCGAGCTCCTAAGGTGATATACATCAGACTTCCTCTTGCTTGTTCGTAGGGTATGAATATCATTTCCTTCTCTTCCTTTGCTGTCTGTGGGCAATCATATTACGTCAGGTGGACGCCTGTGTCTAGAGGTGTGGAGACCGGCGGCGGCGGGCGCGCCTGCTGGGCGTGCGGCGCGCCGGCGGCGGCGGCCGGCGGCGGCTTCTTCTGCGGCGCCTGCTCGCGCATCCAGCCGCCGGACGCCTCGCTCTCCCACTTCGAGCTCCTGGGCGTGTCAGTGAACACCCATCTCCCAGTGCTTCCACCAGACGTCGATCCCGGATCTCATATGATACGCTGGACGAGACTAATCAGTTCACCTCCGCAGGCCGCGGAGCTATCGGCTGGACGTGGGGGAGCTGGAGCGCAAGTACAAGGCGTTGCAGCGCCGCCTCCACCCCGACATGTTCGCCACCAAGCCCCAGGCACCCGCCACCCACAACCGACAACCCGAAACCAGAAACCCGAAACCCACAAACTCAAACCCTTACGTTACATACCATAGTCCCAGCCCTGTCTAGCCTCTGCGACTCGTGGTTATGTGCTGGCTCGTGGTTACTGAACGTGGGTTAGGTCAGCAGCAGGCGATGCTGCATCTGTCGATGTGCTTGCCTTTGTACTTAGCCACTCAGTTCCTCCATCCCACAATACACACACCACAATTTCCTCCGACTCAGCTGAACGGGGCACTGAATGGACCACTGCAGGAAGACCAGGCCTTCTCGCGCGACCAGTCGGCGCGCACGATCGGCGCATACTACGCCCTGCTGTCGCCGCTGTCCCGCGCCCGCCACCTTGTAGGTATGCACAACGCAGCTGCCCCAAGAGGCACGTCCAGGGGCCCCGGGGGCCATAGTCCACAGTCCAGCTCAGGTTCTTGATTATTACACACATATGAGGATCATGGGCCCCTCATCCATTTTCCTGGAACCTGACTGTGAAGTCGTGAGGAAGCCTAGCCTTGCTGGCAGGCAGCGCCGGAAGCTGACGGTTCAAGGGCCGCCAATGTGACATCCCTGCCACCATCTTTGTGGTGCCTCAGCTGCAGTTGGAGGGCCTGCGCGTCGGCGACGAGGCAGAGGGCACAATTCAGGATGATGGCCTCCTCACAGAGGTGATTTGTGCTCAAGGCCGTCATGTGAACCAGTGGAGCCGCTGCTTGCGCTGCTCAGAAGCTTCCCATAAACACAGGGGTTTTGTCAGTAGGTTTCAGGACTAGGGAACAGCGCAAAGCTAATCCCTGAACGTGCTTGTAGCACTCTTCAGATCGGTCTCAGTCTGTCCCTCGTCTGCCCCCTCGTCTAGCTCCTGCTTCTCCCCACAGCCCGCCTCCACGCACGCTTTTCTTCTCATGCACACTGCTTCACGTCGCTGCCCTGCACCTCCCTTGTGCTCAACTTCTCGCACCCTGTTGTCACGCCTTACTGAGCTCACCAGCGTGCCTCTGCGTCGAGAACAGGTACAGCTCTGTGAAAGAGAAGCTTCCCAGCAAGCACCCCTCCGTGTGTTACAAGGCGTGCCCAATGCTTTGTCTCCAGCTTCGGTTGCTGAGGAAGCATCGTGTGTTGCAGATTCTTGAGGTCCGTGATGCAATAGACAGTACCAATGACGAGATAGTGCTGAGGCGACTGCAGGTGGAGGTGAGCACAACCTGCAATGTGTTGATGCCTCTTCATGGCAACTTCTTCGCATCTCTTGCGCTTTTCGAATCGCCCTGACTTTATGCTTCTTTGCAATCACTAAAATTCGTGCATATCATGTCCAGCAGAACGAGGAGAAGCTGCAAGCCTGCGATGCCGCCCTTGCGGAGGCTTTCACCAAGGGAAACCTGTTGTCAGCAACTGCACAGACGCGCCGCATGTCTTACCTCCAGCGCATCAGGGAGGAACTTAGTAGCAAGCTGCCATGAGGAGCGAGGCAGGAGTGAAGTTGCAACCAAGAGCAGCAACTAAAGTGAACTAGGTGTTGTCCCATGGCCTCAGCAACAAGGACTACCTCAACCTCGCAGCTTACTGAAAGGTCGCACAGAAGCCTGGCTGAGGAAGTATTTGGCAGCAATCGCTGCAACAACATACATCATCATTGCTCAACACCTACACCACCTGCACCCCGAACGAGACAGAGACGTCCATGGACTTTCATCCAAAGTACGTGTGACATTCTGAGTATGGTGGAATAAGCGCAAGCGCATCAAGCCCTAGGTGGCTTGTAACGGCCTCGTATACCACAAAGCCCAGCAGCTGTACCACAGTTACTTACAAGGGCTTCTCATTCTTCAGAGCCTTCAGTCAGAAAATTCCACGGCTCCTAGTAATAACTGGCCACTTGCCAGTTAACATTGGCCATAACGTGCCATGCAGGATACTGGAGCAGCTGGCAGAAGACGTCATTTGGTGGGGTGTTCATATTAAGCCTGGGCTTGGGGCTGGGCTTTTTCAACCCAAGTCACTGCACACTAGCAGTTTGGAAGAGTTTGTACTGAGCGCAGATTCATCATTCTCTTCCTCGCTTGCCAACATTCCCTGGGCTGCACGGAGCAACTAGCTCCAGCAGCCAGCAGACAGCATTGGGAGATCCCTCTGCGGTGTCAGCTCCCTGTTTGCGACGACCTTGAAGAGCCCTTTGGCGAGCAGTGGGCTTTCAAGAGCAATTTGGTTGCAGCTCATCTTGAAGTCGTGGTTGAAAAGGGGTCCACTTATGGATCCAGAGTGATGACATGCGCGGGCTTCATTACAGTCATATGCGTAGGGTTGCCACCTCCACACAGTCCACAATTACGCGAATGAAACGGACAGCTTGGTCCTGAAACTCCAGATTGCTGCAGCATGTTACTGTGACCTTCCTGTCAGACATGGAAGGAAATTTCTGAGCTATTTAAAAGTGATCTTGCTCTATCAGATAGCCCAGAGGAGTGCATAGCTCAGACAGGACGCCGCAGGCTGGTTGAGGACGCCCCACTTCACGGCTGCACCAGCACCGTCTGGGCTTGGGATCTGGTGCCTCTAAGGGCAGCTGGCCATGCCAGCCGGAACTGCTCATGGCGCAAGTTACCAAAGGTTGTTCAGAGCCCACTTGCTGACGTCTTAAGAAGTAGTATCCTGCTTTTTGTGCCATCCGGCCATTTTAGACCTTTGGGCTGGCCTCTCACAGCCATTGCTGTCAATTTGGAAGAGCTGTTTACGGTCACCAAAACCACTGTAGCCAATGTAGCCAATGTAGCCAATTGTAGCCAGCTCGGGCTGACGCTGCCGCCTGCCCGAGCACCACTTGCCTCGGCCTCCCCGATGGTAGTGGCTGACCAGTGGCCTTGGGCAGGCGGCAGCGCCAGCATTCCGGCTGGTCCACTCCCCACCAGCAGCACTATCACAAAGGTTGCAGACGTTTCGCGTACACAACAGCAGGCCGTCTTTCCTTGTGCCCACTCGGCCACTTGAGACCTTGTCCATTCTTCTTGGGCTAGCCTTTCTCAGCCATCGGCCTCTGTGGACAAGTCTCTCCTTCCTGGTATGCTTTGGGCTTCCAGCCTGTCGAAGCCTAATTTCTTTTTCTGGCTGACCTTTCACAGCCATCGCCCCCTTTGGAAAAAGAAGAGAAGGCGCGCTCGCGTGGTGAGCCTGAAATAGTCGTGACGCCAAGCCGAGCCAATTCACTATTCATGGAAAAGCAAAAGCAAGGAATGTGGTCACACAAAGCAAAAGCCTCAGACTAAGAGGGGTTGAGGAAGCAGGGCAAGTCCGAAGCCGGCTGTACCACCACGAAAGAGCACATGCAGGCTAAACGAAAGTGCTGCTTGACACCTTCCCAAACAGGGGGCGACGGCTGTGAAAGGCCAGCCCAAGATGAATGGACAAGGTCCAAAAGGACCGGAAGTTGCAAAGCACAAAACGGCTCTCCATGACTCCTGCACTTGGACGCACAATACAATAATCTCTAGTCAACAGATACAGATTAATCAGAACGCGGAAGAGCAGCAATGCGTGAGAGGCCAGCCCTAAGAAGATGCGGGTCTGAAGGAGCGGGCCAGCGCAAGAGCATGCTTAGGACGCGCATGCGGATAAAGAAGAGGAGGTGGCGAGGGCTGCAATAGGAGAAATTCTTCCCAAAAGGGAGCCATGGCTAGGTAAAGAGAAGAAACAGCTTGTCCAAATGGGGCGAGGGTGGTGAAAAGCCAGCCACAAAGAACTGAACAAGGTTCAGAGGAGACGGAAAGGGGCGATGAAGGGCCAAATTATCTTCACTGATGTCACCGAAGAGCCATTTCAGACATCAGAGTGGTCCGATGAGCCCCGGCTAGTAAAGGGTCTGGGTCCGGAAAAGTAGTCCACTAAGGCTGCCTGCTCGCTTATTCTTAATCAGCAGCCGCAAGTCAGAGAACATAGGTGAAGGCCAACCCACGAAAGTGACAAGGTCCAGAAGAGACGGAAGGAGGTGATGAAAGGCCAAGCTATATCTTCGCCAGGGTAGGGAAGAGAGATCATTCGATGTTAGGCAGTGGCTGTGTGGTGTGTGCTGACTCGGGGTCACTAAGCTTCCATTTACTATGGTCTCTTGCATCGCTGCGTGGCTTTGGCTCCTTCTGGCCCTGGTCCATGGTTCTTGAGCTGGCTTTTCACAACCCCCGCCCCCTTCGGAGATAGAGATTTGGACGATCTCCCTTTTTTGTGCGACAGAAAGACTTTCTTTCTGGGCTGGCCTCTCACAGCCACTGCCCTCCCCGGGAAGCATCATTCTTTCTGTGAGAGGCCAGCCCAAAGAAGAAGACAGACTTTTTCAGTAAAGGGCTGTGAGAAGTAGTGGCTCTTCCAATGGGGGCAAGGGCTGTATAAAGCCAGCCCGAAAAGAAATGGACAAAGGTTCAAGGGGCCAAATGACAGAGTGGCCTAATTCGCTATGTCAGAACGGGTGTAGGATGGACCACTCAGTAGCTCAGTAGCTGTGAGAGGCCAGCCCAAAGGAATTGACACGGAAGACTAGAAGAACTCTTCCAGTAGAGACTCGCTACCCGGAAGGGGGAAGACCGCGAGGATACGTTCTCCGACCCTGCGGCTGCTCAACAGGGGTCACTGAGTGCCTCGTGGCCACTTGATTCATTGTGCGCTTTAGTGCTTTCTCTATTGGTTTCTTCAGACCCCTTCGAACTCCGTTCCATCGTTTTCCTGGGCTAGTAACTCACAGCCACCGCCCTCTACTGAAAAGGTCTTTTCTTCTTCTTTCTTCCAGTAGAGGGCGACTGTGGGGCGATGGCCGGTAAATTGACGAGGTCCGAAAGGGACTGACCGTTGCACATTGGTGGGAGAAAGTCTCTTCCAGTAGATGGCGATGGCTGTAGTTGGCCAGCCCAGGAATATGAAATGAAGAAAGCTCGAAAGGGCTTTGTGACTATCTCTAGGCTGGCCTCTCACACTGACTTCGGCTGCAAACTAGAGGTTACTAAGCAATGGGGTGTCGCATTGAGGACACCCCAATACCTGGACCTTGGCCGTTCTTTGGGCTGGCCTCCCAGTCCAGTCCAACCTCTCCTTTTGACAGAGCTTCTCTCTTCTCTCGCCTTTCCCCGGGCCCTGTTCTCGTCCACAAATACTTTTGGGCTGAACGACGTTCACACTTATAGGCCCCCTCCGGAAGAGCTTCATGCTCTAGCTGACGCCCCTGGCTGACAGCGGGGGGACTGCATTCCGGCTGCTTGGATTTCTGACTTGCGGCTGGTTAGTAGAGTCAACCAAGCGGCCATCCTTTGTGGTACTTAAGTGGCTGTGAGATTCAGCGCCCCTTTTGACCACGTCCATCCTTCGCCTCCCGGCCCCTTGTTCAGTCCCTTGTGGGAAGAAGTGAGCTCTTCAAATGGGGCGGGGGCTGTGAAAAGCCAGCCCAGAAAGAACGGACAAAGGCCAAAGAGCGACAAGGTGTTATGACCACACAGCTGTGCAAATGGGAGCTTCCCCGAGTCAGCAGCCGCAGCTCGGAGCAACTTGCAGCTGGAAAAGAGGGGGCTGGCCTCTCACAGGCATCGCCATCGGAAGAGCCCTTTCGTTCGGGCTAGGCTTACACAGCCATCCGCCCCTTTGAATGAGTGTGGGGCATGTGCCAAGTCACTTCAGCGCCGCTGGCTCGTGGGCTCAGGTGTATCGTATGCGCTTGTCCGTCTCCCTCCAGCGGTCCATGGCCCACGCCTTGCATCTGCGTGCTGGCCGTGCTCTCGCTGCGGCCTCCGGCTTTCGTCAGGGGGATAGTTTACCGGCAGCTAGTCTGTCGGATGTGAGGCTCCTCACTCGTAACTATTAAGCGGTCCATCCTCCCCCGTTCTGCCATAGCCTCTTCAGGCCCCGCAGTCGCTGCTTAGCTCGTAGTTGGCCCCTTCGAACCTTGTCAATTCTTTTCGGGCTGGCTTCTCACAGCCCTTGCCCCCATTGGGAGAGCCACTTCTTCTTTGAATGAGCTCACTTCGTTTCACAGCCCACAGCCCCTTTGGAAGAATGGCTCTCCCAAAGGGGGCGGAGGGCTGTGAACAGCCATCCTGAAGATACTTCACGAGGGCCAAAGGGGCCGACGAGCTTATATTCGTACTAAGTGACCGCCCTTCGTGGTACTTGAATAGTTGTATTTCAGCGCTTTCGGGCCCCGGCGGCCACATTCTCTTTTCTTCGGACCCTGTCCATGCCTTGTCGGGCTGGCTTCTCACAGCCCTCACCCCCTTTGGATGAACTTACCTGGGCTAGCCAACCATAGCCATCGCCCTCTACCGGAAGAGTCTTTCCACTTTACCTCTTTCTGCTTGTACATTCCATTGGGCTGGCCTCTCACAGTCATTGCCTGACATTGGAAGTGCTCTTTCTCTTCTTACCTTCGAATTTTCTTCATTCTTCTTTTCTGGGCTGGCCGATCACAGCCATCGCCATCTACTGGAAGAGTCTACCGTCTCACCCTTCTCTTCGTTACGAAATGACCATCCTTCGTGGTACTTGCTCGGCTATGTGTATTTGCGCTCTTTGGCCCTTCTGGACATTGTCCATTCTTTTTGGGCTGGCTTTGCCAGCCTCTCTTCTCTATGGGCGAGCACTTTCTTCTGGCCGCCAGCCATCGCTCTTTACTGGAAGCGTCTTCGCTCTCTTCTCTCTACTGGAAGTGTCGTTCTTCTTGGACCTTGTCAACCGTTTTCGGGCTGGGCTTTCACAGCCATCGCCCTTGGCTCTGGTCAGGGGACCCACTTCCAGGAGCCTAGCTTCTCTGACCTGAGGCTGCTTAGCAGGGGTTACTGAGTAATACGTAGCTGCTTTATTTTTGTTGTGCTTTTTCTCTTAGCGCTTCCCCTGGCCCCCTTCTCGTACTTTGTTCATTCTTTTTTGGGCTGGCTTTTGCAGCCCCTATCCTCAATGGGAGAGCCCCTTTCTTTACTGGAAGAGCCTGCCATCTCACCAATGGCACTGGCAGTATCCATGCGTGGCTGTACCGCCCTTACAGCGCCAGGGCCTACGCCCGCGCCACCGCCGCCGCCGCCGCCGCCGCCGCCGCTATAATATGCCGCGCCTTGCGCCAGCCCGCGCCGCCCACCGCGATACCCGGCGCGTCTGGCGATCCCACGTGGCCACTGGGCCTGCCACGCGGCGCGTCCAAGCTGGCGCCCGCCCTGCGCGCCGAGCCCGG
>WELB01000047.1:206619-248552 GCA_009602725.1 Spirogloea muscicola
CCCCCCCCCCCCAAAACTCCCTCCCTCTCCACCCTCTCTCCCCCCCGGCCCATGGCTGCAGGAGAAGGCAGGCAGGCCATACGCCCGGATGGTGGGCCCCTCCCCACAGCTTCGCCTCAGGCTCTCGTGGATCGCCTTCCCCCCCCCCCCACTCCTGTTACATACCCAGCTTCCGGCACGCGTCCAGCACTAGCCAGTTCTTCCCTCCGGCCCCCGCCGAGCCTGCAGCCATGGCGCCCCTGGCGGCCGCCTTCGCCGTTGTCCTGGCCCTGGCCGCCTGCGCCCAGGCCCAGGTGCGACGCCCACCTTCACCCCGAATTCTGAATGCAAAATTGCTTCTAGTTGCTTCAGCGGCCCGTTCATACCCGCCGCGCCGCTGCTTCGGCCTGCATTCCACCTCTCCTCCCTGTGCGGGCGCTTGGCTGCCGCTTCTGCTGCCTGCTCCTTTGCCGCCGCTGCAGCGTAATCTCACGCTCCGCCGGCTCCTGCGCAGTACTATGCGCCGGGCCCCCCGGGCGTGACGCTCACGTCCAAGCCCAGCCCCACCCAGTTCCTCATCCAGCCGCCGTTCATCCGCCCCTCCACCGGCGCCGACATCCCCGTCACCTACGGCATACAGAACAAGACCTCCAACAGCCCCGAGCAGGTCGGTGTAGATCCCCATCCGGCGCTGGCCCTGCCAGCTGCCTGAGCTGTGCCCAGGCGGCTGGAGCTCGCCCTCTCGGAGCACTGCCCAAGGCCCAGCATGTGGTGAAATGTCTCGCCAGCATCCAGACGCCCACTCGGAGTCTTACAGGTCTATGCCTGCAGGAGCTGCTGCTCACTGTCTGCTCGCTCTCGCATGGCGGTCCGCATGCAGGTTCTCGTCTCAGTGGCTGACCCCACCAGCCAGTACTATGTCATCCGCTGGATCCTGCCTGTCACCTGCACGTTGCCGGGCACGGTGTGGTATGACACGGTCTACCCGCCCGACAAGGTCAAGTCGCCCAATGCCACGGTGAAGCCACATTCATACACCGTCTACAAGGGCTACGAGGGCGAGTACACTTCAGGAGCCATCTACTTCGCCACAATCGGCCCATTGCCTTACAAGACCAAGTTCTACTACCGTATCAAGGGCCCCTACTCTGAGTCTCGCTACTTCGACTTCACCACCCAGCCTGGACCTGGCCAGCCTGTCAAGCTTGGCCTCATTGGTGGGGCCGCTGTCTCACACGCAGCTGCTCAGGCTCTTGACGACCCGTAAATCTGGTGCAGGGCGGCTGGAGTTGTCGTTCTCTTGTAGTTACTCTGGCCAGCAATGCTGACAGCCGGCATGCGAGGCAGGTCCTTTGATGTTACTTTGATGAGGTCGTTTTCCGCATCAACAGGGCCCTTTGCGGTTGAGCTTGAGTGCCTCAAGCTTGGATTCCATTGCATGTCTGTGCAGCTGATGTGGGACAGACCAGCAACTCGTCTTCCACCTACGACAACACCATCGCTGGTCGTCCCGACGTTGTCCTTTTCGCCGCTGATCTTTGCTACGCCGACAACTATGGACCTCCTTGCGCCAAGTTCACGGGTGTCGATGTCCCCAGCGGCCCCAACAGGACTTGCGGCGAGGGTGGACTCCGTTGGGACTCGTGGGGGCGCCTGTCTGAGAAGCTTTTTGCTTACTTCGTGAGCACTGCAGCCCTCTCCGTCTCTGGCTGGCAACTCGTTTTCAGCATTATAAGTCACACTGAAGAAGTATCTGGTGCAAAACAGGGGCATGCATGATCACAACTGCCAGGCTTAAGAGAGTGCAGTATCTGCTTGATGGCAGCCCACTTCCTTCGTGGCCGGTAACCACGAGCTGGAGACTGTTGCCGTGTGGAACGCCAGCGCCACCCCCTTCATTGCCTACACCAACCGCATTCCCGGCCATCTGACGACCCCTGTTGGGTATGTGTAATTTGATGCCTTCACTGTCTTCTTACAGCAGACAATTTCACTGTCTGCATGCTTGCCACAACAGAGCTTGTCGTTGAAACAGCATCCGCACTGAATTGTGAGGGTAGCTTCCACTGTACTGCCCCTAACCAGATTCCTTGTCCATGCAGCGCCACCACCCCCAAGGCTCCTTTCTTCTATTCCTTCAACACCGGCCTTGTTCACATCATCGCCCTCTCCTCCTACGAGGCCTTCACCAAGTACACACAGCAGGTCAGCGCTGAGCAGTCACCATGTGCTTTGAGTGCAAATGCAGCTTCAAGCCACGCATGTGGTATTGATAAGCAGACTGAGGAAGGTGTGAGGCAGCCAGCAGTCTTAATTAGAGGTTCCCTTTGGCATCGCTGTGCAGTACAACTGGCTCCTGCTGGATCTTGCTTCGATCAACCGCGCAGTCACCCCCTTCGTCGTGGTGTTCTTCCACAACCCCTGGTACAACACGGATGTGTCCCACTACCTCGAGGTAAGGCCACCACTAACTGAAAGCCTGTGACAGAGCTGGTGTGTGCTGGCATTGTGCCATATATGCACGCAGGCCACAGCAGGAAGCACGGGCCACCGTCCGTCAATCCACAACATCAGTGCCAACTGAGTTCCCGTACTGAGGAAGCTTGGCATCAGCATCGAAAGTTGTGCTGCTGTGGTCACAGGGTGAGAGCATGCGCCAGGACTATGAGACTTTCCTGTACAACGCCAAGGTGGACCTCGTCGTGGCCGGCCATGTGCACGCCTATGAGCGCAGCAAGCCCGTCTACCAGGTTGCTGTGAACCCCTGCGGCCCGGTTTACGTCACCGTGGGCGATGGCGGCAACGACGAGGGCGTCGCTGGCCCGTGAGCATCTGCACCTCCCGAGGCCCCCTAATTGCGACCATTATGTTGCATCATCAGTCCCTCCGTCCACCCAGGGCATGTTAGTTGCTGGAAATGGTTGGGTCAACGAGGACCAAGGACCTTCAGTAGAGAGGTTTGATCTACCTTGTCCTAAGCAAGGTGTAAGCTGTCTTGCTGTTAGTGTTTACTTACTGACCTGACTGTCACTGTACCAGCTTCTACAACGCCTTGGACGGCAACCCTCCTGCGTACACTGAGACTCGTGATTACTACTTCGGCCATGCTGAATTCGATGTCAAGAACGCCACTTACGCAGAGTTCCGCTGGTAAGTCGTAGCTCCTTGGTCGTCACAGCTATCATAGTACTTGCAGGGTCATCATTACCATGTCATGTCATGCTAATATATCCCACTTTGCACTTTTCACAATTTTGGGGAGCAGGTTCCGTAACAATGACGGAAGGGTGGTCGGCGATTTTTTCACCCTCACGCCCAAGTTCTTGACCCCAGGTTGCTAAATCTTAGGAACAGTCACCAGCTCGCTCTAGATCCGACCGTAGAGAGTCCATTTATGCACAAGTGGGCCCCAGGTCAGTGAGCAGACTAATGAGTATGCAATAATGATCTAGCAGCAGGATCCAGCCAATTTTGAGCTTGAAGTAGCCAGTTGACATTACAATTGCTACTATTACTTTCTGTGGTGATATCATTGTAGATGTCATGCGCATTCTTTCACCTATGCTCCATGACATTCTGTCGTAGATCTATTGTTGATTGGCACAAGTGAAAGAAAGAACTAGGAGCCTTGATACATTTCACCAGTGGTATTTGCAAGCTTGGCATAAATGATATGAATCTTGCTATAGCAATGTGGAGGCATCTGGCAATCTGAGGAAAGGTGAAGGGCGGGAACAGAGTGGGGTGAAATATAATAGAGCATTACACCTCTGCCCTTGTGACTCGTAGGTTTGGAGAATGGAGCAGATGCGATTCCGCAATTGCGACCCACTTCGAATAATCTGATTAATATTGTCAGCACTGTCTCCTCTATTTACAGCTTGTGGTAACACTAAAGTGAATTTTGCAGGATCTGATCAGTCGCCAATAAGACCATTTCACACCGGAATGCTTGGTGATGCATACAGCTCTACTTAAATCGTTCATTGTATACCGACTGAGTTGACCACGTATAAGGTACCCTGGCAACTACTTTGGGGATCATCCTCCACACAAGAAAACTTTTATAAATTGTAGTGCTTCTCCTTCTGTGACCATTCTACCAACATCATGGCCATTGTGACGTTTGCAGTACACATACTCATGTGTGCATGTATTGACTCAAGCACATGGCTAAGGGTGAGTACGCATGCATACTGGCAAGTCTCTGTAAGTCAAATTCTAACTTCTCCGCCCATGAAATGTAATAGAGTAACAGCATAATAATTCACAGAGGTGTGCATATGCCCGGGACCTTATCTGAGGTGCATGATGCTGCTTGACTGGGAAATGCCAGCGACCTAGAACCAGTTGTCCCATGGCGTTCGTCTCAAGAATTGTGGCAATGCCAGCCTACCTTGACTTAGTCCCAACGTCTGGCCATCACAAGCATAAAGGCCGTGAGACAAGTGTGCGTGTGCATTGATCTGGCCAGGAGTAGCTCTGTAGTACCTTCCTTCATTTTGCCTATAGAGGAGTGCAATCACGTGAGGACCTGATCGAAATACATTATCACTCGAAACAGTTGCGACCTTGTTGACATGTCCATCCTTGCTCGCCCATAATTCATGATCGAACTCTTTGCCAACCATTTGTACCTTCTGCCTTCAGGGCAACACTAGATTTCAAGGTAACACTGGGCTTCTCCGCTAGCTCGCGGAACTTAACACTTCCGGCCTGCCTTCAGTGTTCCTCACAGATTCACCTGCACAGCATACAACCACTAAGTGATACAGAGATTAGGCACAAATCTCGGTCGTTTTCCCTCAAGAAAGCGAGGAGTATATTCAGCATGCAGTGTGAAGTGCCTGAGCCCTCTAAGCCCTGAGCCCGTGTCAGGATCTATGGCCAAAGGAAAACACCCCATCAAACCAATTGGAAACCATCGGTGGCCAAACGATGGTGCCTAAACGATCTTGTGACATCCTATCATGGGTAATGAGCCTAGGACATTGAATGTCTGCGATTCAGGAGAGAGCAGAACCTGACAGACAGCCAAATTATGGCTCTCTGCACTGTAAGATGCACAACCAAGTCAAGAAGTCTCACATGGCAAGGGCCGTCCAGGTGGGAGCACCCAGTAAGTGCGCGTCAGCCCCAGCAATGCCAGCTGGAATGCCTTGTCAACCAGGCGCCTTGTTACAAGAGTGGTGATTTCGCAACAGTAAGTTCATGCATAATCCTGAAGTCAAAGAAGATAACAAGCATGTTAGACAGTATACCTCATGTATGTGCTGCAGCAATGGCACAAATGCCTTTGTGTGAAGAGCGGCCTTTTGGGTGTACTTTCCCCGCAGAAGCCAGTCTCGCAATGTGATGCATGTCAATATATATACGCATGTATATATGTATATCCAAGCAAGACAATCTATGAAGTCATATGCAGTGCGAGGAACTCCTGACTTACAAACACATAGAAGAATCACTCTTCTGCTTTGACATAATAGGTCTTCAGTCCTTGACACGCAGATCATGTCCAAGACCACCACGCAATTGCTCAAAATGTCTTGGGTGCCTTGCATCATCTGTGTTTGTTATATACGATTGGAAGGCAATGATGTGATGCTATCTGGCCCTCACGTAAATCCTTCCTCCACTGGCGATAACTTTCTGAGTCTTCCCCATGCAGATCCCTCCTGTTGTGACCAGTACAGGTATGACCATGAGCATGCCACTTGCCAAGCTTTGTCTTATACGTACTCAGGATTTTCAGGCTGTCTCTGTGAACACAACACATATTGCTTGTTAATGAACATGTGGGCACACCTGCAGTTCTTTGTGGACAGCACTTTGGCTCCATCTGCAAAGTAGGAGACTGTGAAGGCATGGCGTGCTGAAGAGCCTGGTGGTTGCACTGGAGCCCAATGTAGAGTCCATCCATGGTGGAATGTGCTGCAAGCTGAAAGAAAAGCTTAGTTGCAGTGAACATTCATTTCTCAAAGTCTTCTAGGAACATTCTAAATGCCACTCAAGCTGCATGGACCCGTTAGTATTATTGCCTTTGTTGACACCCGTGCAAGCTCAGAAGCCAGCCAGAGATACTTATACATACGCGTCGCCAAGCTTGAGCCTGGAGTACGTCTCAAGGGGATAGCCTCTGCTCTGCAGGTCCATCATGCCCTCATTGTTCTTCCAGTAGGGGAGCGCAAAGTCCCTGTGCGAACCTGGGTGGAGGAAGCAAGCAATTAGTCGTCCTAAGTGCAACGAAGATAATACGACCAACAAGACTTGCATTGGAGATGCCAGTGCGAAACCCCATATGCATCAACAAGTGGCACAACTTAGCTTGTTCGTAATTAATGGAGGCAGAGCTATGAGCCAAAGCCCGTCGCTCAGAACCTTCCTGTCCTTTCTTGAGAACACCAGGTTCACAATACAATGCGCTTATTATGCCAGGCATAGCGATTCGGCTTTGGCCTCAGGAAAGGATTTGCATACACATTTTGAAGTCATGTGCTTGCACCTGTGGCGAAGAGGAGAGAGGAGTCTTGAGCCGTGAGGTCCCTGAGGGGCAGCCAGATAGTGAGGAAGCTACTTGTATCCAGGGGCACCATATTGAGGTCCGAGTGCCAGTTGGTGGCGCCAAAGCCGGGCTGCTTCAGAAAGAGGCAGTCCTGGTACAGCCTCACCTGCATGACATGCAGCCACAGGAGTGTCTCAGAGGATAGACTTGCACTTTAAGTTCATAGGTGCTGGTCTAGGAGTAAAGGTGTTGAGCTTTGGGAACGCTACGAGGTTTATATGAACACATCGCTGTCACTGGTAATTAGCACAACAGTTGATCTTTGTGGTTTGAGCCCCACGTTGTGATCCTTAACCACAGACATTACTCTACCTTAGGGTTGCCTCATAATTTGCATGATGGGGCATGAGATCCAGGAGCGCACTGGTGGCCCACATGAGCAAGTAACCTCGGACCAACAGTTGTGCCTCAGAAAGTTGAAAGTAGTACTGTGCAGCTACTTATCTGTCTATGGGTGTTGTCGTGCACAGTACGAGGACACGATCGCTTCCTGGTGGGCAGTCAGCACTCACCTTGTTGACACCAAGCAGAGCAGCGGCCGCACCAGCGAGGCGCTGGGACATCGCTAGCTGGTGCGCAGAGGGGCACGTCCGGTGCAGATTGAAGATTTGCAGGAAGCCCACCTTGTCGACTGCCTGCGAGGGCTCAAGAAACACCAGTCACAAGCGCCATCATTTAAAGCATCAAAGTGAAGTCCGTCTCTGCCTTCCGTAAGCCCAAGTGATTCTAGACGTTCTACAGTCAAACAAACGGAGCTTCTGATTCAGCTTGAGAACAAGAGCAACCATCTGCTCCCTGATGCGGAGGAAGGTGCAGCTTACAACTAAAGGCTTGCGAGGAGCTCTGATCTGACAGGCCACAAAATAGACTCATCCAAGAGGCAGGCAAGAGATCAGGCATGATGCAAACAGCCCAGACAACACAGGAATTGTCCTGCTTCTCCCTACCTCCCTCTGGAGGAGCTTCTCTGCTGCTTTGACGTCGTTCACCGACAAAGGGTCTGCCCCTGGGCAGAGGACCTCCACCCGATGCCTGCTCGGCACGCCAAGCAGCCACTGTCAGCATATTAAGAGACAAGCCACAGGTCAATAATGCATGATAATACAATAATGCAGTGGTTTGAGTTTCTTTTCTCCAAGCAGAACATTGGTGCTGAGGTACCACAGGGCGAGCCTGCCCGGAGCAGCAAGGAGCTTGCAAGTAATCCCACAACCCACATTAGCGAGGGCTAAGCCAAAGACAGGAGTGCTAGCAACGGAGGCAACCCACCTGAGAGCCTGGAGCATGCTGCGGTCGGCTGCGGCCAGGAGGTCCGGTGCGACCATGGCCGCCTCGCCGGGGGATAGCAGGCCCCGCAAGCAGGTGTGGCCCTTCCGCTCGAACTCCAGCTGCTGCGCCAGCGGCACCAGGCGCTGGTCCTCCAGCAGGCCTACTTGGCGCTGCGACTTGGGTTTCGGCCTATGGGTTTGCCTTCTTGAGCCCGTCTGGACCTTGCTCACTGCTTCTCGGGCTGGCCTTCCGCAGCCATGGCCATATTCTGAAGGCCTTCCGCTCGTCTCTTCTTCCTGACTATGGTCGCATCGCCTCCACTTGGGCGGCCTCCTGCGGCAGCCCTTCTCAGCCGGCGCCGCCCGAGCGCACCGCAAACGGCAGCGAAGCGGCCGGCAACCCGGCAGCTGCAGAGGCTGGCCGCCATTGCTGACCTTGCCGGCAGCACGCCGAGCTGCCGCCGCAGCCTCGGGCAAGGCGCAGAGCGCAGAGCTGCTGGACCCAGATGCGGAAGGCCGCAGCAGCAGCATGGCGTGCACCGTGCTCGCGCTGCTCAAGTGACGCAGTCCCTGGGGTTTAAGTAAGTGGAATTGGGGTTTAAGTAAGTGAAATTTGGGTTAAGTAAGTGAAATTGGTTGTCGAGGAGCAACCACTCCAATATACTCTGTTCATTCTTTCTTTGGGCTGGCCACTCCAGCCATCGCCCTCTACTGGAAGAGTCTTTCTTTCTTCATAGATTAAGTAGAATAATAGCCCATAATATCCGGTAAGTTAACACGGTTTCAGGGTACACAATTCCAGGGTGGAAAGTGAATGTTCCTAAGAAACAGCTCATTTATTGTAGATTTAGGGTACACAACTCTAGGGTGGAAAGTGAATGCTACTGAGAAAAGGAGAGAATAATGAACAGCGTAATGAACGGAAGAAGGTGGTGTGAGAGGCCAGCCGAATTGGACGTGCAAGCGGGCGACAGCTGGGATCGGCCAGCTAGTCTAGAAACGGAGCATGTATTAGTTATGGAGCGCCTGTATCAGTTATGGAGCGCCTGATTGGCCAAGCACATTGGCAAGCACATCGACAGATGTGCATCACCTGCTGCTAAGCTGACCCGCTCAGTAACGACGAGTCAGGAGGTAGAGGTCGCTAACTGATGCCCGAATATCAGTCGGCAATTGACAAGCGCTTCTGCCACCAGCTAAAGCTTGACCAGCTTTCTAGTGCAGATTAGTGAATGGAGGACTCGGCTTTCAACAGCCCTGAGTTGACCCGTGCTGCTGGATAGCATACAAAGAACCTACATAGACGTCATAGACGAGCTGGAGTACGAGAGCACTTACTCGCTCCAATTCTTAGGTTACTGCGTACTCGCTCCAAGACTCAGGCTACTCTAGTCATCTTCCAAGCAAGCTAATAACCGGTGTCTGAGAAGATTCAGACCATGGCAGTGGTGGAGCTCTCAGCAGCGCAACATGAAAGTTTCAATCCTATATTGTGCTGCCACTACCAAATTCCCCCACGAGATGTGTCATTCGTTTGCTTCCTGGCAGAGAGCGAGAGTAATGCCTAGCGGCAGCTCACTGTGGCCTCAAATGAGCTGCTGCATCGCCTATTTTCTGCGGAGATTGACCACATTCGTCGACCAGGTCTTGAAAACCGATGACAGCAGTAGAGGAAAGAAGTCGGACGTTGCCCACAGCATTGAAGGGGCTCAGAAATCTTGAAAATCGATATCAGCAGTAGAGGGAAGAAGACAACATATCCCACAGCATTGAAGGGGCTCAGAGGAAATAAGTCCTCGACAATTTGAACAGATATGGGCACAGGAAAGTAGGCAATTTGCCACACCTAACTCCTATATCAAGCCCAGAGGAACTCTTCTACCAAACATGTCTGTCTAATTGCTCAATCGTTTCACTAATTGTAAGCTAATTTGAGCTGCCTGACAAATTTTGCACATCAGATTCTGGATTTCTGATTGTAGGCTGCAGTGAGAAGAGGGAGGAGTTGAGAAAGTAGCAGCAATATTGGGATGGTCAATGTGTGATTTCTCTAGCTCTAGCTTTGAACAAGATTGATAACAATGAGGAGGTATTTCGGGTTGTACATGAGGCTATGAGAAAGCCTCAGAAGTGTCAGGTCGGACTTGCAAGTAGTCCTTCGAGTTGGCTGAATTGGTCCAGGTCACCCTCACCCATTTAATGGACAGCTCGGAACCTGGTGAAGTATGATGGGAAGAACACCTGGCGAGGTCCTACATTGCTCCTTGGGCAGGACCTGAAATCAGGCATGGCCTTGAGGATTTGCGAGGTGTTCTTGAGGCCGAAATCTCCCGCGGTTGAGTTGACGAAGGCTAGTCCATATTGGGCCTCGGCTGCAGCAATGGTAGATGCTGGATAGGTTTGATAGGCCAAGGTGTTCAACAGGGGCATGTTTGGCGCCCAACTGAGGCTGAAGTACTCGGGTCCACTCCGAGAGATTGGTGCCACTGTAGCAGACTGCAGAGACACAGGACCACCAATACTGAGTAACGGTAGGATATTGCCGTTTGGAAAAGTTGACAGGATCAGGTGCAACATTTGCACTGCTGATCAAGTGACTAAACGTTTTCCGAGTCGTGACATCCTGCATGTATACTCTTGAACAAGTCTTCTGCTACAGCCTCCAGCAAGATGGCAATAGATAAGTTTGATCTGAGCAGCCTTCATCGAATTCATTTTGACTGATCTTGATTGATTACCTGCCAGTAGTTCCGGGTCGGCATGCCGCTGCAGCCTCCAGTGGTGCTTGCATTCAGACCGCCAGGGGGGTTGCAGGTGACACCGTTGATGGACTTGATGGAGCAGAAGTTTGTCAGCCAAGGGTATTGCTGCAGCAGAGGTGTCACAGTGTCCTGATGTCAGATGTACTGGAGACAGACAGTGATCTGCACAGCTGAAGGATTCGCCACAGGCAAGCACTCAAGGATACTACTGCTCGGCTCTGACATGTTTGCATGATGCAAGCAAGGACATATTCTGGCTCACCGCATTGAAGGCGGGGGTGTTCCAGTACTGGATTCTTTGGGCTTCCCAATATGAGCCAGGGTCTGTTCCACAGTTCCATAGGTACTGGGGTGACATGTAACCAGCCTGGGCAGTATTCTCAATGATAAGCATCCCTTTGATGGTGTTGGAGTGGCCAGTATTCATCTTCAGGCCGTTGCTACTGCCATGGCAGACCATGCCTGCAACTGTGACCCCAGAGCTGCCAAAGTCGAGATAGAGACAGTGGGCAATTGTCCCAACAACATAGTTGCAGCTCACCAAATTGCCTGTCATTTAGCGTTAGCAGACATGTTAGAGGGGTCGCTATTGTCATTGTCATGCTGGCATAGACAGATCAAAGGCACGAGAGACACAAGAACTCTTGACACAGATGAACGTCTCAGCTTGCCAGCAACTTCTCAAGTACCGCGAGGCCAGGTTGGGCCCAGCATGCATGGTGGATTCGGGCTGACCTATGTTGATCCAGTGAGTCGCAAAGTATATGCCAGTAGCGTCCTTAATGACGGGGAAGTTGGGGGCAATGAAAATGTAGTTGTTGCTGAGAGTATTGTACATGGCTGTCACAATTGGTCAACAGTATGCAGCTTAGACACAGCTTGAAAGACACACTAGAGTAGACAGTGAGCAATGATGCAAATGCCATTGAGCTGTCTTTGTTGCTGCCGCGTGATGTCATCCACTAATGAATGAGTGAACCAAGACAGAAGGAAAGCTTGGCAAAAGAAAAAGCTTGGCAAATTATCCTCACCATCTCCCACGTTGTGGGAACCTCGGCCAAGGGAGACACCAGCGAAGATGAAGTCTGTGATGTAGTTGTTAAGCACCTTCACTCCAACCGCCCCATAAGCAAGGCTGATGCCCGTAACGTAGCCCTTCACAATGTTGTTGGAGATGACATTGTTCATTGGCGTGAAATCTGGCGCGCCATAGCCGCCAGCACCTCCTACGATGACCGCCCAGTCCTCGGAAGCGATGGTGAGCGAGTCCAGGACGGAGTATGTGCTTGAGAAGAGGTGCACAGCACCCGTGATGCTGCCTCTGCCAACCTGGACGGATGTGGAGTTAAGGATCGCCAGTGCCGGGCAGTAGGTGGTCTCAATCCCACTGAAGACCTCCCAGGGGCACGGCTTGGGCGACGAGATGGCGTTGATGGGCATAACAATGTTAACGTTCGCCAGAAGAAGATGGTTGACCCCGTTGATGAAGATTCCCGCCGTCCTGTCCGAGACGGGTCTGAAGCTGCAAACTCTCCCCCGACGTGACTGGATGATGGTGCACGAGAAGCGGGAGTCAAGTACGAGCTGCGTGCTCAAGCTGATGTCCTGCTGGAGCACCAGCACGACTGTGGTGGTTGCGGAGTACTGCAGCCGCTTGTTGATGTCGTTCACATATGTGACGTTGATGGTGACATTCTGAAGGCTGCAAATACCTGCGACACGATTCCCATGAGCAGAACAGTGTCAGCATCTGTGACTGCAGAATTCAGTCAGTAAATGCTAAAATTTCACAAGATCGCGACTTGAGCTTACTGGTATTGACAAAAGCAACTACCACCATAGGCACATCTGCTGGCACACCTCAAACACTTCCCAGCACTGTCACGTCGATATGCAAGCAACAGAGAGCAGCTGCCACGCACTCACTTGTAGCAGGCACTGCTGCAAATGAATGCCTCGTGTTGGCAGTGAAGGTCCTGGTGGAGGGAGGTGGTTGGAAGGCAGCCGGCGGGTTTGCCACTGCGACTGGGGCGGGCGAGGAAGGTGGGGCCGAAGTGGGCGCAGAGGCCGGTCCGAGCTGGGCATCGGCTGCGCCAGCGCCTGCCAGACAGCAGCATTTTGAGTTTCACAGATGGCGATTCTGTGAAGAGCAGGAGGGCACAACGAAGATGAGCATGCGCTATGAATGAACAATGAAGACAAGGACTAGCTATTTCTACCCGAGGAGGTCGACGCAGGTCTTGATTGCGGCTCAGATCTAAGTGAAAGCTGGAGCTGGCCTCGATAATTGTGGCGACGAGGTCTTAAGAGGCCAAGGGTTAAGTGTGGCTCAGCTCACCAGCGGCCAGGGCTGCAGCGACAGCGGCGTAGGCGCAGAGGAAGCGGAGCGCCAGATGAGGACCCATTGCAGGATGCAGAATCGACCGTCAGATGCTGAGGTCTTGGCGAGCGGCCGCCGCGGAGGAGCTTTGGTCGTGGCGAGATGGCTGGCTTTCCGAGGCGAGGAGGAAGGGGAGTGTGTCGGGAGGGCGTGGGAGGCAGCTTACTGTCGTACGCGAGCGAGCGAGCGAGAGAGAGAGAGAGAGAGAGAGAGAGAGAGAGAGAGAGAGAGAGAGAGAGAGAGAGAGAGAGAGAGAGAGAGAGAGAGAGAGAGAGGAGCTGGAGCCGCGGGGCGGGTGGGGGGTTCCGGAGCTGCGATCGGGGGGCCTCCGACTGGTCGAACAGAGGCGGCGAGAGTCGGGGGACCGCGCTTACAGTACCCCTTCAGCCGCACCGCCCTGGTCGTCTACGTTTGGAGGCCGCACCGCCCCTGCCGCCACACAAGCGACACCAGAGGCTTGTCGGCAAACTGAACAGAATCGCACCTGGTCGAGGCGGCCAGGGGACCCTCTATCGTACGGACGGGGCGGGAGTGCGCACGCCCGCCGGGAGGTCCGGGTGAATTCCTCAATCCGCGCCGAGCTTTCGGGGACCCGAGTTGACCCCCGGCCGCCCACGACCCTCCCCGCCTTCGCCCCTACCGTCATTGCCACTACCTCCTTTCTCCACTCATTGCTCTCTAATCTGCTTGATTCGTGTGTCGGCATCAATTGCCCACCGCTTCAATTCATGCGCAACGCGCGCCTTCCCTCCTTCTCACGCATTGTCAATGCCCAAGCTTTTTTGGGGCTGGCTCCTTCTTCTTTTCATCTTCTCACAGCCCTCGCCCGCTTTTGGAAGATGGGGTTTAGCGTCACTTCTATTCCCTTCTGTCCAGGCGGCGGCCGCCACGGCGACCTGCCTGGGGAGCTCGGGCCATGGCGGCGGCGGGTCGTGAAGAAAGACGGGGGTCGTGGGGCCCCCAACAAGGAGATCCAGGCGAGGCAGCAGTGAATTGGCGTTTGTGGACGGGGCGGCGGGAGCGGCGGGGCGCCGCGTGGCGGCAATGGGCGGGGGCGGTGGCGACACTCCGGGGTTGCGCTTGTATATTCCCTCAGCGCTTCCACTCTGTTCATCCTCTTTTTTGGCGCTTTTTTCAGCGCTTTGCCTGGACCCTTCGAACTTTGTTTGTTCTTTTTGGGCTGGCTTTCATAGGCCTTGCCCCCATTGGGAGAGCCACTTGTTCTGCCAGCCCCTCTTCTCTATGGGCGCGCAATTTCCTTCTGGGCTGCCTCTCACAGCCATGGCCTTGAAATTAGAGGGTGCTGTTTCTTTTGAGGGAGGGAGGGTCCACCCGTCCTATCATATTCCCCCGACGGGGCGTAATGGCTGCCGCCCCCCAGCCGCCACGCCCCGTGGTGAAAGAATTGGCACTCCCAATGGGGGCAAGGGCTGTGAAAAGCCAGCCCGAAAAATTGACAAAGGTTCGAAGGGGCCAAATGATGGAGGGGCCTAAAAAGTGCTAAGCAGCTACTAAGGGAGGAGCCCGTGGTGGGCCTCCTATCCGAGCTTCATCCATTCCCAAACCCGTATCTGTCACTGCAAGTTCTCCATTCATTTGTTCCACATACCACTCTACTACGGAGGAGGCGGGCTACGCCGTCCGCCAAGCGGCCGCCGCAAAGGAGCGCAAGTACTCAGATCACCCGGTAGGCGACGAGTTTATCCCACTCGCCGTCGACGTACACGGCGCCTTTGGCGCCAAATGGCTGGACCTCCTTCACCGCCTTGCGCAGCGAGCAGCGGCCCGCCGCGACGGGCAGCAAGGCGAGCAGCCTGGCTTCCATGTCGCCGGGTCCCTCGCCCAAGTTTACCGGATGCGCCTGGCCGTCTCTTTGCAGCGGTCCCTAGCTTTTGCGGTCCACTTGCGCGCAGGCCGCGCTCTGGCGGCGGCCTCCGGCTTCCGTCACGGCGACGTCTTTCCGCCTGCTAGCTACTCAGACTTGCATCTACTGACGAGAGGTTACTGAGAGTTCGCTTACTGCTGTCTCAGTCCTTAGCACTCCGACTCCTTCAGACCTTGTCCATTCTTTTGGGCTGGCCTCTCCCAGCCACCAGTCAATCTGGCCGCGCTTGCTCTCTACTACATTTCACTGAGAGTTCGCTTGTCTCAGTCCTTAGCACTCCTTCAGACCTTGTCCACTTCACGCAATCGTGTAGTCTGAGAACTATCAACTGGATATTCAAGGGCAAGCGCGGCCAGATTAACTGGTGGCTGGGAGAGGCCAGCCAAAAAGAAAAAGACAAGGCATATTCGGATTAGTTTCATGTTTCCTTCCATCTTCTCTAAATAAGTCCACGTGTGGTGTGTTGGATTGCAAACACATGAGTGATGGTTCCATTTCTTTTGATTCGCCCCAGAATGACTTGTGTCCCTGCCCGTCTCTCCCCTCTAATGTCTTTCTCCTTTCTCTGTAGTACTCCCATTCTCCTCTTTCTCCACATCTCACCCACTACCTCTGAAAATGCAGCACTACTTCGGCTACCCCCCGCTTTAATCACCTCCTACCAGCCGCAGTTGACATCTTTGCTTGCACAGGTCCTTGTTCCAAATCCTACTTGGCATGGCTGTTCAAGGCGGCTGAGATGGGCTTGCCAGCAGCAGATCTTGCGCAGTCGTGTGTCAGCCTGTTTGCAGCTCAGGCTCATGCTTTGCAAAAGGAAGCTTGACGACCTTTAGTTGGTGGCAGAAAGGCTTGGAACTGCGGTTCAGTACTTGGACGTAATCCAGCGACCTCTAGTTGCCAATTGGTGGCCGTTAAGCGGGTTGGGCTGACGAGCAGGTGATATATATGTGTAGATGTGCTTGCTTATGTACTTGGCCACTCAGGCCTTCCATCACTTGCACACGTTCTTATTCCCTTCTGACCCCTCCACTCTCTTGCCCTCCCCCACCTCCCTATTTCTCAGTCTCTGTGTGTGGACATTGTTCACTACTTGTGGGCTGGCTTTCCACAGAGAGGAAATTGATTGATGTATACATTTTCCCCCCTCTTGTTGACGCCAGGGGGTGATGGCTGTGAAGGAAAATTTCGTGTATTTGACAAACGAAGGCCAAATGGCCAAGTACAAAGGCAAGCACTTTAGAAGACCTGCTTAACCTACAGCAGATTGATCTGCTCAGTAACCACGGGTCAAAACATAAAGGTCGGTAATCGAAGCCTGAATACTAGATCGCAGATACGAAGCCCTTCTGCCACCAACTAGAGCTCAAGCCTAATTGTGGCCTCATTGTGGCCTTCACAGCGATGACTGTGAAGGCCACAATCCGATGAAGAATGGACAAGGTGCGAAGAGGCCATAACACGCTAAACCACATAGCTTCGCAAGTGGCTACTTAAAACGGGTGCTCAATTGCTCCTAGTCAGCAGCCGCAATTTAGAGTTTGCGGAGAGAATCTTTCAGTAGAGGGCGATGGCTGTGAACCGAAACTTGTCAGCCCTGGCGGGACCCAGAAGCAGCTCTCGTCCCCCAAATAGAGCTGCTTTCTCTCTCTCTCTCTCTCTCTCTCTCTCTCTCTCTCTCTCTCTCTCTCTCTCTCTCTCTCTCTCTCTCTCTCTCTCTCTCTCTCTCTCTCTCTCTCTCTCTCTCTTCTTCTCCCTCGCGCTATCCCTGGCCCTTCCTGGTCTCTGCCCCCTGCCCCTACCCCTTCCCGACGGGCGACGTCTTTCCGCCTGCTAGCTACTCAGATTTGCATCTACTGACGAGAGGTTACTGAGAGTTCGCTTACTGCTGTCTCAGTCCTTAGCACTCCGACTCCTTCAGACCTTGTCCATTCTTTTGGGCTGGCCTCTCCCAGCCACCATTTAATCTGGCCGCGCTTGGTCTCTTCCCGGCCCCCGTCTGCCTAGCCTGTGGCTCCGTCATGAATACCTGTATGCATCTGGCTGGCTTCTACAGCCGCTCTTTTGCGCAAGCACAAGGACCACCCGGCGTGGTGCAGCACTTCCTGGAGGCTCGGTGCCTTCGGGTCTTGTGTCCTGCTACCGCATGCGTTTATCTATGTCCCAGGCGCTTGCTTTGCATCGCCGGGCCGCTCGCACCCTTGCAGCAGCCTCTGGCTTGCGCCACTTTCTTTCTTGCGCAGCGAAGTTGCTCTTCATCCCCTCGGCTCATCTGACTTCCTACTGCTGACACGGGGGTACTAGGAGCGCCCTGTCTGCCTAGCCTGGTGGCTCCGTCATCAACACCTATATGCATCTGGCTGGCTTTTACAGCCAGCCAGATGCGGGTAAAGAGCTTCCCTCTGCATTGTCTCGTGGTTTGTAGTGTAGTCCTTTTTCGGCACCTCTTCCTTTGGCTTTGGACATTGCCCATTCTGTTTGGGTTTAGGGTTTAGGGCTGGCTTTGCCAGTCCCTCTTCTCGATGGGCGAGCACTTTCTGTTTACAGCTGCTCTTTCAATACAAGCAGCCGCTTTTCTTTTACTCCTTTTTTTTTGGTTGGATTTCAGCAGCCGCGTTTCGCCCTGTCCAGCTACTCACTTCTTCCCTCCCCACATTTACCATTCACTTTCCCGTCTCGGAGCTTCGCTGCCGGGGCCCGCCGGCGGGTGCGGCCGGCCGGGCCCGAGGTGCACCGCGTGAAGAAGACCTCCAGCGGCGCGGCGAGGCGGCGCCGCCGCTCTGCCACCAGGCCGCAGCTGCCGCCCGCTCTTGCGGCGCCTTCGTGGGCTGGCCTTTGAGAAGAGCTCCTCGTCCGAACGAGAAGCAGCTCCTCCCAAGTGGGGTGGTGGCTGCGAAGATCACAAGATCGGTTAAGGTCTCTCACAGCAATCGCCGCCTTGTGGAAGAGCTTGTTATCGTCGCGAGCCTCCATCAAGCACGGGTCGTCGGCTTGCTCGCGGGTTGCGTCGTGCCCATCCCAGTGCTGCTGGCTCGTCGTCCAGGAAGCGCCGCTCATGGCACTAGCTGAGGTCAGCCCCCGATGATGTGGGGTGAGCGCCTACAAATCGTCGCCATAAGCGCCGGGAAATGGTCTCTCGGCTCTGCTTCCGTGCTGACTTGTTGCTGGGAGGACGAGCAGTTTGGACAAGTAAAAGGCAATAACGTGGGGGTAAGTATGTAAGTGGAGCAAAGCAACCCATTCAGAAGGGCCTCAGACTCCCTCGTGCATCACAGAAGATCTCCCTTAAGGCTTCTCTCTCATTGCAAGAGCAATCTTTGAAGGCATTTTGGTTCTGATAAAAATGTACTTGATTGTTTGCGTGGAACACATACACAAGATACCAAATAGAAATGGTCTAATGAAGAGGCCTTGGTATACTACTCTGAATGAATTGGACATGACATGAGCTGGGCAGCCACGATCTAGTGCGCATTGGGATTGCACTGCATTCTTCAGGTAGAAGCACTGTACTTCAGAGCTTATAATAGCAATTTGAGTCTGGATAAGAGACTCAGCTCTTGGACTGTGCATTATCATAGCGAGGACCTAAGGCCCCAGACTATTATGTATACACCCTTACATAGCTTTGGGCTTGTTGGCCTCAAGGCAGTCCGTTGTTACCATGGAATCTATGTGCCGCCCAATGGTCCACAGCTCCACGGCCAGGCAGTACACGCGCCCATAAACGAGGACAATGCCGAGCCAGCCAGCAGACAGCATGCTGCGAGGTGCGAAGGTCCTCAACCAGAGCCACAAGGGCAAGAAATGTAGGCCAGATATGACCAAGACTCCTGCCGGGCTGCGACAGCCCCCCTCAATTGTGTGAGAATCTACTGGAGCTTCGAAAACAGCACTTCCCATTCATGAGACAAACCTCTAGCAGCTCTTCAGGGTGCCAACACTATTTCATGAAATGACGAGTCATGCTTAGTGTCTGTATAACGCAGCTTGTGCTATTGCAGCAGTCGCCTTGCAGCGGGCCACCACGAACCATCTACACGGGGTGATTTGTAGAACCAACAGTGACTTATCAGATTGTTACTGCACGCTCGACTGCCTGTGGAGTATTCAGCAATGAGACACAGATCCGGAGCCGAGGGGGAGTGAAGATCCTGACCAATATGCAGTGCTCACTTTCTGAAGCCGTTCTGGAGTACACGCGAGACCCAAGGTGGTGCTTCCGTGAAGCAGCCGGTCTTCCAGGCTGCACCACCCTGGCTGTGTGTTGCCAAGAAGCACAGCCACTCGATGCAGGGCACAACCACTGAAGCTGGGCCGTCAATAGCCGAGGCCCACATTGCTGTCCTGATGGAGCAATCCAGCGCTACGTCCAAGAATGCCCCAAAGGATGACACCTGCACGTACAAGCTGATTCAGCATTTCTGTCTTACATCATATTTGGAGAGTCTAGGTATGTCAAGGCAAGTGGTGTGACAGCAGACTAGGTCTAAATGACTTCAGCAGGCAGTCCTACGTCCCACACGGTAAAGAGCTGCCAGGTTCTTTGTTCCTACGAAATTAGTCAGAAGAGAAGTCTCTCAAGGATTGGCCTCTCCTTCAGACTCGCGACAGACAATTAACAAATGCTCAAGCGTACATATTGGTTCATCCTGCCACTTGCTGGTTACAGATGGATTCTGAGCGGACAACAAGATGTGAGCTTGCATACCGCAAGTGAGACTACACTTAGACGAGGCAAAATAGCAAGAGCAGGACAGCCAGCACAACCACACAGCAATCTTGGTTGGCAGTGGCCTTCTAAAATCTGGTGACATCTGAGGCGGTGTAGAACAGCTGGGCTGTTGCTAAAACATTCTATAAAGGCTCAGGGGTTAGTATAGAGTGACCTGCTTCAGCAGGCGAGCAGCGTAGCCATCGATGCCGTCGAGGAAGAAGCAGAGCAAGTAGAGGCCAGCAAAAACCCGCGGGTGCTTTGAGCCTATGACGGTGAATGCGACGGCCATCAGGGCCGCTCTGGCGTAGTCGATGATGTTGGGCACGTAGAGGAGCACCCAGAGCTTCGCCTGCCATCTGACGAGCTCCGGGCGCGCAGCTGGCCCATTTGCTGCGCCTGCCCATGCACTGTTAGCGTATATTTAGCTCGCTACACAAACACGGCCACCAGATGAGCTTACAGACTGTCCACTTACCAATGCCAAGCTCATACCCAATTCCATCTCACTTGAGATCCTATATCAAGTGCGAGCTACCACTCACAGAATGCAGCTTGACAGAGGCAACGCCACTGACCTCCAGGACCAGAAGCGGACGCCTCCGTCATGGCAGCGGGGCGCTTGCAGCCAGTGGTACCCACTCGAGCCGCTCTTGGGCGACGCTGACAGCTCCGCCGTTGCGCCTTCAGGCCGACAGGCCGAGCCTGCAGCAGGCCTCTGCCTGAAGCATGGCCGGCTGAGCTCCGTCTGAAGCTTTGCCAAAGTCTCGGTGGACTCGAGCTAAGGACGTCGCGGCAGAGCTCGGCAGCCGCTACAGCGAGGGCGCGGGAGTACTGCAGCGCCGCAACGCTCATAGATGGCGGGTGTTTAGGGTCTAGGACTTCGGGTTAGGGCTTGGCGGAGGATTCCCCTGCAGCAGCTGCTGCTGCTGCTGCTGCTCTTGGCGCAGCGCTGCTTGCAGTGGCCTGGCACTATCTATGATAAATTAGAAAATTGTTATAGAATAGAATAGAGGACCAGCTTCTCCAATGTATGGCAATGGCTGTGAGAGGCCAGCCCAGTGGACTGTACAAGGAAGGAATGTACAAGGCCTCGGTATGGAGTTTGTGTTAAATGATGGAGGGCCTGAGTAGGAAAGTACAAAGGCAAGCAAGGCCTGGCAAGATCACAGCACCGAGCTACAGGCTGCGACACGAGCTGGTGAGGCAGGCGGCAGCGAGCGTCTGTATCCACGGCAGCAAGTGTGTGTCTACACCGCACGCCTTATGCGCATACGGCAGCCAATGGCAGCTCTGCTGACGGCTAAGCGGCCAAGCTCTCCAAGCTCTCCAAGTAGCACTAGATATGTGCCTCTGGACGTTCCTTCGGGCTGGCCCGAAGTATAGTTTACCGGCAGCTAGTCTGTCGGATGTGAGGCTCCTCACTCGTAACTACTAAGTGGTCCATCCTCCCCCATTCTGCCATAGCCTCTTCAGGCCCCGCAGTCGCTGCTTAGCTCGTAGTTTGGCCCCTTCGAACCTTGTCAATTCTTTTCGGGCTGGCTTCTCACAGCCCTTGCCCCCATTGGGAGAGCCACTTCTTCGCCGTTAGTATCCACTGCCTTACATTGGAAGAGGTTCTGTTTCTGAGCGATTGCTTGCGAGCTACACCGCGCCTTTGTCACAAGGGTCCCCCTTGCCAGTCAGCAGTTGCACAGAAGATTCTGCAGACGTTAACAAATCAACCTCGCCAGCCGCTCCAAAAGCGCTACGTGCATTGAGAAGATGGAGGTTTAGGGTGAGCCCCCAACAAGAAGCACTGCCAGGAAAAGCTCCACCAGAAAGGGCAGTGGCTGTGAAAGGCCAGCCCAAAAGGAATGGACAGGGTCCAAAGGGACGGGAATGCGCAAATCACGCAGCTACCCAAGTAGCTATCACATATGATTACTCTGATGACGATATTTTGGTGGCTTCAAAAGGCGAGCTCAAATAGGATGGAAAGGGTACGGGGAAACCCAACCTGACAGCGCACATTACTTGGCAAGAACAAGTAGCTACGACGAACTTAATCAGTAACCCCAAAAAGCACCTACTGGTGTAGCTGATGCAATCGACTTTGTAGGAAAGCTGGCTCTACTTTCACTCAAGGACGCAATTATGCTACACAATGCCGCACAGGGCTTGCCAAAGCAGAGAACACAAAACAATGACGTATCCTTCCTAAGAGAAATCCCCATAATGCACCGCAAGAATGTCTTGAATGGTGGGCTCTTAAGAATGCCATGGGCTCACATCTCTATGCGCATGCTCCCGTTCTGCGACGAGATGAGCCGCGGGGGCACGACAACGTCTTCAAGGCACTGCACGACGTCACCGACCTGGAAGCCCGCCCAGTTCTGCAGCGTCATGCCGCACTCGGAGCCCTTGCCGGCAACCTCGTCAACCTCAGCCTTCTCCCGCTTGAGGGTCTGGCACGAGCCTTCAAACACCGTCTCTCCACTCCGCAGCACTTTGACCTTGGAGGATCTGTGTAACTTGCCCTCGGCCAGGCGGAGGCCTGCAATCATGGTGGCACCAACCTGTTCACGGCCGCGTCCCTTGACCTCGAAAACCTGAGGAAACATGTAAAATACGACGACACAAGAAGCAGTACTGGGGCTCAATAAGGTCCACACAAAGCAGAATTGTGCAGGCAGACAGTGTGCAATTGGGATGAATCAACAAAGTGCTGTCCCAGTGCCGTAGCTAATCCCAAACCAGGCCCAGTGCACTTGGAAACACATATGAATTAGCTACTGCCGTGTATACCTGAAGAACCTCTGCCTGTCCGGCAACCCTGGATTCTTTGATGCCTGGAGCTCGCGCAACCAGGATCCCCCCGACTTCCTCAAGGAGGTGGTATATCACCTTGTGAGATAGGATCTGCATCAAATCAGTGAGCCGCATGTGGGCCTGTCAGCAAGGAGAGTCCTGTAGCCAGCTCATGAAAGATGCAGAGGGATCGACCTCGAATGCCATCTACTGCTAAATTTCCATCTTGCAGAAGTCATCTTTCACCCAGTACAGCAATTTGAAAGCTTTGCATCCCTTTGATTACACAATCTTGAGAACCTCACAACCTCCATTGACCTGATATTATGCAAGAACAAAGATAACCAGTGAAGGGGCGAGGGCCTGTGGAGACCCAGTTTCAAGCAAAGAGCACGCAAGCTGTAGCTTACATCTACTCCTGCTCTTCGTGCTGCAGCATCAGCGGTGGACTTGACGTTGAAGGCAACAATCACGGCACCGCAAGCTTCGGCCAAGTCCACGTCCGACTGAGAGATGGCACCCACACCCTCGTGCACTATGGAGACGTCCACCTAAGCATGAACAGCCCATGTCAGCATCCAGTTGGTCTCCTTGCGGACCCAACAGTGTCTGCGAGTCTTGCATGCCGTGAAAGACAATCATTGTGCGGCTATTGTGGCGGAATCATCTGCAATGCTAGGTCCACTAGACAGAAACTGCACCAACAGTAGCCCTAAGCTCATGCTGCAACTACTGCAATACAGGGCCGCCCATTTACTGTCTTTGAGACATCAAGTACAGCCTTGACAAAGTCAACCTAACATGCACTGAATGCTCTCCAAGTGTACATACAGTAATTACTTTAGCGATTACTTTACGCAGCAACCCTGATGCAACCATTTCTGCAAGGAAATCATATTCCTTACTCACCTGAGAGCTGCTAAGGCACTCAATGGCAGCACTCACGGCCTGCGCTGTTCCCTTCACGTCGGCTTTCACTATCACCGGCATCTGGACAGCAGACTGCCCACTATGTCCTGCATCCTTCTCCAGCACACTCGTGCTACGTAGCTCCTCGTCCTCAGTCAATCCTGACCTTCTCTTTGCTCCTTTCCTTGCAGTCGGCATGGCAGCCTCCTCCTCATTGCCCTGTCCTCTGCTCACAATCCTCTGGTTGAGCTTGTGTATCCTGGCCTCTTCGGCCCTCCTCTGCCGGCCAGCACTGAGACGCCGCGCCCTTCCCTCGTCGGCTACAACCAGGACCTCGTCGCCAGCTTCCGGAAGGCCCCGCAGGCCGTCAACTTCGGCTGGCATTGAGGGTCCTATTCATCACTAAAGTAGATCAGTCAGTAAGAGATTGTTTCTCTTGCTTGATAAACTCCTTGAACAGCCTCTACATGGTAACCTTCCTCCGAGGCGTCTGAATAGCAACCCTCAGAGCACCACCTTGGTATGCCTTAACAGCACACTACGGGCTCCACTAGCAGCTTCTGCGCCACTTACTCAGTGCACATATGTCTTACAGATTATAACCACACAAGCCATTAGGAAGGCAGCAACAACAAATGATGGCGTGAAAATGGAGTGAAGTCCAATGTACTTAGAGCAGTATTGCAAGTCAAGAGATTGTATGAGCAGTCCTACAGGTTTGTGACGGAGAAAAACCTGCTGCGTCAATGGGGCGCCCAGCCTCGTCACGGAGGGCGCGGACCCGTCCCCACTGAGCGCCAGCCACAATGAAGGTGCCCTTCCGCAGCAACCCATTATGCACAATGATCGTCGCAAGAGGGCCCTGGCCGCGGTCGACGCGGGCCTCCACCACGACGCCCTCGGCATCGCCGGCGTCCCGGCCCCGCAGGTCCAGGAGCTCCGCCTGCAGGAGCAGCGCCTCCTCGAGCTCCACCAAGCCCGCGCCGGTCGCTGCTGAGATTTCAACCACCTGGACGTCGCCGCCTGTGTCCTCCAGGGCGAGGCCCAGCTCGCCGAGCTGCCGCCGGACCCTGGCGGGGTCCGCTTGCGGCAGGTCGCACTTGGAGATGGCGACGACGATGGGCACGCCAGCCGCCTCGGCCAGGCGCGCCGCCTCCACCGTCTGGGGCATGACGCCGTCCTCGGCAGCGACCACGAGGACCACAATATCGGTCAAGGCAGCTCCCCGCGCTCGCATCGCACTGCACGAGAAGGGGCAGAAGCACTAAGTCAGAGTCCTCCACGCTCTCTGATAGATTTGGCTGCAAAACGAGAGGCCAGCACAGCAGGATGGGCAGTCACAAGATCTCTTGGAGAGATCCTGATATACGGGATGAACAATGATGGCCAGCATATAGAGACAACAATTTCGAAGTATTTGTTGCAGAGAAAGGGGTTTATTGTCTTCTGCTATTTGGTTCCTCTGATCACATTATATGTAGGAGATGGAGCTTGAGTAGGACACATTTCCAAGAGCTAGAGAGCACCACTCAAGCTTTGAGAGGTTTGAATCTGAACTGAACCTGAATGCCGCATGTCCAGGGGTATCGAGGAATGTCAGCTCGGCTCCGGAGCACAGGCTCACCCGGAACGCTCCAATGTGCTGTGTGATGCCGCCAGCCTCTCTGATGACTCAACAGCGGCAGCATTTGCAGCAGATCAGCGAACTGACTGGGAGTACTTGCTACGTAATACTTGCAGCCAGCACAACTGTGCCGATACCAGAATGAGCTGGCAAATCTGGGAGCTCTCATAGCTCCTGAAGAAACTGATATGGTGCATAAGACCCGGGATACGAGTACGACAGCCGCTGCAGATTTTGCTGAGTCTGCCCCAGATGTTACTGTGTTGTTAAGCCCTGTTGGTTTGGCAGAATAAGGCTCTCAGCTATATACTGTTGAGTCCCTGCTTTAAAGCCTAGATCCTGTGCTGCTGCAGTAATTACGAAGAGGAGCATGGCAGTCGAGCCTTGTCCTCCTTTACCTCACGGCTACTGTACTGCTGCCTAGCAGTCCTGCCAGATGCTCAGTCCCCAGCAACCAGCAGAGCTGCAGTGGCGAGTACCTGACAGCAACCGAGGTCGAACGCACGGCGTCCAGGAGGGTGGTCTTGCCGTGGTCGACGTGGCCCATGACAGTGACGACCGCCGACCTCGCAGGCCAGCTGCTCCGCTCCTCCTCAGAGGCCCTCAAAGCGGAGCCTCCGTCGTAGCTCTTGTTCCGAACGAAGCGAACGGACCTGCCAAACTCCTGCTTGCCCGAGGTTAAGAGAAATCCACCAGCTAAGTGATTCTTAGAGTGCAAATTCTTGGCTAATCTGTGCCAGCATCACAATAAGCTGTGTGGAGCAAAACCCCAGCGGCTGCAGAGGTAGCGCGCCGAGGCTGCTACCAGTGCGACGAGCTCGGCGGCGTCCGGGCTCAGAACCGCGTCCAAGGACGTGCCCAGCTCGCCGAGGGACGCCAGCGCGGCCTCCACGGCGTCGGCCTTCTCGCCCAGCAGCCGCGCCAGCTGCCGCACTGTCACCCGCTCCGGGACTTGTAGGTCCTGCACCACACCAGCAAGTCCATCAAGGGGGTCGATTAAGCAGCTACAACATAATCAGCTGGGAGCTGGCTCAGAAGAGTAATCGTATCCAATTACAAGTCCCCAATTCCTCCCTCCTTTCTGCACTCTCGCAGAAGTCATGGATCCACTTGGCGACCAGTATACATGTATTGTCCTAAAAGCGAGGGCCAAACATGTAGTTACTTCAATGTCAATGACAGTAAGCTGTATAACTGGTACCTTTCTGCTTAATGACTGTTGCATCGTATCATTAGGTGTAGTCTCAAAGGGTATACTCTCTCAGAGCAGTCAAGCTTATGGTAGAAATGGCGAGACCTTGAGGGGCCGCGCCGCGGCGGCGGCCTCGACGGCCGGCACGTATGGCGCGTCGGCGGGCGCAGCCTTGGGGCTTCCTGACGGCGGCCGCCGCTTCCGCACCACCTGCTGGCCGCTCGGCCCGATCTTGGGCCTTCCGGCGGCATAGTGTCGCCGGCCGGCAATGGCGGCGACGGTCCCGGAGGCCTCTCGGCCAAGGCAACAAGCCGATGCTGCCGCCGCTGGCACCGGCGGCGGCGGCGGCGGAGGTCCCCGCCGCGGGCGCCCCGCCGACGAGTCCGCGGCGCCGGCGGCCACGGGTCCTCCGGGATCCTCTGAGGTGACCACAGCTGGGATGGATTCCTGCTGAAAGGGCCCGGTTGCGTTGACGGGAAGCGGCCCAGTGGAGCTACCGTCACAGGGCCCCGTTAGCCCTGACCGCGGTGAAACGAGCCTGCTTCCCGCACCCGGTTAGTCTGGTCTTGAGTCGCCGTGGGCTGCGTGGTTCGTACTTGTATGTTTCAGCCATTCCAGACCTTGTACCACTGGAGCAAGCACTGGAGCATCTCCGGAGTCACCTCCAAGGGGATGCTCGAGGCCAGGCTCGGCTCCTATCTGTTTCGTCTCTGGGAGCGTCTGAGTGGCTCCGCGCTTTGCCTTTTCATGCGGGCTTGCGGATGGAAAATGCTTTGTTTTGCGATGCTATGTGCCGCCGTCTTGGCTTACCATCCCTGTGCTTGGCAGGGGTGACCCAATGTGAATGTGGGCTTATTGAGCATGGTGCAGTGCTCATGGGTGACCACATGCTCAGGTGTGCCAAAGGCAGTGAGCGCAAGAGAGAAGGGCTCGCCCATTGAGGATAGGGCTTGGAAAAAGCCAACGCAGAAAAGGATGTACAAAGGACGAGAAGGGGCCAGGGGAAGTACGAAGAACAACAAGCACAGACAAGAAGCGAAGCAGCTACGTAGCACTCAATAACCCCTGCTAAGCAGCCTCAGGTCAGAGAGACTGGGTTCCTGAAAGCGGGTCCCCTGGCCAGAGCCAGAGGCAGCAGCGAGGGCTCTGCCTGCACGCAGGTGCAGCGCGCGGGCCATAGACCTCTGCAGCGAGACGGCCAAGCGCATGCGGTACACCTGCGCTAGCGACCCTGCTGCACGGGAGTCCACCGGCGCAAGGGCTCCCACAACCTCCTACGTGACGCCATGTATGGCATCGTCAAGGAGGCGGGATGTCAAGTGGCGTTGGAGAGCACCGGGGTGATGCCCGTCCAGCTCCGCAAGGGGGTCCCTCGGACGCGGCGTGTCGATCTGGTTGGCGTCCCCCTGGGAGGTGGCAAGCGGCTTCTCATGGACGTCGTCCTAACTGATAGCTTCCGGACGAAGGGCCCCGTAACTTCTGAGACCGGCTATGCCGTGAAGGTGGCCGAACAGAAGAAGTTGCACAAGTACAAGGACCACCCGGCGGGTGATACCTTTGAACCCCTGGCCATGGACATCCATGGGTGTTACGGGGGTCGGTGGTCCTCGTTACTTTCGCTGCTGGCATCTCAAGCTGACCAGCGGCGCCGGGAACAGGGTGCAGTCCTTCCCGGTGGCTCGGTGCCTTTGGGTCCTGTGTCCTGCTACCGCATGCGTTTGTCTATGTCGCTACAGCGTTCCCAAGCGCTTGCTTTGCATCGCAGCGCTGGTCGCGCCCTTGCAGCAGCCTCTGGCTTGCGCAGCGGGGTTGCTCTTCCTCCCCCTCAGCTCATCTGACTTCCTACTGCTGACACGGGGTTACTAAGAGCGCCCTGGCTGCCTAGCCTGTGGCTCCGTCATGAACACCTGTATGCATCTGGCTGGCTTTCACAGCCGCTCTTTCTATATCAGCAGCCTCAGCTCTTGTACACATTCCTTTGGGCTGGCCTCTCACACTGACTGCCTTACATTGGAAGAGCTGTTTCTTTCTTTCTCCAGCGCTTCCTTGCACTTTCGGCAGCTGCCTCCATAGTCCGCCTGGGCGACGCTTTTCTCCCTCTAGTTCTCTGATCTGCATTTGCTGACCAGAGACTACTGCGTGTAGACACGCTCAATAACCTCACAGAGAATGATTCGTGCTTTATGCACCTCCCGGCTTTCCAGACCTTCTGCTGGCTGTGAGAGGCGAGCCAAAAGGAGATGTACAAGGTCTGAAAGGGCCGGAAGACGCAAAAGATGCGATACCACTCTCCTGACGTCTTCGAACGGACGCTCAACAACCATTGGTCAACGAGTGCAGGCGTGACTGGAGGGTAGAAGGGTTGCCTTGTCGAAAAGCGGATGTACTAGCCAAGACGCAGTCTATCCGCAAGTGCACGGCAAACGCCATGGAATGCTGCAGGGAGATTGCATGGCGTAACAGGTAAAGGGGGAGACCCTACACTGGGGGAATGCTGAGCAAGCATCCTTAGCCAGCTGCATATCTGTCATTCTTGCGACGATGAGTGTTGGCCTGTTTGCAGCGTGCTCAGGCTCACGCTTTGCACCAGAAAGCTGGGCGAGCTTTAGTTGGTGGCAGAAGCGCTTCGACTCTGCCATCTGGGATTCAGGCATCAATCAGCGACCTTTATGTATTGACCCAGTGGTTGCTGAGTGGTTGCTGAGTCAATCTGCAGTGGGTGATGTACGTAATAAGATGTGCTTGCCTTTGTAATTGGCCATTTAGGCCTTCTATTGATTCACATACACGAATAGTCTCCTTAGTGGTCTCTACACCGTCCGGCTGCTTTGATACAATGTATTTGGCGCTTTCGGCCATGCTTCGAAGCGTTACGTGCTGACACCGCCACGTGTCAGCCCGGTAGCCCGCCTCCTGCTTTCCTTGTTCTGAAGCCTCCGATCAGCGCCACAGCGGAGGGCCACTGCGGGTTCTGGCGGCGCCCGCGGCGGCGGCGGCGGCGCGCCATCTTGCGCTGACCAGTGACTCTCCGGCGCGGGCTGCCATGGACGGGATCGGGCTTGAGGCCGACGGCGCCGAGGCGGATGCAGCGGCCGCCTCCAGCATGCACCTGGTGCCTGCTACTGGTGGCAGCCTGCAGTCAGGGTCTGCTCGCAGCCGACAGCGCTCCCGCTGCAGCAGCCCCCTCTTCGGCACCATGGCTCACGGTGGCAGCCAGCTCAGATCACTCAACGGCCACAATCGAGCATCTTTGGTAAGTGCAAAGTGGAGAGCATCATCATCTTTCTTTGCAAGCGCGTGGTATCATCGAAGGCTGCATGCCCCTTGTGCAAGACTTGCGATGTCCCCACGCGAGTCTCTCTGATGACAGATTGGCTGACAAGAAATAGTTGTTATGTCACATCAATGCCACACCGTTGACAATCATCTGCAATAACACCGGTCCAACTTTTGCGGTGCAGGGCTCCTTCACCCTCAAGCAGAGTGCAGGCTGCCGTATGTGTGGAGACGAACTCGCTGCAGAAGATGACCAAGACGATTTCTCGCCATGCGACTGTACGTTTCAGATGTGCACAGTCTGCTTGGAGCACGTAAGATCCTATGAGAAGAATCGCTGCCCTGGCTGCAATAATGATTTGCGCACCAAGGAGCAATGTGAGTGCCGCAAATCTTCCTCTCTTGGAGGCTGCCACAGCTTGTCCAGTTGCAGAGTCTGCACGCAATGCCGGCTGTGTTCTTTGAGAGCCGCATGCAGTTGACAATCTTCGATGACCGCTCAGGGAGAGCTATGAAGTCCTTCCTCTGCACCGAGGACACACCAACGGCTGTTCCAAATGGGATGGATGTTGCTCCAAGTCTTCCAGACATTGGAGCGACGGACCATGCATACCAGCTTGTGAAAGGAACACAAGATCCTCCAGGCGTAGAGGTGCTTAGCTGCTAGCTACTCATGTCTGTCGTCCATTGTCATGGCTCTTTGCCCGTCCTGTGACACCTTCCACATGACAGACTTGCTTGCTACACATATTGCAGGTGATAGCATGTGAGAATAGCTCAGAGCTGCCTGTAGCAAGCACAGCACACTATGGATTTGGTAGCATAGCATGGCATCATCCGCCATGTAAGGCGAATGCACGGGGCAATCCCAGGTGCCCTACTTTCTCGAGCATGATAGGTTTCCCATCCACATATGGCATCTCGGTGTAGTGGACGATATTCAGCAAAGTAAAACTAAGCACGACCTTTGCTGGACCATCGAGGAAGTCCGGTGGTCTGACTATGGCCCTGGTGTGTGGTACTCGCGTCCTATTTCAGTGCGGATATCAAGCTGAGGGGCCTTTTCCGCAAGAGCTCATATCCAGCAAGTAAGATTGGGCCCTACAGGTGAGACTTACAAATGGCTCATCAGTGAGAGTGAAATCAGCATCTAGAAGTACGCGCAAAGTCTATAGATATGCTTGGGGCTCTAAGGAGGACAAAGAGTTCTGTTCTGCTGCAATCAAGATGAGCTATATCAATCTAGATTAAAGTCACGACAGGTGCTCTCACAGGGTGATTGTTGTCTGAATGGTCACCAATGTTTGCAGGATCTTTGTCTTCCTTAGATTCTGTGCAACTGTAAGCTTCATACAGTATAGAGTGACCCATCCCACAGCATCAGGATACTGGCTCTGGTTTCTATCTGTGACGTGCGAGATATGGTAGGTCTATATACTCTCTTGGATGTGATCATGGCAGTTGAAGGATCGAGAAAACTTGCACAGAAGACATAAGATTGGGGGTCCTAGAGCAGTACTGCTTGCGTTGTTCTCACAGTGAACTATTACTACATGTTAAAACATTGACTCGGGCGCCTGTTGACACATCTTCATTGTCCTGCTCAACGAGGATGGATCAAACGCAGGTTTTTCATCTCTTGGCTTTTGGACACCTTTTCCAAGTTGACTCCTGTGTGCAGAGAGACTTACAAGGACCGACTATCTGCGATGTATGTACACCACTATGTACTATTGACTGCGAGGCTTCTTAAATGTCACAGCTATTAAGAATGCATGAAATATGTGACCGTAAAGCCGAAGTGTAGCAGCACTTACATGAGAAGGATATACTAAGGAAGTAGAAAGTCACCTCACATAATCTCGATGTTACGATCTTACAAGACTAAATCGTAGTGGGCTTGCTCATGACTGTTTGGAGGCAAGATATGACAACGGCCAAAAGGACCTGCCAAAAGTAGATGTCTTCGTTACCACAGCTGATGCTCAGAAGGAGTCACCATTTGTTACTGCTTGCACAGTCCTTTCTATCGTGTCTGCTGATTATCCGGCAAACAAGTGAGTACCTTTCTCATGGTACTCTGCATAACACATACCCTGAATGTGTGGTCTCCCCCAGGTCTAATTGTTACCCTGTTTGATGGTCACTTGCCCGAACCTTGTCCTGCAGCATCCACGATCGACGCGACCTTAATAGCTCCGTGTCACGTTGTTGCAGGCTTGCCTGTTACCTTTCAGACGATGGGTCCTCCATGCTCACATTCAATGTCATGGCTGAGGTTGCTGGATTTGCTCGCATATGGGTACCATTTTGCAAACGCTTCGACATCGAGCCGAGAAACCCCGAGGCATACTTTGCACACAAGTTCGATTTTCTGAAAGATAAGATACAGTCGGACTTCGTGAGGAGCCGCCGAAAGGTCAAGGTATGTCTGGAGGCCCCATGTTTGCGACTTCCTTCTAAGTAAGCAATTGCTGTCTATCCCACCGAAAGCCCATGGCTGACCTGTGATGGTAAGCAAAGGTAAATGGGCGATGTCAATTGCCTGTTGTGCAGAAGGAGTTTGAGGAATTCAAAGTACGAGTCAACAGGCTAGTGGCTGACAGCTCTCATCCTCCAGCTGAAGGATGGCAAATGAAGGATGGCAGCCCATGGCCTGGAAATAATTATCTGAATCACGATGGCATTATCCAGGTACTCGTTCTCATCAGAGATAAAGCACAAAGAGTGACACGGGTGCTCAGGACAGTCTCAAGGCCTCCATGCACCAAAACTACATATGAGATGCACTTCAGTTCAGAAAAAGGATACACAAGTGTCGACAATCGATATACGTTCAGCAATTCCTTGCTAATATGACATCCTCGCTCAAGCAGCCTCATAAGTCTCCGCTTGTTTCTGTTGAGATTGACTGTGGATACACTTGCTGACAGGTCTTCCTCCACCCTGATGGCGATGTCATGGACGTGGAGGGTGAGCACCTTCCCCCCCTTATCTACGTGTCAAGAGAAAAGAGACCGGGGCATAACCACAATAAGAAGGCTGGCGCTATCAACGCTCTCCTCCGAGCAAGTGGTCTTATCACGAACGGGCCCTATCTCATCAATCTGGACTGTGACCACTACATCAGTAACTCACAAGCAATCCGGGAGGTACGTGCCTCATTGATGCCTCATAGTGCCTCAATGCATCAGAGCCTGTCTTCATCCGTGCAGCGGCATTTTGGTTGCTGCATTAATCTGGTGGGCTCCTTCTCGTTAGGTGCGGACCAAAATTGCCGTATTGTAATGTTCAGATCAAACAAGGAAAGTTGACCAACGGATCAACAGCAGCCTTCTAGTGCGCTACTAATATGACCAGATTGATGTGTGGTATATGGCTTACAAGCGCGTCCGATGCAGTGCAGGCTCTATGCTTTTTCCTGGATCCTATCAAGGGTCGCAATATTGGCTTTGTTCAGTTTCCACAGCGATTTGACGGTGTTGATCAGAACGACAGATATGCAAACCACAACACAGTCTTTTTCGACATCAACATGAAGGGACTTGATGGACTGCAGGGGCCTGTCTATGTTGGTACTGGCTGTATGTTTCGCCGAAGGGTATGCTCGCTGTTTTCGAGGTCCTTTTTGACTTGCTCAGCAATCTCTTGCTCATTCAATTGTGAGCATGGCTGCCTTATGCCAATAAGAATGCAGGTATACCAATGGCGTGCCATTGATATGTAGTTCTAACGCCCCGAAATGCCATTCTTGTAAGTTTGATGCATGGGAAAGATCCTATATTGTCACAGTGACATGGTGCTAACAGCAGGCTTCGTTTGGCACAGGCCCTATATGGATACCGCCCTCCAAAATACTCGCTAAACAGGGTCGACAAGACACAGCAAGGATGGAGACTTGATTCGCCTGCCTTCTGCTGCCTACTGAGGAGGTTCAAGAAGAAAAGGGTATCAGATAGCACGGTAAATGATCATGCAGGCCAAGGTGGGATACTGGTCATGGCATTTGACATGGGTTATGATTTACTGCTGGCCATATTGAGCATGTCCAAGCCTCTGTTGCAGCTCCTTGTCTAGCACAAGGACCACGAGTAAGTCCAAAGCAGGTCCAGGTCCTTTGTCATCAGCATCCGCAATGTCTCCGTGTTAAGATGCAGGTTTGCTGCAGAAGGAGCTTCCACCTGTGAAATTGGGAATGTGCAGCAACTTCATAGAAAGTGCAATGAGGGAGGAAAACGGGCAAAAGAGTCCTTTCGGCCTTCTGAGGTTGGCGCACCTGCTAATAGCAGTGCTTAGGAGACTATCGATAGCATCAAGTCAAAGAATTTGCAAGTATTTGCAGCACAAGCAAGCTGTGGCTCACATTGTATCGAAGCTGATATTGACCGTCGTGCATTTGCATGGCAGTCCTTACTCAATATTGAGTGACGTGGTGCTGAGCATCAGTTGCGACTACGAGGACAAGACAGACTGGGGAACGGAGGTTGGCTGGATCTACGGATCTCTGACTGAAGATATTGTGACAGGCTTGAGGATACACAGCTGTGGTTGGAGATCAGCATATTGCGATCCATCTCTTGCAGCATTCAAGGCATGTAGTCAATCGCTGTAACTCAGTGGCTGCATCGCGCTGGGCAAGGAGTGTTCACAAGTCCTGCTAGCCTCGCTTAAAGGCTACCTTGAGCCAAGAAAGTCGATGATTGTTGATTGATAGCCCTGCAGCTGCAGAAGACCATTGGAGGCATCCGCTTGACTGACAGGGCTTAGACTGCAGGGATCAGCTCCTTTGAACATGGCTGACAGATTACACCAAGTCGAGAGGTGGGCTACTGGAGCTGTTGAGATCTTCTTTAGCGGCAGGAATCCCCTAATATATGACTGGCATGGCCACCTCAGCTTTTGCCAGCGTCTTGCGTGAGTATCTCAAGGGCCTTAAAGAACCAACAAGTACCCATTGTTTCATGCTCAATCACGGGCTATGCTAAGAATATGTACCTGAAGGTGATTGGGTCGTGTCGTGCAGGTATTTCAATAATGCCTTCTACCCGTTCACCAGTCTTGCAATAGTGGTCTACTGCCTCTTACCACCACTTGCCCTCCTCACCGATTTATTCTTTATTCCAGTGGTGAGCACGGTCTGCTGGCCAGTTTTGCCTTGAGCAATGGCTTGCCCAGTCATACGAGCAAAGTCCCAAATTCCTTGCTTTTCAGTCAGTCTGCCCATGGTCTTGTCAGCATTCTGAAGTGGAATCGAGCTAAAGTCTCTGGTATTAGCTTCATGTCATCATGAGAGGGCCTCTTGGCTGATACTTCAAGTTCTGTGACTGGACGTGCAGCTCGACCACTATGGTGTTGTCTGCTTTACAACTTTGATATGCTCCTTCCTCATCCTATCGCTCCTTGAGCTGAGGTGGAGTAATGTGAGCTTTGAAGCTTGGTGGCGCAACGAACAGTTTTGGGTCATTGCCGGCCTGACCTCCCATCTCGCGGCTCTTGTCCAGGTTGCTGGCGCTTTGGCCGCTTAATCTGGCTGCGTGTACATAGACTCGATTGCGATGACCTGTTATTGCAATGCATGCTGGGCCACAGTTAAGTCGTAGATTCTCAGCAGCCCATATTCCATGCAGGTCATCATCACAGTCCTGTTGTGTATGACGCTTAGAACCGGCTAGCCTAGTGTGAGAAAAACTCAAAACATTGTCTAACCTGCAGGGCCTGCTGAAGGTCTTTGCTGGTATCGAGATAGCATTTACAGTTACATCAAAGGGAGCAAACTCACTAGATAATCACGTTGATGAGCTACACACTTTCCAATTCAGCTGGCTACTGCTTCCAGCCGTCATTGTAGGCCTTCTCAATATTTTGGGCGTTATTATTGGTTTTGCTCGAGCATTCAATACAACATCAGCCGTACGCGACTGGGGTGAGTCAACTTAGAGCTTCCTCGATAGACAACGAGTCACCTCTGTCAATAAAATGACTAGATCATCCGCCTGACTAGCGACCTCCGAGCATGTAGAATGGTGATCAATAGGGCGTTCGATGCTGCTGGTATATCCCTTATGCTCCGGGATTGAGAATTGTGTCATGCCTATCACCACACATCGTGTACACATAAGTCACGCATTTCAGGACGTAATCTGTGAGGTGGAGCTCACTTCAATGATTGTGCATACTTGCAGGGCAGCTGCTGGGCAAGCTGGCCTTCAGCTTGTGGGTGCTGGTCCACCTGTACCCCTTTGGTAAGGGCTTGCTGGGGCGGCGGGAGAAAGTGCCAACAATCATCTTCGTCTGGGCGGTACTGCTCACCATCACCACCACGCTCTTGTGGGCCAGCTTCGCGCCGCAGAGGAGCACGCCGACAGTGTACTAGGCCGCTGCTTAGTCCCTCATTGCGAGCAAGTCCGGGAAAGTATACAGCAACTGTTCGTCCCTTGGAGTCGGATACAAGTATTGTTGTGCTGCAGTGCATGTAGGGTGCTAATTATCAAGGTCGGCATGCAATGCCGAGCACTTGCAAGCATTTGCTCTAGGCCTCCATGACCAATCTCGAAGACAGGACATTCATACATGCACGGACTCGTTACGTGCAAGTCCTTGCATACTGCGTGCATCCAGTAAGCTTCAATTCTTCTGCCTTGCTGCCTTTGCACTCCTTGCTGCAGAGCGAGGTACCATGACTCTACTCACTAAGAATCTAGATTGACACCGTATGGGGTGTACTGTGCGAAATGCAGCACGAATTGTCTGTTTGCAACTCCTCAGTGAAACCTGCGCATGACCCCATCATGAAAGTATCTGACAGATCCGGCACATCTCTCAAATGGAAGTCAGACTGGTATTCGGGTTATTCACACTGACTGCTTGTGCTGTCAGTGTGAATGACTGTGCAGTCGCCCAAGGTTCCAGCTCTCCAAGCACAGCCTCCATAGCTACAACTCTGACACGCCGCCGCCTACATGACCGTACTTGATTTGCGTCATGAGTGGACGTTTGCATCTGTCAAGTGCAGTTGACTAACGGCTCGCCACTCATTGAGGACACATACCTAGTCATTGAGCGACACTCCTCTAGGAATGCAATCCACAATGCCTCTGATGCTTCGCAACCCGTGGGTCGCAATCTCACTCTCACCAATCTTCAAAAATTGTTCCAGCTAGTGTACGCATCAAGTCACCAACGCTCACGATGGCAAAACACCACGGCAGATGATGTATAACCCATTCCTCTTCTGTAATTGGCAAATCAAAATATTTCATTTGCAGAATGGAGATTTTGACCACTATCAAGGCTTCTCCTCCACCCTCTTACATCCCCAAGTCTTGCTCTGCCGCTGATGGCAGCAGCATCAAGCCCCATGCCCTGTCCTTCTGTGCAGATTTATCATCTCTGCTGTCTGCTCTCACACCACCGCTCTTGAGCCAGCCCCAGCCCTCCATGGTGCGGAGTTCTACCTGTGCTCAATCTGAACCTTGGCCAGGACTTTTGGCCATCGATGTCCTGCACCTGATTTTGGTGGTGGACAGCGCAGGGCATGGGTGTGCAGGCAAGCTTTTGAATGGATGGCTTCTCACCAAGACAGAGAGCCGTTCGGGTGTAAGTGGCCTCTGAGCAATTCTGGCAGTGCTGGCACAGCTATCTCAAAGGGAACAGTATTGCAAATAGCAATGTTTGACGAGATTCTGCACAGCCATTAGGTACAGCTTTTGCATGGACTGCTGCCTTCTAGTAGCATGCACACATGGAGGAACCCTCTCAAAGCCCATGACTTGGAATCCGCCCAGACCAATTGGGGTTTCAGAAGTCCTCCCGTGGAAGCATCCATGTCCCATCAGGTTAGTTTCGTACGCTAATCCAGCTACAGGATATTCAAGTCTGTCAAGTATCTCAGCACACGGAAGCATGTGGCACGCCAGCAAGGGAGCCGAGATCGTGACGCACGCCAGCGAGAGAGCCGTTGGTTCTGATCACACTGACTGGAATTAAGCCAGAAGTGAATCGTTAGTCCCTAGCTCTTTAGGGGATACAACGGCCTAGTCTCTTCAGCTATGCCTCTGTAATCCAGATCTGAGTCTTGTAAGGTCATACTGCTGTCATTGTTGGCAGGGTACAGGCCTGCAGAGGTAGTCTTGTCGTAAGTGCATGTGCGTCCCAGGCTGCTCATCTCATCTCATCTCACCATGCCACTCATTTCTATGCATGGCAATGATTTGTTTACTTGTTGACCCAATCAGACGTCATTTTCCACCTGCTACAGCCTTCCCTGACATTGCCACTCCTTGCGAGAACCACCTGGCATAGCGACTTGTCACGACTGCCTGTAGTGCTGCAGTCTACGGTAAACAATGCTTGGTAGGCAATGAAAAAATTGCAATGCAGGGTTCAGACACAGCAAACACCCGTGAGAGGGTGATGAAAGACTGCGCCAAAACCAGGAAAAGGCAGACCTCTCGGGTCCACTGCAATGCACATGCGTAAAGATGGCAAGATATGTACTATTCCTAGAGAACGGTTATGTGCGTGCTATGCAACAATGTAGTGTAGTGCACGAGACAAGCTCATGTCACATACACAAGAAATGAACGATGAGATGCGAAGCAACCGGTGTCATTCAGCCAACAGCTCTGGAAGACGTCAAAGTCGCCAACAAAGGGGGCCCTTAGAGTGACGCTGGCCCTGTGCCGCCTGCCTCGACGGCGTCTGCAGTGCTCGAGTAGTAGCAGAGCGAGTTGTGGAGCTGCCAACCCCAGTCAGCGCGCCGCGACGCTGCCAACCGCGGCCAGTGGTTGATCTGCACAAAGGGCACCTCGCTGCCGTCGGCGCACGGCAGCTCCACCAGCACGAATGTCGCCTCGTGGCCGCCCCAGACCTTGTCATCTGGGCCTGCCGTGATAGAGTAGTCCCGATGGAAGCGCCGCAACATTGGCGGCCCGGTTTGAGAGTATGATGGGTCCCTCTCCAGCCAATACTTGGGTGAACTCTGAATGGAACTCAGAGAAGCAGCATAATGAGACAAGAGCTGAGCCTGGGCACCACCTCTAGCTCCAACTACAACTCTCATCGGCTGGCGCACAGACCTCGGTCTTGCGACTGACTTATTGGAGTCCATGCCTGAGCAGTTGCTTCTGAAAAGATGCTGCCGGGCAACTCAATGTACGACCCACGAGTACCAGCTTACGCTACGAGAATGTGAATACCTGCTTGAAGCGGAACTCCCAGGTATGGTCGCACAGGTCGTCCAGCGAGATCGCAGTCTGCACAGCCAGCTAACTGAGTGTTGAGTACTGGCAGTGCACTACTGTCAGTCTTCATTAGCACGCAATGCACGGCCTTCTGCGTAGCACCAACGTGATTGTGTGGACAGGCAGGCCACTTCCTGTCCTTCGCGAAGGAAGTCTGACAACAGATTGAGGACATGATGACGACGTAGTGCTTGCTTGTGCAAGCAAGTTTGTGCCAGATCAGCTCTAGCATCCATTGCACGTGCTTGACTGCTCACCCGCTGAGCATCCCTGATGCAGAAGGCATACGACTCCATGACTGATAGGCTTGCACTCAGTGCTGCCCGGGGCACATGCGCTTTGCTTGCAAGCAGCTCGTCCAACTGCAGCACAGCGCAACCCAGTGAGACTCAAATGCAGATGCAACAGTCACGCCGCTACTTACAAGAATCCTCAGGTGAAGTTGTTACTGTGCTTAAGAGCCAGGGCACTGAACTCTTGCTTCATTGGCTAAACTTATAGCTTTCCAACACTTACCTTGACCAAACAATGTTGGGATGCAGCACTGCTCAAGTACTGATACTTGAGTAACTGAGACCAGGTCAGGATCCGGGGCAAGAGGCAACCTTGGGCTTCCACAGGTGGTCGCTAGAAGCGGCACGCCGCCAGCTGGTGGAGACCGCTGCGCAGCTGACGAGGTTGTGAGCGTCGCTCTTGGCGAGCACGAGCGTGAAGACATCCTCCCCGAGGTGCACAAGAGGGTCCTGCCGCAGCCTGCGCCGCCTCGGCCTGCTCCCCGGGCGGGTGCCCATGTTGGAGCTGAAGCCGCGCAGGAGTCCTACCGGAGGCTGCTCAAGGCTGTCCTGAGCTTGTAACCGCTCAGGCCAGTCTCTCCACGCGAGCGACCTCTGCGGAGCGGTCATCTGCCAGCATTGGGCCGCCTCGTCGACCACCGCTGTGACTCTCACATCAGCTGGCTGCTCAGCAGCTTCAATCTGGCAGTCCAAGCGGTCCGAGCGCTCCAAAGGGGTCACCAAGGCCGGCTCCTCGCCATGTCTGTCAGCTTCGAGGGGTCTCGACTCGCCTGCGCCTGGAGCGGCTGCTGGCCTGGGCTCATGGCTCAGCGCCTGGCCACTGGCTGCACCGGCGTCGCCAGTGCCAGCGCCGAGAATTGGGCTGTCGCTGGGCAGCACGCCGTGCTCGACCAGGAGCTGGAGGATGTCGCGGCCGCTCTTGACGTGCGCGCTGTCCACGCCCTCCAAGTGCAGGAAGCAGCAATCCGAGAAGTCCTTGCCGTGCATCTGGCAGTGCTTTCCGTTGCTCGACACGGACGGGCCCAGCCACAGGCCCTCCAAGTCGTCTGCTGCAGCAGTGCATCTTCTGACGCCAGTGCCACGATCCGCGGCCTTCTCTAGCAGCAGCGAGTCGCTGCCACTGGGCATGTCCTGACAGTCATCTCCAAGACCACGTACCTCCTCCCTGCTGCAGAAGAGCGAGTATAATCAGTCACATAGGCCTCAGCCTTCACATAGTTCTGGCTGCAAAGTGCAGTCAGACGTGATAGGTGCACTCAGACACATGGGAGTGCGACATTCATGGTCAGATGCCGAGGACAAAGCGACTGTATAGCACAAAGTGACTTGTTTGGCCTCGCCGTAACACGTGGAGAAGTCTTCAATTAGCAAGGGCTTGCGCCTCAAGCTACATTCAAAAAAAGTGAGAGGGAAAACTGCAGATCATATTACAACATTACAACATATGGTAGTTTCTGCGGCTGCACCACAATAACTAAGTAAACAACGGAAGACATTCAGGGTGGAGCAACCCTCTTCACGCACCTGGGGCAAGGCTTCTGCTGCCTCTCAACAATGTCAGAAGGGAAGGTTGACGAGGATGTGCTAACAGAGACGAGCTGTGGCATAGCATCATCAGGTACAGCCAAGTGGGACCTGACAAATGCCACACATATCATCAAATTGTCAGGCCCACATCGTTCTGATGTACTGATATGACATATAGGTTGCCAAGACCACATATTGCAAGGGGCCAGCATGTAACACCTGCTTGTGTTAAAGCTGCCACTACGCCTTCTCCGTCGAGGCTGACTACCAAGCACACGGAATGCTCTGACATACCTTGAGGCCGTGCTCGTGATTGCGGCCGAGCTGCAGGGTTGCTCGTGGAGCACGTCCACGCCCAGCTGGCGACGACCATGCAACCACGGCATGGGGAGTGAGTGCTAACGAAAAGCCAAGGCTCTTGCCCAGGTTTGCAGGAAGGACAAGACTCAAACTGCTGCATACATCTCTAGCGAAGTTGATGAGGAAAGTTGTTTCGTTACGTTCGAACTCAGGTTAGATGTGATTCCATTTCCATTGCATCCTTTGCAAGGACAAGTGTGTGATGTGACGAAGGCTCACCTGCTGCCCCGAGGACTGCAGCTGGATTAGCTGGTCGCACATAGCAATCAGGTGATCTGCACACCACAAGAACAAGGTCTACAATCAGAAAAAGAAGGAATCCATTGGGCTTCCTTGCCACAGTCTGATCGGCAGGGGCAATCACGCCTTTCAGTGGCGACACCACACAGATGCTATTGACTGGCCCGCCTGGCAATGTCGTGCCCACCGAGCAAAGACATGATCATTATTCTACAAGCCAGAGCTTATGCGCCATCTGTCTAGCACATACCCAAAGCGTCACTATACTGAGCATTCCAAGTGAGGCGGGGGCAAGTTCCGATACGAACGAGCTCATCATATGCATAGGAGGATGACACCTACTGGTGACTGTGCAGAGCGAGTGTACCTGCGAGGCGGCGTGACGGCGAGGGAAGGACTGACATCGCCAAGTATCGAGACTGCCTGAGAATAAAATGTCATAAGCAAGGGGGGTCAGGGCATGACGTACCATTCACCAATGGAAACAAGCACCTGAACCTGGACATGTCTAGAAGTCAGGGCAAGATATGTGCCGGCTGCTGACATGCATCCTCGCAAGTAGGTCGCATAAAAGCCAAATGGCAATGATGGCCATTGGCGAGCTCCGTGCGGCAGCGACCACAGTCTAGAGACTGAGGCCCACTGTCATCGACGCGTGTCGATGACAGTGGGGCTCGAAGCAGCGGCGGCTGCGACAAGGGCCTGAGAAGCTCACGAGCGGACGGGCCAGGAGGAGGCGGCGGCGAGCAGGGACTCGACGCCGGAGGCCGCGCGGAAGAGTGGCGGGATGTCCAGGCTGGGCTGGCAGCGCGCCGTGGCAGCCATGGCGGCCGCCACCTTACAGCTCCGCTGGCGAAGACCGCGGCGAGAGCGGCGGGCGGCGCCGGCGCCAGCCAGCCGCGCGACGGCCTCGACGGCGAGGCCGCCGAGGCC
>WELB01000047.1:271539-283501 GCA_009602725.1 Spirogloea muscicola
CCTCCCCCCCCCCCCCCCCCCCCCCTCCTCCTCCTCCTCCGTCTCCATCCTAAAATGTACCCTAGAAATATCTCTAGCTGAGAATGGGGTTGAGCTGAGGTGGTCGACACGCTTGTGGATACAGGGCCTGTCAAGTGAGGGGCCGCTACCGACGGACCCACTCTTCTCGTCTGCGCCAATCCCACCCTCTCTGTCGATGTTCCTCGCAAACCAGCGCGAGGAGAAGGCAGCTGCAGCTGCTGCCGCGCTCGCTTCAGTGAGCTATGGCACTGGCTCAGCCTCAGGTGGCCCCCCGCCACCTCCGTCTGGGCCCCCGCCATCGTACATGGCAGGCCCCTTTGGCAACGGCGAGCCGCCGGCGTCATACCGCCAGCCGCTGCCGGCTGCAGCCATGCACCCCGCTATGGCCGCTGCCGCCGCTGCCGCGGCTGCATCAGTGGGCGCCCATCATGGCCACCAGCCTTACCATCACCACCTGCCGCTGGCGCCGCCGCCTCCGCCAGCGTACTCTGAGGCGCCGCCGTCGCCAGTGCATCGCCGTGTCCTCACGCTTTTCCCAACTAGCAGCCACTGACTGCCAGTACCGCAGTCGTCATTCGCCACTTTGCTTTTCCGCTGTGCTGCCATTTTGCCTGCTTCATAGGCTACAACCTGGCATGCCTGCTTGCTGCTGGACAGTGCCTCTTCCACCTCGAGTGGTGCATTGCAGCGTACTCGCACAGCCCCCATCTGTTGTATGTAGCATGGGTGGCTTGGCACTGCGCGCCTCTCTCATTCGGCCTAGTCAGATAGTAGCGCGGGACTACACTGAATGTCAAAGACTGGCTTCTTGACTCCCACTCCTGTTTGCTTCGCTGGAGAACCCATGAATTTTCTACCCGAAATTTGCACAACTCCAAGAGCGCTTGGCAATGCCCGCTAGGCAAGCTTGCAGTTCGACTTTGTTGTAGAGCAGGCATAATGGGCTTGCAGATTAGTGAAGGTCGTCGTTGCAGCTTTGCAGCTATTAATTGTGTCAAGCAAGCTGCCTCTAATGAATATTTTTGCCTGGAACTGGTAGCTTTGTGGGAGAATTTCTTCTCATGGTAGGCTTATCCTGAATCCAGCAAGACATGAATATGGCCGACTGAAGATCGGCAACTCTACCTCAACTGGAAAGGGTCAGAATCATATGCCTGGAAGCAGTAACCAAGTGGAGTGACACTCCAAGTAGGGGTGCAGCAATCACTGTTTCAACATGTGTACTGCATGAGGCTTTTACATATTGGCAGTCAAGAGGCTATGTATGGACAAAGGTCATATATAAAATAAGAAGCTGCAGAAGTAAAGGATGTCAGAATTACGGACATCTTGGCAGGCCCTGGGCGCCTGCCTGAGCAAGGTGGATTGGCGGCCATGCAGCGCTCACAGGGTTTGGCCGCACACGCCATTGCAATGGATCATCTGCTTGCTGAAGCCCTGAGCACGTCCAACGCTGAGGGTAACCAGTACAAAGGCAACAGCATTTTGCAGCAGCGCCAGCTACAGTGGCCAGCATCCCGCTGTCAGTGTCACGCCAGACTCCCATGGCGCTGCGTTTGGTGACGCTCCACCAACAACTAGCCCATAAGCAGGTCAGCAGACCTTACTCGCGAGAGGATGGTCGAGGAGGCCAGCCGGCGTCCGACTGCTGCGGCGGCGTGGGTGGCGGAGGCGGCGGCGGCGTGCCTTTGCGGTAGTTCTCCTCGAGGCGGCGGGCGAAGACGATGCCCGCGTCGACGACGGTCTGTAGCGGCGGCAGCGCGTAGTTCTGCGCCAGGTACACGCCCACGACTGTGCCCGTGCAGAACCCCAGCACCGGGCCCAGCAGGCCCATCTCTGGCCGCCACGACCTTAACGTTCCGACGACCGTCGGCGTCGTCTCCCCGCCCGCTTGTGGCGCCGCTCCCTCGGCTTGTACGCAAGCGGCAGCAGCCCCACCACCGCCAGCGGCGCAGGGGCCGCAAGTGAGGGCCGCTGAGTGCGAGTGACTGCGCACTCGGAGACTCCCTGAGATGGGTTTTGAGAAGAGAGGCCGCTGAGTGAGACTACGAGTGCCCGAGCTGGGGCAGCAAGAGGGGCGCGGGGAGAGAGAGGGGGCGAGAGAGGCCGTAGCGGCGGTGGCTGGTGGTCGAGGATGCCGCAGGAGGGAGGTGGGGGAAGGAGGTTGCCTGGTGGGTGTAGTTCAGCCCAGTCAGCTGCTGCTTCTCAGAAACGAGAGAAACTTAATCTTCTCATACCTCCCACCTTTTAGCGCATTCGCATGATTGTTTCACCCATGATGTGGGCTGATGACCGCACATGCCGTGCACGAGACGTCGGTGAAGTGGTGGACGCCCTGGGATGAGGGCGACCCCTCGCGACCAGCCAAGCGACCAGCCAACCAGGCAAGTGTACGCTCAAACCGAGCTAGCAGTACCATCTTCTCTCAACTATGCGCTCAAGCCTGACCATGCCTTGCGCTTTTCTCCTGGGTGCTGGCCTCTACCAGCCTCTGATTTCCTTGGGACGCCACCATCTCGTGCAGCAAAAAGTAAGCTCTTCCAAGGGGGCGAGGACCCTGCATGAAAGTGACAGCACAAGACAACTAATTGATATGAATGCTGGTCACTGAGCGATGACAGCTACACAAGCTGCTCGTCAGTCCGCAATTAGTACAAACATCCCCAACTTTGAAGTTGTCCGCAAGCACAATGCCACCAGGCTTTTCTTTTGGCTTCACTGACAGAAAAGCTAAGACCACCCCTCCACATCAGCTATGACACGGATCGAAGAAACTTTCTCAAGCCATGAGGAACATGTCTATATTGGACCTGTATCTTCACAGCTCGTGTCAATGTACAGCACACCTGAGTAATGTACTATAGGCAATACCGACCTGTCAAATGATAAGTTCTAAGAGAATAGCAGTGACCTACTCGTGCGCCTAGTACTCCGAGGTGTTGCAACAAGTACATAGTCATGCAGTAGATTGCGATGAGCATTGACCACAGAAACGTTACACTGGTGATCATCAGAGCTTCATCACACGTTCCAGACGTATTGAGCACACTTATGGAGCACGTGTTTTCCAGATCAGGAATTGACCGAGCACAAGTTTCCTGTTTTGATCAAGGTGTACTATAAAATGCCAAGTTTTGCTTACCAAAACAACGCTGAGTTTGCTTGTAGAAATCTTACACTAAGTCAAGCACTTCACGATGCTGCCCCTAGGCTCGACACAAGTGATTGGCCGTCAAGCAGATGCTGGCAGACTCCAATAGTGCTCCCTTGTCCGCCACCTCCAGCGAAATGCATCCTGCAGCAGAGACCTGCAGGCAGGCGTGGTGCACAGCCACCGCCACAGTGGGCCTGGGGTGGCAGGGCCAGGGATATACAGACACTTATATGTTCAGGCTATGACCAGTAGAATTCTACCTGGCTTCCACTCCGTTGAATGTCATGAACGAAAGTGGCTCTCCCAAAAAGGGGGCGTGGGCTGTTTACAGCCAGCCCCGAGAGGCCAGCCAAATTAACTGGTGGCTGGGAGAGGCCAGCCCAAAAGCATGGACAAGGTCTGAAGGAGTCGGAGTGCTAAGGACTGAGACAGCAGTAAGCGAACTCTCAGTAACCTCTCGTCAGTAGATGCAAATCAATCTGAATAGCTAGCAGGCGGAAAGACGTCGCCCTGACGGGAGCCGGAGGCCGCCGCCAGAGCGCGGCCTGCGCGCAAGTGGACCGCAAAAGCTAGGGACCGCTGCAAAGAGACGCCAGGCGCATCCGGAAGACTTGGGCGAGGGACCCGGCGAGGGACGCAGAAAGAGTTGACAAGGTCCGAAGAGGCCGAGTTGCTTTCCTTTCCCAGCACCCTTTACCCGGCCGAAAAGATAGCGCCTCCAGATTTCGGCAGGCGACGCTTTTCCACTCCCTACTTATTCCAACCTGCACTTGCTGACTAGAGGTTATTGAGCGCCCAATTTTTGGCGACTAGTATCCTGCTTTTTGCGAGATCCGACCCTTTGTACTTTCCTTTGGGCTGGCCTCTCACAGCCATTGCCATAAATTGGGAAAGCTTTCTCTCATTCCTTTACCCAAATAATACTAATTTCTCTGACCTGCGGCTGCTCAACAGGGGATACTGAGCACCCAGAGGCCAGTTGAGTCTCTGTGTGCTTCAGCGCTTCTCGCAGTTGGCCTTTTGGACTTTGCCCATTCTTTCTGTTTCTCCGACCTGCGGCTGCTCAGCAGAGGTTACTGAGTGTTTTGTAGCTACTTGATTCCCCGCGTGCTCTAGCGCTTTCCCTGGCCCCTTCGAACTTTGTTCATGTTTTTTCTGGGCCACTCACAGCAACCGCCCGCTCTTGGAAGCGTCTTCCTTTTATCCGGGCTGGCCATTCACCGCCCCTGCGTTATATTGCAAGAGCTGCTGATCTCTGACCCCTTCGAGCGCTGTTCTTTCCCTTTTTCTGCGCTGGCCAGTCACAGCCATCGCCCACTACTGGAAGAGTCTTTCTTCTTCTGTCTTATATTGGAAGGCTTTTTCCTTTTTTTCCCGGTAGGGTAATCCCTTGAAAAACAACTCTCACGAGGACCTACTGTGCTCAGAGATTACGGCTGAAGGCAGGCCGCGGCTCTCTGCATGCATGGCGCGGGAAGCAGATGTGATCAGCAGCACCCTCTGGGCCCCGGCCGCACCAGATTCCGCCTTGCGGCTCCTTCAGCTGGGCCTCCCGCCAACACACGCTCGCTCTGCCCCACAGGTCGTCTGCTCGGCTGAGGTGTGGATCGCCGCCCAAGTGCACCCCCTCCGCGGCCTCGCTCATCCTCACGCTCTCTCGCTTCCTCTCTCCGCAACTTTCAGATGCCAACGACCTCTCATGGAATGCCTTCATAGCCTTCCTAGCTTTCAACGCAGGTCAACAGCAAGCTCTGATCACTGACCTATCAGTACTCCCGTCATTGTACAGACCCACCAAGCAATCTACAAAGTATGGCTGGCGGAGTGCCAGAATGTGAAGGCTCAGGTGGTGAAGGGAGAGAGTATACTGACACTTAGACTCCTCTGGAGGACATGGACTTCTTGACGCTCGTTTTCCTGCGCTTGGAAGCCAGAGAGTAAGTCCGCATATGCAAGCCAGAAAGTATGCCGTCAGTCTTTAGATGGCTATTATTGCTACTAAGCAATACCTACGACTTGTGCACGTAGTATATGCAGATTTGCAGACTTGCTTTGTTCTTGTGCTAATTAGCTTGTAATAGCCATCAAAGCAAGGACTTGAAGCTGGACTTTGCATGCATGACACTCTTATAAAAGCAAGAGCATCAGTCACATTCAGACAGCTGTTGACTAACTTCAACCAAGGGAGTCCTCATGCCAATGATACAATGAAGGCTTCGATGATGCATTTTCTGCTGCAAATGCGACTGAAGGTTGGCCTCGTGCTGCTGTGTGAGCCGAACGTGGAAGACAATTGCCAGCCAAGATGTCCTGTGGAAGGCGCTCTGCTTGGCACTGTGGCCATCTGCAAGGACAGCTGGATGCGAACATTTGATCAGCATATTAGGTGTGCTTACTGCTATAAAACATATGATCAGCAAGCATTGAGTCTAACATTGGGCTTACTCTGTCTGTAGAGGACGGCATAATGGTGATGCCCATGTCTATGTTGCCCAGGTGGCTATCAGCACTTCTTGGGTCGAAGGAAAGGTATAGAAAGGCTGCAGGGGCGCAACATCGCCCAGATCGAAGGCACTGCCCCTCGTGGTGGCCCTTCCCTGCCATTGACAGTGCAAGACCTGTCCTGCATCCTCGACCTGCAGTTCCGGCAGGAGCAAGCGAAGCACCACATGGCTGGCGTTCTGGAGGTCCAGCTGGCAAGACGAGGCGGCATGACAGTGCTGATGCTGGTCGGCGATCGGCTGGCGAGCGACTGGAGCCCGCAGTTACCGGGCCAACTCTCACAATCTTCCGCTCCCGCACAGCTTGACCTTGTCCGGAAACAAGACGGCGCCATGCTTCGCATCTGCTCGCATGTGACCACTCACCTCGAGAATGTTGACAAAGTTCTCAATATTTTCATTGTCCACGAAGCGCCTCAGGTATTCCAAGACCTTGGCGATCACTTCACCAACATCATAGTACACATCACTTGCTACAGGAGCTTGAGTAGTTGGGCAGCAAGGGGCTACTTGCTCCTCAAGACCATAGGGCCCATGTGTGGTGCATTCAGACACGCAGAAGAGGCACTCTTCTACTTGAATCACTTGCACTGGTGCTGAACCAGCACACAACTGCAAAGACATCGTACACATGGAACTATCTACTTGTTGAACAATGCATGTTCATTCATCCTATGAAGCAGCCTCGCTTGTCATGTTACAGAGAAGTCGCTGGAGACTAGCTCCAAGTCCTGCTCAAAGCTGCCAGTGTGCTTGTCAGTGGTGCTGCCTGGTGCTGCTCTTGTACCCGGTTGTGTGACTGCTTAATTGGCAGGTCCATGTGCTCCTTCAGTAGTCCTCAGTCTCTTCTTTACCAATGTTTCCTTCTGCTGACGCTTCTGTATTGCTTAAACGCATTGCTTTTCTGACATTCTGGGCCAGCACCGGAAAATCATTGACTGGTCTGTCACTTCCTTCTTGTGGACAGCTCGCCACTCTTTGCACCCCCAATTGCAGAAGGCTCCGATTCTGTTAGCTGCCCTCTCCTTTCAAAGGCTGAGTGGCTGGGGGGACGCTGCAGCGACAACTCCGAATGTCCGCTCAGAGGTCCACCTTCCAAGAGTTCCATGCTCTATTCCGGATGAGTTTACTGGCACAACAAGCTTACTTGGGGGCCATGTGATAGATAATAAGACTTTCAGGTTTCCATTTTCACTTGAGATGCGAACAAGATCCAGTCGTGTTCAAGTGTCCATGTACAGAATCGCACGCTGGCCTGTTGTCTGGCATTCCGGGATGGTAGTGACCAATGCATCCTCCGCAAAGCATCGTTTGTTGCAGATCTATGCCGAATAGAAAGTCTGACGCCAATTCGTCAGGAACTGTGGCAATATTTAGGCAAGCACGACTAGTTGACCCCGTATGCCGTCCAGGTTGCTTATATCTGGAGCCAAGATTCAGAGCTCAGTGCTATATGATGAATCCACTGCATGGCCACAGCCAGTTCTTGCCTTATTACTTGCTCCACACGTCCTTGCTGAAAGACATACTTCTCTGCTCTGCTAAACACCATCCTCCGTTTCTCAAGATCGAATGATTTCCACCCATTTATTTGATCACCATAGCCAACCATGACACACTGACGAGCTTTTGGTTGCAGCTTGTGTCGTGTTTCAGTTGGGATGTGAATCCACGCTGCACAACCAAACACCCTGAGATAGGCCACTGTAGGCTTCTTCCCTGTCCAGAATTGATATGGTGTAATATTCTTAATGGCACGAGTGGGTAACCTATTCTTGAGATATACTGCCGTGGCTACTGCTTCAGCCCAAAATTCAGGTGGCGTAGAGAAATGAAACGATAAGCACCAGGCAGTCTCCATCACACTTCTGCTCTTCCACCTCTTTGCGACTCCGTTTTGTTGCGGACGATACGCTGCAGTCAACTGCCTGCGTATTCCCTGTTGCTGAGAAAAGCTTTCTAACTCTTTAGAGATATGCTCTCCACCGTTGTCGGATCGAAGAGCCTTGACTTTTCGCCCTGTTTGCAACTCTACTGCAGCTTTGAAAATGTTAGACTTTTTCAACACTTCACTCTTGTTCTTCAGAAAATATACTCTACTACACCAGCTGGCATCATCGACGAATGAGAGACTGTATCTACTCCCTCCTAAAGATGATGTTTGCACAGGTCCACAAACATCAGAGTGTACCAGATCTAACCAATCAGAAGCCCTATAATGTTCGCCAGCAACTGGAGGTTGATCATGCGATTTGCTAAGAGGACCTCTCCTTACAGGCATTCCACAGCCATCGTGATCGTCACAATCATGTCGCAACCAACAAATCTTGAGCTCACTTGGTCCTGATGGGAACGTTGGTGCCCAACCTAATGTCAATTGGATCACGGCTAGCCAAGAGGTTGCAACCGAAGGAATCGAACGTTGCACTCTAAGCCATTCACATCTGATTGAAACGAGTGGCGTAGAGTTTCATGTTGGCCAAACACCCCCCCTCTCTCAACGCGACGACATCTTAGACCACATGATAGGACTACAGGCGTTCATGAATATAGCCAAATACATGCTGGACTAGCGCGACTCAGGCGTTCTGAAAGCCCGGGTGCCTCTGTTACAAATTATGCCGTAGTCCACCTAGTTTCTTCTTCTTTTCAGCATATTTTGACCACCTAAAACTTCAGAAGAGGATGTGCCGACAATATGGCAGCTGGTGTTTCATCATCAATGACTACGTCTAGGACGCAACAGCAGTCTTTGAAGACTTTGTGCATCGAAGGTACCATTTCTGTTGCGGATCTGCTGACACATGACCACCTAAAACTTCAGAAGAGGATGTGCCGACAATATGGCAGCTGGTGTTGCATCATCATGACTACGTCTAGGACGCAACAGCAGTCTTTGAAGAATTTGTGCAGTGAAGGTACCAGTTCTGCTGCGGATCTGCTGACACACATACTCCACTGCTAAATGACGAAGCAATGTCAGTTGACGCGCAATACAAACTGCTATACATCCAAGAAATGGAGTGGTGTACCTTGCTTTTGACTGTGTCAGCGAAACGCCAACTTCCTTTTGAAGCAGTCGGTGGCCCTTGCCTTAGCATGCAGTCAAGGCCCTGTTTAAGAAGAGGTGAGCCAAAAGCTGGGGAAATACCAACATCGACATGAAGGTGCAATGCGGTCCACCTGAATGGAACTTTGTCATTTCCACATCAAATTTCGCCAGTTCGATGGTCAAATGAATTGCAACGTATACTAGTATTGATCCTAGAATGCGCTTCCACTTCTTAGATAGTGATGCATACTCCCGAACGAACCAACAATACTTGCCTGAGTGCTCCTTCTGCTTAGTTTGACGACCTCAGTACAGACGAGCAGCAGATTATCGAAGTCAGGTAGTGTTTGGTGGAAGTAAGGAGGCGCACTCATGCCACGACTGGTCCCGTCAAGCGTCTGGGATCGGCGCCAGCCATGACACGAATGATAAGAATGACAGGAATGACTGTATGTTGAAGATTGAAAGAATAGCAACGTGTCTCAAAGTCCTCAGCTTCGAAATAGGAAGCGGGACAAGCAGTAGAGCGCGGTTGCTGCAATGTACCCCAAATGCTCAGGCAAGTTGAGGCTAGAGGTCAGGGGAGCAAGGACTTGTGTAGTATGGTGTGCACGTGCCTGCCTCTTGCTGGAACAGGCATGACCTCACCGGGTGCGAGTTTGCACCTCCTGCAAGGTCAGGACTAGTCCAGCCGGGTGGACACGGAGGGCACAAGATGGTCTACTCTAATTGGACAGTAGGCTCTTGGCCTTGTATATGAGGAGCGTGAAGCTAAGCTCGCTGACAACTAGGGGGTTTGCAAGCTTCCTGACGACAGGGTGCTGGAAGGACTGGCTATAGAATTAGTAGTGAATACAACCTACACTTGAAGAACAAAAATGGTCTGAGGAAGCGGAGGAGAGCTTCACTCAGGCAGATAGGTGGTCGTCCCATGCTTTACGTGCCCGTGTTGAACCTTGCCATGTATGAGCTGGGATCGACGGGCCGCGGTCCGACGCTGGCGCGAGGGCATGATTTAAAGCCTGGCTGGTCCTGGAGAATGCGAGAGGTGCTCTTGAGCCCGAAGTCGCCGTTGGGCTGGTCGAGGAAGTCCAATCCATACTTCTGCTCCGCGTCAACGGCAGATGCACCGTTGTACACGGAGTAGACAACCTCGTTGATCAGAGGCTGGGCTGGGAGGTAGTCCAGTCCGTAGAAAGTCGGCGGGTGGTTCCGGGGGAGTTGAACCACAGCAGACTGCAAGGCAGACCGAGAGGCGTTGTAGGTCAGGAAAAGTACAACTGAAAGGTCCAGGACCCACTTTGATACAAAGGCATCACTGAGCGTGCAAAGCACGGGGACCGTTCTATGTGAGCAAACATCAGAGTCATATACGCCATATGGCTGTGTGCCGACCTGCCAGCGATTGCCAGTGGGCATGCCACTGCAGTTGCCCGTCTCTGAGGCATTCAATCCACCCGGTGGGTTGCAGTTCACGCCGTTGACCTCCGTGATCTTGCAGAAGTCCGTGAGCCAGGGGAATTGCTGTACAGGCGACAGTCACAAGGCCAGCTCCGTCAGCTGCAGGTATGAAGTTACCGGGCGGATGTTCACGACCAGCTTCACCAGAAACAGGCATCGTCACATCCAACTCTTGCTTTCGCAATATCACAACGCAGAGAAGGGGGGAAGGCGCGCAGTGAGAAGGAAAGCGGTACTGACAGCACGGAAGGTAGGGCTGTCGAAATACTGTTGCCGCATCTTGTCCCAGTAAGTGCCGGGGTCCGAGATGCAGTTCCAGAACAGCTGAGGTGCGATGAAGCCCGAGTTGGCGGTGTTCTCAATGATCAGCATGCTCGTGATCAGGTTGGCGTGGCCTGTGTTGATCTTGAGTCCATTGCCGGTGCGGTAGCAGACAGTCCCGTCCACGTTGACGCCCGAGCTCCCGAAATCCAAGTAAATGCAGTGAGGAATGGGTCCGACAACGTAGTTGCAGCTCAGCGTATTGTCTGCAGATCAGTAACACCGTGACATTCAGCACTTGTCAGAGCAGCGTAAGGGCTTGCGCTAAGCCGAACTGCAGTTTATTGCGACTTGGGCATCAGAAAGGCCAACCATGGACTTGCTGCGGTTGCTTACTTGGGTTGACCCAGTGGACAGCTGTATAGATGCCGGCACCATCAGGAAGGACTGTAGATGCTTGCTCCTGGGGCAGGTAGATGTAATTGTTCGATACAAAGTTGAACATGGCTGCAATGGGGCCAATCGACGAGTAGTCAGTGGCCGAGGAAGGCAGCGCATCTACTCTGTGCGTCACTGGAAGAAAGCGTCAACAAACCCATGCTTGTATGAGATGTCCAGTCATTAGGAGCTCACCATCTCCCGTGTTGTGCGCGCCGCGGCCGACGGTGACGCCAGCGAAGATGAAGTCGGTGATGTAGTTGTTGATGACATAGACGCCCGTGGCACCATAAGCGATATTGATGCCGACTGCCCACCCACGTAGGACGTTGTTGGAGATGACGTTGTTCTGGGGCCGGTAGTCCGGGTCGCCGAAGCCGCCATCGCCGCCAACGATCACGGCCCAATCGTTGGAGATGACCTCAAGCGAGTCAAGGAGGGAGTTGGTACTCAGGAACATGTGCACGGCGCCCGTCACGGTGGCCTGGACGAGCTGGAGGCCATTGACGTTGTTGATGGCGACCGCGGGGCAAAAGACCTTCTCCATGAACGAGAACACCATGAAGGGGCACTTGGGGTCGTTGACAGTGTCGTTCTGCGGCAGCATGGTGACGTGCACGTTCATCATCAGGAATTGGTCCACGTTCTTGATGAAGAAGCCGGTGTTGTTGTTGTACGACGCTGACACAGTGTAGCCCGCTGCGCTGGCCGACTGGATGACGGTGCACGAGTAGCTGTCGTCCATGACGACCGGCGCGTTGATCGTGATGTTGTTCTGCAGCACGAGCACGACCGTCTGCGATGGCGCATACAGCTCGCGCTTGGCGAAGTCCGACGCCTGCACGACATTGATGAAAATTTTGTTCTGCGAGCATGGCCCTGCAGACAGCATCGACGACTCCGTGTCAGCTTGCAAGCATGGCATGATGCTGAGTGCTCGAGGTCGAAGCCAAGTCAAGACTCGTATAGAGGAAGAGTGCACTAGGTCAAAGCTTTATCATGAGGCTCACCAGTCAGTGGGGGCGGGGGAGACAGCAAGGGTGGGTACGGCGGCGGGGACTGGCGTGGAGGGGG
>WELB01000047.1:316272-342059 GCA_009602725.1 Spirogloea muscicola
TCCCCCCCTTCCGCCCCATTCTGGCCACATAAGCAATCTGAACCTTTGTCCCCCGTTTCTCTTCTTCATCTTTACCTCTCCTTCCCCCTCCCTCTCACCTCCTTCTCCTGCGCACTCTCTCCTTCCCCTCTCTCCCTCCCTTTCCCCTCCCAATGCTTCCTCTCACTTCCTCTAGCTTCTCTGCACTCCCCTCTTGCTCCTGTCCCATCTGCATTCTGCAATTTCAGCTTCCACTCGCCTGCACGATGAGTAAAGCTCAGGCGGCGTGCAGCCCAGCTGCTTGCAGTCGCAGGTCCGCCGTACGACACGCTGGAGGAGGTGATCGGGGCACGCGGCACGCCCGGCCACGGGTCGCTGCGCGAGTTCGGCGTGACCTACCGCGAGGTGCCGGTGAGCCTTCCTGCCGCCCTTCCTGCCGCCCTAAAGCTTAACCCTATTTCTAAGCCCTAAATCCTAAACCCTCTCCTTTTTGCACCAACCCGATCCCACGATCTGCCGGTCGCCGGTCAGAAACAGCTGGTTAGGCAGACGCAGATCCTGCATTGTGAGACCCCAGGTTATCAACTCTGCATCCACACCCGTTGACACCACTTTCAGAAAACCTATTACCAGACCTCCGACCTCCAAGACTGTAATGTGACACCTTGACACTTACCAGCTGACTTCCTGTCATAGACTGTGGTATGTAAGGCACACCTCCGACCTCCAAGACCGTAATGTGACACCTTGACACTTTACCAGCTAATTTCTTGTCATAGACTGTGGTTTCAAAGGCACACTGTCTATAACAGCAGGCGCTCTAGATGGTGAGCTAGCTCGCTGAACCCTTAGACCCACGAATTTGATGGCACTTGTGCTGTGGGTTGTCTGGTGGGCAGCTTACGCAGGCGCAGACTCTGGACTGGACGGCGCTCCGCACGGCAGTGGGGCCCGCGACACGGTGCGCGCTCGTGCAGCGCTCGTGTGGGTACAGCTGGCGGCCCTCGCTGACGATTGCCGATATCAAACGGGCCGTGGAGATCATCAAGGTGTTCCACTTACTAAGACTCAGGCATGTCGCTTTAAGTGGAAAGAAATGTGAAAATTTCAATCAAGAAGAGTTATTGCTCCTGATCAGACCTCTAAAGCCACATCCTGTTTGCTCATTGAGATCCTGAGCAAGCGCCGCTGCATTTGTCATGCGCAGCGGGCGAATCCCCACTGCGTGGTGGTTGTGGACAACTGCTACGGCGAGTTCGTTGACATATTGGAGCCGACGGCTGTGGTGAGCAATGTGTTGAGCTGCTCTCAGCTCTCTTACATTTGCTACTCTTACATTTTCTACTACTCGTTGGAGTCGCAAGCCACCAGCAGACTTAGCTGGACTGTACAACATGCTCACATCGTTGTCAACGAGAACTGGGTTGGGGGCTCAGCTAGGGTAGACAAGCAATGCACGCCGCAGGTTCTCAGTGACGATGCAACAGTGATGACGAGACTGAGCGATTGCCGGCGCCTGCCAACCTCGACTCAGCTGGGCTGGGGCGTTCTGCCCTATTCTAGACTGCTGGGTTGGCGAGGGCACGGCAGCCGGCGTAGCTCTTGCTCTACGTCGGTGCAATGACGTCAGAAAGGAGGCATTTGTCTGAGAGAATCTTTGGCGGTATGTCTGTCACGTCAAGTGAATAGCATTTGTCTGAGAGAATCTTTGGCGGTATGTCTGTCACGTCAAGTGAATAGCATTGTGAGTGCGCTGCTTGGTGAGCATCACTTCTAAGTAATGCTCAAGGTCTAGGTATGAATCCTGGGAAAGGGGTTCTGTCATTTGCTGATTCTCTCCGGTGTAGTATACCAAGTTAGAGTAGCAATGGAGTTATTAGAGTAGCAATGGAGTTGCACTTTGTGGCACGGCTCAAGTCCTCTCGGTGATGAGACTACCATTCACGACGGTCATCTGATCAGCAGAGAAGATGCACAGCAACCAATGGAAGATCTCTGAGAAGGCTGGAGCACTTGTCACATATTCATTTATGATTGAATGACCCTGAATGCCCGACAACATGCTACAGTCTCCCTGGGATTGTAAAGTCGGCTTTAGGCTCAGGTTATCACTTTCATTCAGCTGATGAGTCCAGGCGATGTGGTGCCTTCATTTATACATCTCCCTGGAGTATCTGATTATTCAATTACCAACTCTTAAGCCTCTGCTGAAGGGGAGGCTATTGCACACAGGACAGATCATTATTGGATTGTCCTATTGCTCTCAGGCATATGAAAGTGCTGCGAGTTGGAGCTTTATTCCTGATGTCGTTTCATCAAGTACAATAGTCTGGTTGCTTGATCTCATAGTGAGTCTTCATCCTCTATCTTACGTGAGCCTGCTTTGTGTTGCAGGGGGCGGACTTGATTGCAGGCAGCCTGATCAAGAACCCAGGGGGTGCGGTTGCGCCCAGCGGCGGGTACATTGCCGGCAGCGCGGAGCTCGTGGATGCAGCGGCCGCTCGGTTGTCGGCGCCAGGCATCAGCCGCGACGCGGGTGCGGCGGGCAGCGACGTCACCCGGCTCCTCGCCCAAGGGCTCTTCCTCGCTCCGCAGATGGTCGGCGAGGCCATCAAGGTGCGTCCTCAGCTCAGAGCGCTTACTATGCGCTCCTTTGAGGTGTTTACTGAACAGCATAGCCTCCACATTGTTTGCGCTTTGTGATGATGCAGCTGAGTCACATTGGTCGCAGTCGTGAGTCCATGAGATGCAATTGTCAAAGTTGATGTGTTCCTGCAGAGCAGCCTTCTGGTGGCGGACGTTATGTCTGCCGCCGGCTATGAGGTGCAGCCACCACCGAGGACCCGCCGGCATGACATCATCCAGGTCTCATTCTTGCTCTCTCACCCAGATTTTGGAGATCTGTCGCCGGCGAAATGTTGTACTCTGGTGTACGTAAGCTTTAAGGGCAAGGCTTAAAGTGCGCCACATTGGCAGTGCAAGGTGTGGTGTCGAGTGCCTCAATTGCACCTCACCTCAGGGACCAGTGCTTAGCAGGGTGTCAATGTATTGCAACTAAGGTGATGCTTTTGTTTGGCGGGTTAAGAAATAGCTTGCCTCGTGGTATGCCAGGCGCCACACAGTCTTAAGCTAGGGCATACTTGGCATAGAGCCTGGCGCCAACATGCTTTTGCTTGTACCTCTGGTCGGGCCTCATCTCAGGCTGTGAGGCTGGGGAGGCGCGACCGGCTGCTCAAGTTCTGCGAAGCGGTGCAGTCCCGCTGCCCCGTGGGGTCGTACATCCGGCCGACCGCTGGTGCGACGCCAGGCTATGAGTCCGAGGTGCGCCTTTGCAATTACACTTATGCGCCACTACTCAGAGCATACAAGCTAAGCACATGGATGCTGTGGTTTTAAATTAGCTTGCTGTGTGCAACTTGCCAGTGGGCTGTGCTGGTACCTTTCTGTGGGGCAGTCTGATAGGAGCACTTATGTCCACGGTGTTTGGCAGTGCTTTCCTCTGGTATGCATCATGTTTCACAGGCTGCCATGCTTTGCAACGCAGGTAGTGTTTGCGGACGGTACCTTCATTGATGGGAGCACCATCGAGCTGTCCTGCGACGGGCCACTGCGGGAGCCGTACGTCGTGTTCTGCCAGGTAGGGGAGGCCCTCAATGAACATCAATTGCCAGGACATAGCTCTCAGGGTCTCAGTCCCTCCATGTCCGAGTATTAGTGGATGAAGGGGTCCAGCTTCCGACACACTTTCCGCTGCTCTTCATTGTCAGGCCGCCACTCCAGGGTGGCTGCATCAACACACTTGCTGTTGTTGATATAAGCATGCTGCATGCCACACTGAAGATGGAGTACCTTACCTCTTTCTCTTGTTTCGCTTGGGCTTGCTGCTAGGGAGGAACACATTGGACGCACTGGGCTCTAGTGCTGGATGCGGCGCTGGACGCACTCAGAATTGAGAGTCACACCAAGTGACAAGAAGACAAAGGCCGCGACTGTGGCACAAATGTATGACAAAGGCTTGCTGCTAAAAGCAACATTGTGCAATTTCGTCCGCAGACCTGCCAGGTGTGGCCCTTGAGCGTACGACCGAGCCCTTGCATTATTAGTCCTCCTCAAAGGCAGTTTGGGCACTATGAACCTGTTATTTAAGCCGTCAGGTGTGGCTGCATTGCAAAAAGCAGGCAATCTGTCCTGCTCTACAGTTGCATTCTGCGACGGGGTGACATAAGTTCAATAATGGGTGGTAATGGGTGGTCAAGGAGAGATAACATGCAAGAAGTGAGTCAAAGGCAGAGCATGGTTGGTGGTCCTGCTGTTGCCATTGGTTCCTCAACCACATTGAGGTCAAAATCGACACGGCTCCGCTTGGTTTCGCCTGATTGCAGTAAGTCTGGCGCAATGACTGAGGGCACCTTCATAGGCTGCTGCTGTGTGATGCAATGAATGTTTCCACCTCCTAAAACTATTTCTCGGCCCCTTGAGACAGGCACAATCTGGCATTGACAGCAGCAGGACACCAGTGACTGTCAAAGTGTTAGCTGCCAACTTCTACCCATTTGTGGTAATTGTTTGTCGAGGTAGTCCATCAAGAATAAAGTAGATTGAAATCCGGCCACACTGTGTGCAGAATGGACGCACATGGTGCTGAATATATGTGCCTACCTCATATTGGGGAAAGACTTCCTTTAGTGTCTTCAAAGCAGCCTCGTCATTCTCCCTGTCACCAAATTGCGGGACAACAATACCACCTGCAAGTAGGAAGTGGCAGGTCATCAGCAACAGCAACATTGGTGGCCATCTATCATATGTGTTATATTACGGGGGGCAGGGAGGGACAAACGATACTGGATTTTGTGCATCTTGCTCATTGCTTATTGCTCACCAAGTTGTGTCAGTCCGACTGACACATCTTGTGCTCATCATGACATGTTTGCGGTACATTGAAGCTGTTTACTGACCAGAAGCAATGAAGAAGTTCACATATGAACATGCTAATCGGCTGCCTGCACCTCTGTCTGGGTCAGCAGACGACTCCAATTTCTGTCAATGTAAGCAAGTGCGACATTACAATGTGGAATGGGTAGTCTGGTCAGCTCAACCACGCAGGACATGCAGCAGACGTAGCGCTGAGCCAACTAAATGTCGAGCATTTATGCACCTGTAACCCCTCAGCTTCCTCCTTGGTCCTGTATAACGGGCCCGGGATTTGCAACTTCACAATCTTCAACTCTCTTCCCTCTGCGTCACGAGCTTTTGTAAGCTCATTGTATGCGTCCACTGAAATAGCATGCTGCATCACGAGGGAAGTCTCTTCAGCACCACACAGAGGACTGGCTTGAGAACTTGAAAGCCATCAGTCAAGCAGGTACATCAGGACGCTAGAGCAGGCCCAGAGGCATGGCAAGCTCTCAAGTAGTGTAGGGGGGAAATTGCACTGCGCTTGAGTAATAGGGAGGCCAAATCGATTACACGACATACAGATAGTAGAGACCTGCGGATCATCCTTGTCGTCAGTCCAAGATAGTAGTACGACGCCTGGCCTAGCAAAGCATGCTATGTTGTCAATGTGTCCGTTGGTGTCAGTGTCCCCTGAAGATGGTGAGTGACAGGCAGGGTTAGGCTTGTGATGCCACTCAACGAGATGCACCCCGCGTGATGGATGGATTCCAGGAATGCAAACAACGGCCCCCTTAGAGGCCCATGAGTGGCAGCAGATCAAGCACCCCTAGGTCTGTAGCATAAGGCTGTATTAAGACTATCTCACCATATAGGCCATGCTTCAGCCAGATGAAGGTTGTAACAGCAAAATAGTCACCAAGTTGCTGCTCGATCTGAGCCTTGCTAAGGTTGGGGTTGCGGTTCTTGTTGAGCAAGCACTCCTCAGTAGACAGTAGCGTCCCTGCAAGTTCCAATAAGTCTTATCAATGTGCGACTAATCACCTGACAACAGTACTGCTCCGCTCCCAGTATGCTCAAGCGCGCTCACCATTCGTCAGCATGGAGGATTCTCTACAAGAGCATCAAGCGGTAGTGCACAAACCTTCTCCGTCCACGTGGATGCTGCCTCCTTCAAGAATCATCGACTGCGGGAACCGGGGTAGCCTCTCCATATCCAGTATCTGTGAGGAACTCGCCCAAGTGGATGAGATAGAGAAGGGTGTGTTCAATTAACAAGCATCTTCAACAGGTTGGCCAGAGAACATGCATGAGCACATTGCACATAGATGCACAGGTACTGCATCTGTTAAGCAAAGGGAGCCTACTTAGAGGGACGTACCTTACGAGGGACAAGCTTGTCAAGCGACCAGTCAGAGTAGCAGCCCTCATTTGCACCTGAGATAGCAAGCAGGCTTAAGAGAACAATTACAAGCGACACGTTTATGTTGACGAGGCAAGTACATAGTTGCTGTGAGATGCACTTAATCTCTGACCCAAGACCTACCAGATCGATAAGAAGTCAATCTCTGGCCCACTCCATCTAAACCACCTCATTGAAGTAAGCATTGCAAGGCAACCAGGGTTTTGCGCAGACTGGACAATGAATTCTCCTACCTCCCCAGGCATTAAAGTTCCAGTGGACCCCAGCCAGGTCTCGAACGCCGTTGCTCTGGTCGCGGACTACAAACTGCATACACATGAGGACGTGGTGATGAGAGAGCTCTAGTAATAGTAGCTGGACTGAGCATATAAAGTGCCAACCAGCCTCCCAGGAGCATGCAACAGTGCTATCTAGCCATTACCACACCACCCAAACTTTCTACCATAAGCTACAGAGCTACTTCCAGAAAAGGTCATGTAAGAGCAATGAGCCCTTACAATGCAAGCCATGTCACGGAACCAGGCATCGTTGCTGCTGAGTTCAACAACCCTGACTTCTGGAGGAAGCATGCTCCTTGCATTTTCCCACTGCCGATTACAGTGGTATGTGTCAGAAGCTCTACTTCCTGCAAGTCCTGTATCCATGAGGATCTAGGCAACATCTGCCCTGAAGTTGCCATTGAGACTTCACTGAAGTGAAATTCAACTACCTCCTGATGCAGACAAGCCAAGTAGCCCTTCTAAATAGAAATACATAGAAGTAATAAAAGGAAGTAATGTAGGGGAGATGCAGAGAAGTAATATAAAAGAATGTGACCAGCAGAGCTATACATGATTGAAGCATGCAATGAGGTCGTCTGACTTAGCAGTCAGGGACTACTAAGACGCATCTGGTAGGTATGTAGCAAAGAGGCTAAATATCAGAGTGACTCCTTGATGCAGATGATCGTGACGGATCTGACTTTTTCTAGTGTCTCTCAGAATATCAAGAATCAGATGGGGAAGCTCTCAACAATTGTTGAGCACACTAAATTAACTGCATGCAGTAGTGACACGGCGTTGGAGGAGGAGGCATTTGATGGTCAGACTTGTACAAATGCAGAGGTTCAGACAGACAGCAGCCTTACTTGCGCCGCGCTGGCGCACACGGTGACCTGCTCGAATCTGCTTATGGCCGTGGCAACTTCCACCCAGGCGTGCTGAGCCGGCACAGCGCCGTCACGCCAGTTGTCAAGGCGCTGCTGCAAGGCCATGAAGCATCAGGTACTTCAGCTGGTCATGACCACGCGGCGAGCCACTGGCTGGTGACGAGCAGCTGCGCGAGTAACCTTCATGTCAGGGGGTCTGGAAGCTCTGCCTGCATTCGATCTCCTCTATATTACATCACGGCAAGTTCCACTCGTCGCCGGCAGAGCCAGCGGTGCCGCACCGGCGACGTGGCTGGGGGGCGAGGAAGCGCACCGGCCAGCCCATCCAGCACTGCGCGTGCCGCTCCCACTCCGCCGGCATGCGGAAGCCGTGCTCCGCGGGCGTCCCCTCCAGGTCCGCCATCGCGCGCAGCCGAAACCGGCGCTGGGACGAGGCGTCAGTGAGGCTGGCCGGCCATCCGTCGGAAGCCGACTCACGTCTTGGAGGCGCAGACCAGTTTGCCTGCTGCGCTCGTCTGCGGCGGCGACGGCAGCGGCGGCGGCGGCGGCGGCGGCGGCGGCCGCGCCGCGNCGGCGGCGGCGGCGGCCGCGCCGCCGCGCGGGCTGGCCGCTGATCGCGGCGCCGAAGCTGGGGGGCCAGAACTCAAGTGTGTGATGTTAAGGTTATTATTAACGGCGGTTTCTTTTGAGCTGTTGTTTTAGTGCCTCTGATGGCCGCAGCCATTCGGCGGGCATGCACACCAGCGCCACGTCAGGCGCCACGTGCCGGCACGAGCTTGACCTCTCTGCAGGTCTCTATCCTCGGCACTCGTCAACGTGTTTGAAGAAATGGCACTCCCAATGGGGGGCAAGGGCTGTGAAAAGCCAGCCCGAAAAAGAATTGACAAAGGTTTCGAAGGGGCCAAATGATGGAGGGGCCTAACAGCGCTAAGCAGCTACGAAGGGGCCTGAAGATGCTTTCTCAGAACGAGGGAGGATGGACCACTCAGTACTTACGAGTGAGGAGCCTCAAATCCGACAGACTAGCTGCAGGAAAACTATCCCCCTGACGAAAGCCGGAGGCCGCAGCGAGAGCACGGCCAGCACACAGAACCAAGGCGTGGGCAATGGACAGCTGAAGGGAGACGGACAATCACAAAAGTCAAAAACGTGTTTTACCGTGTCTCTTCCGTTTCGCGCCCTTGGGCACTTTGGGCCTAGTTCTATCTTGGGCTGGCCATTCACGGCCCAAGAAGAGCTCACTTGGAAGAGCTCACTTCCTTGCTAGAAAAGCAAGTGCTAGAGTACTGCAGCGACGCCTAGGAAGAGAGAAAAACAGCTCCATCTATGCAAGGCAACCGCTGTGTGAAGCCAGCTCAAAGGGATGTACAAGGTCTGAAGGGAGAGAAGTACATCTTCCGACTTCAGTGCCGCTGGCTCAGCTCAGGTCTTCTGGTTGTCCGGAGCTTCCGTAGCTTCCAAACCTTCTTCTTCCCTTCTTCCCACTTGGGCTTTGCATTTCATTGGAAGTTGCTGATTCCTCTTTCTTTGGGCTGTCCTTCACAGTCATTGCCTTACATTGGAAGAGCTGTCCTTCCGTATGCACCCTGCCGTCTCGCTCTAGCATTTCCTGGCTGCGCCTTGGCCGCTGCCTCCCTATTCCGCCAGGGCTACGCAGGTCAGAAGCAAGAAGATCTGCCCCTCGTCACTCCGATCGGCATCATGTTATGGTTTTCAGAGATCATCGCGCATCCATTCTTAGATAATACGACGAGTACTCTCGTTTTATTTGCATCTTCCGGCCCTTTCAGACCTTCTGTTCAATCCTTTCTGGGCTGGCCTCTCACAGCAGTTGCCTTACATTGGAAGAGCTCTGTCTTTCTTTGCAAACTCTCAGTAGCCGGTAGATAGACGGTTCCAGGGGAGGTCGGTGGCTGGGAGAGGCCAGCCCAGACAAAAGAGTGAACAAACTTCGAAGGGGCCAAAAGAAAGCAAATATTCTAAGGGGACCAAGGTGCGAATAAGCACGTGAGCTCTTCCAGAGAAGGCGAGCGCTGTTTAAGAAGAAGCAGCTCTTCCAGAAGGAGCGATGTCAGCTCGAAAGGCCAGCCCGAAAGTGGCCGAAGGGGGACTCCAATACCCACTAGTGAGCACACACAGAAGAAATAGCTCTTCTGATGCAAGAAGCCAGCGCGGCCAGATTGATTGGTGGCTGGGAGAGGCCAGCCCAACGGAATGGATAAGGTCTGAAGGAGCCGGAGTGCTAAGGACTGAGACAGCAGCACGCGGACTCTCAGTAATCTCTAGTCAGTAGATGCAAGGCAATGGCTGTGAGAGGCCAGCCCAAAGGATGTACAATGTCTGAAAGGGCCGGAGGTACATTCCTTTGGGCTGGCCTCTCACAGCCATTGCAGTATAGTGGAAGAGCTGTTTTCTCGCCGGAAGGCGCAGTAGGCTAAAATTGGAAAGAAAATCTGGGTAGCCGGAGCACAGCCACCGAAGCCAGTGGCCCCTAAGGGGGATAAACGGTTCTTCAAATGTAAGGCAATGGTGAGAGGCCAGCCCAAAGGAACAGAGTCTGAATGACAGGAATGAACAAGGCCTAAGGCATTGTCCTTTCTTGTGGGCTGGTCCTTTTTACTTCTCACAGGAAAGAAGTGAGCTCTTGCGAAGGCGGCGGGGGCTGTCTGGCCAGCCCAGAAAGGATGAACAAGGTCCACAGGGAAAAAAAAACAGCTTACAAAGCCATCGGCCAATCATGGAAAAGCTCCTTCGCTTTTTGCGCGCCTAGCACGCTACTGATAAGCGAAAGTAGAAAGCGCGGCCAGATTGACTGGTGGCCGCGAAGGCCAGCCCAAAGGAATGGACAAGGTCTGAAGGAGCCGGAGTGGTAAGACAGCAGCAAGACAAGGGGACTCTCAGTAAGCTCTAGTCAGTAGATGCAAGTCAAGAAGCAAGCGCGGCCAGATTAACTGGTGGCTGCGAGAGGCCAGCCCAAAGGAATGGACAAGCAAGATGCAAGTCGGGATAGCGGGTAGACGTCGCCCTGACGGAAAGCGAAAGCGCTGCGAATTTAGCGAGAAGCAGCAATCTGTAACTTACAGTTAGTTGTACACGGTACACAGCACCCGGTAAGTCCACGGCGCCATGGGGCTGAGCTAACTTGCCGTCAGCTAGTGCTCCCGAGCCGCACATCCCGATAACAACCTCCCGGGCTTCACGCCGCACTCCACGCCGCGACTCGCGGCGCCTCCGAAGCCGCCGCGCCGCCGCCGCCGCCGCCGTCGCCGCAGTCGCCGCCGCCNGGCCTCAGCGGCGGCAGGCGGCGGTGAGCGGCGGCGGCGGCGGCGGCGGCGGAGGCGGCAGCGCCATGGCCTGCTGCGGCTTCAGCTTCCTGCGCGCCTACCGCGGCTACCTCGCCTGGCACTACCGCTCCTGCGGCCTGGCCCCCGTCCAGGTGCGGGCGCCGCTGCCGTAGCGGCCGCGGCTGCAGCGCTAGTCCGCCTCCTGCCGTAGATCACAGGGCTTTTGAAGAACCAAAATTAGAATCATAACCAAAACCAGAATCAAAATCAAAACCGAAATCACATCACACAAAAGCAAAACCAAAACCAGTCCAAAACCATCAACAACACCAAAATCGAAAGCGAAATCAAATTCAAAACCCCTAACCGACTCCGTAACCTTATCCTTAACTTACACCTAAACCTCAGCTCCAGGGGCCAAGCCAGCCGTGGTGGCCAGCGGCTCCTCGGAGCTCGGCCAGGCCCTCTGACGTCGGCGAGTACCGGGAATTGGTGAAGTGTTTTGAGATTCACAAACTGGCAGTTTGGCCAACTAGATTGTACTTACCAGACGGCCGCGGCGGCGTTGTCGCCCGGTTGCCCTCCAGGTGCGCCTCGACGAGCAGACAAGCATCCATTGCTGGGCGCCCACTAAGCGCCGGGACCGCCCCAGCCTCCTATTCCTCCACGGATTTGGCGCCGGCGCGCTGGTGCAGTGGGACAAGCAGGTCCACAGCACCCCGCAGTGCCCACATTCTAAATTATAATCTACTCACATATGAAGAAATAGAGCATGTTGTGCACCAGCTGGCGGCAGTCAGATATTTGTCCCTCTCCTGCAGTCTTTGCTCCTAAGGAGATCGGTATCTGACCTTTGAATTTTAAGAGCCAGTGAGCCCTGCCTAATTTCTGACTGTAGAGCCCTCGGAGAGCTTATTTACCCTCCCCTTAATGTGAATGGCATGGCTTACCGTACACGATAGCTGTGGTTCTTGACTGTCTTAGAGCAGCCAAGATATGTGAGCACTTTACTTCTCTTTATGCATCCTCATTCTTAGAGCTAGGAGACCTCAACATATCTCCCCCAACTTCAAGCTCCCGCTCTACGATTCCCAATATCTCTGTGACTGACATTTCTCAGCCTCCTTTACTGCGGTGGATTGCTCAGCCTGTTCTGGCCAAGCACAGCCGTATTCTGGACAGAGTGCTTGGGCTTGGGAAGCACGCTTTGGGGTTAAGTTATTCTGCTATCAGTGGAAGACGAAGGGTTTCAGTCCCCGAAGTCTCGTTGTCCAGAAGCGTCGGGACCGCAAGTTCTTCCAAGTGGCAAGCATCTGACCTCCTCCCTACGTCCGCTGCTTCAGGTCCGGCAGTTCTCCAAGCACTTTGACATCTACTTGCCGGACCTGGTATTCTTCGGCAGCTCTCACACCACTGGCTCTGAGCGGTCCACAAGCTTTCAGGCCGAGTGCTGCATGAAGGTGTGTCGCAAGAACCTCCTGCACTTCCTGCACTGGCATAAAGGCTGGATCAATCAGATTGGTTGTAGGGATGAAGTCGTCAACTGGCAAAGTGCAGCTGTTGAAGGATGAGTGATATTGCAATTAATAATCAGAGGTGCATACATTCCTTCTGGCATAGAGGCCCTTTATATGACATACTGGAGATGAGGATTGAAAGATTGAAAGATTGAAAGATTGAAAGATTGACTGATGTCCTACTCTGCAGCTGATGAAGCACTTTGACGTACACCGGTACTCGGTCCTTGGGTACAGCTACGGCGGCGAGATTGCATACAATCTGGCCCTTGCCTACCCTGCTACTGTCGAGAAAGTTGTCATCATGGCCTCCGCACTTCTGGCCACACCAGAGGACTTCAAGGAGGTATGATCACCTATACGACCATACCCGCTCAAAAGTCTGGTCTCATCTACTCTAGTAACCTCATGATCATATGGCCAGTTCTATTCCTGCAGCCAAATCATACACTACATCCTTGCGGCCCTCATAGAAAACATTAGAAGTAGAATTCTAGATATCCTCATTACATAAGGTGTCATTGGCCTGGCTTGTAAAACGTCCGGGATTGCATGAGTGTGATATGCGTCACTGATCCCCTCGTTCGCAGGCGATGCTGAATATTGGGGTTGAGGACTTGTCGGGCTTCTACCCGCGTGACACGGATGGCGTTCGAAGGATGCTCAAGCTCGCATATTACAATCCACCCCGCGTGCCCGAGTGCATCCTGCGAGATGTTCTGAAGGTCAAGTCCTTAAGAAAGCTCATGCTGTTGCTCACAGGATGCTCGTGCTTACAGGAGTAGATAGTGCTGCTCCTACAGGACGCTGCATAGACAGTGCTCCTCTTTTACCCCCCCAGAAATTAAGGGTAGGGATTAGCGGTTCTAGGGTCGTGACGATCCCTGTTTGGAGTTCAGGGTTTAGGGCATTGGGATTCGGATAGTCCGGAGGCGATATGTCTATACTCTCCTTAATGTCATGCGTCTGGATTGTCTCGCTCTCAGAGGACTGACAAGGGTTCTGCGGCTCTGTCATGAAGGACATGTTTGACAGCGACGTCGAGCGCAAGCAGGAGCTCGGCGAGGACTTCAGAAAGCGCGCGCAAGGTTCTGGTTTGCGGCAGCTTGGCGTCCTCCAACAGGTTGGTGATGCCACACGGTATTTGTAGATGTGTCTGCAACGTATTTGTGCAAGACGCAGTGTGCAAAGGCAATAAAGGCTGAGGTTGTCTTCTTTCATCCTACAGTGTGCCCATTCTCCAGGAAGACTCAATGATCATGCAAGTATGACATATGTCAAAATGGATGACATGGGCACATCAACTCTCGAGGTACATATGATGCTCAAGCTTCTATGTGCCTGAATTTGACCTACTGCATCACTTCTGGGGTTCTTGCAGGAATTATTATTGGTTTGGGGAGAATCTGACCCCATCTGCCCTCCCAAGCAAGGTCAACTCCTCAAGGAGTGAGTAACGCTTAAGCACTCCTCGTAATCACCTTGTGACTGGGCGACTTGCAAGGGTTGTTGTCACGCAGCAATGTCCTAGATACCTCAGCTGGTTGACTGCTAGTACATTTCTTGGCAGGCACCTTCACCAACTACCAAAGCTTGTGATCATACCAAAGACCAAGCACATGCCGCATGCAGAGCGGCCCACCGAGTTCTGCAGAGCGGTCTTTGATTTCTATCATATACCAAGCACTTGATTGTGCTGCTCAGATATGAGCGATGCTTGCATGTGATTGCTGCAGACAGCGACTTGAAAACAGCAGCAGGATGAGCAACCATTCATTTAATGATTATTTTCGAAGCATCAGACTCTGTTGGTGGCAAGTTCAAAGCACGACGGATAATAAGGATTGACTGATAACAGGCCTTCAGCTGCCACATCCAGCGAGCAGATGAAGCAGCCCCTGCTGGAACACAGCACATTGATTGATGGAAAGTATGCTTGTCAGGCAATTCTATGAGGATGTTGTTTGTTACGCTTGACTGTTGAAGGTGTGCGAGCTGCTGTATCTCTCTGCCAATAAACAAATGAGGGCAGACCAATACCGTTGGGAAGGTACAGCCCTTCTCTTTTGGGAGGGATAGGAGATTGTTAATAATTGGTTATGAATGAAGAATTGAGCTGGATTGTCACTCTAGGTGATCATGATCACCAGTCCTGGTCGTGTCAAAGTCAAGCAGGTGTTTGATTTATTTGTCAAGCCAGGAAGTTAGTGTCCAGTCAGGAAGTTGCAAAGCGAGTGTATTGGGACATATATTACTACGCATTGTTCATGTGGGCAGTCGAAGCAGTTCTCCCTAAAAAGCACTGAAAGGGTCATGCAAGGCTTGCCCGTTCACGCGTGTCATTAAGTATCACAACTTGTACGCTGTGCTGATTATGGAGGGGCCAAAACAAACAACACACAGCGAATTGCAAACTCAGTGCAGATTGATGTTGGCGATGTGTATATACTATCACCAACTTTACTATACTCTCTGAATGAAGTAGTAGATCCAGCTATAGTTATCAAAGCATTTGGCCCACAATGGTATTGGTAAGCCTTTAGCGAGCCTCCAGCCGTGGCTGGCGGCTGATGGAGGAGGACCCGAAACGGCTCGAACCTCAAACCTCAGAACCACCAATGTCCCAAGGTTGGCTGGGGGGGCTTAGGGGGCCTCGGAAGCTTCTGGAGGTGCCCGCCAGATGTGGCGGCGCCACGGGCCCGGCCACATGTGGCGGCGGCGCTAAGGCGGCGCCAAATAGCACCGGGCACCCGCTCCAGCGGCTGGAAGCCCCAGCCAGATTTGGCGGCGGCGAAGCCCCACCATACGTGGACTTTTTAGCACAAGCCTTGGCGACGTTAGATCCGCCGCAGCTGCCGCCGTCGCCGTCGCCGCTTTCGCCGCCGCGTTTCCCGGCGGGCTTCCCGCTCGCGCGCGCCGCCAGGACCCGCGCCGCCGAGGGAACGCTCTGTGCTTCGAGGCCTTTACCGATGGCGGACGAGTTTGATCTTAACGCCAACGCGCCGATGGACGACGCGCTGGACGACGACGGCGGCGACGGCGAGGGCGGCGCCGGCGACGCTGAGGCGTACAAGCCGCACAAGGAGGGCGAGGAGAAGGACCTCACCTCCGACGGCGGCGTCAGGAAGCTGCTCGTCAAGGCCGGCGAGGGGTGGGAGAAGCCCGACTCCGGCGACGACGTCTCTGGTGCGGCTCACTTCCGCCGCCGCCGGCGCTTGGCCGGACCTGGCTGGCCTACCATTGCGGTCATCTAAGCTGCCTCTCTAATTCTAATAGTCCTTGCTCTGACGATTAAAGGTTTCCAGGTGGCCACGATTAATGGCAGGGTTTGATCACATTCGAGAAAGTAACATAGAGTAATGCGGCTGCTGATGTCAACAGAGCGGCTGTCAAAGCCAGCCAGGTGCATACAGAGGGTGTTCAAGATCATTAGCCACAGGCTGGGCAGCCAGGCTGCTCTTTGTACCCCCGTGTCAGTCATCAGATGAGCTGAGGGGAGCTGTAGTTAGGCCACCTTCCAGCTCACAATGTATTATTACTTCTGTTGTTGGCAGCTGCACTGTAGAGTAAGCACACTCTCTGAAAGTAAAGCTGTGCACCAACTATTTCCCCAGCCTGGGTTAGGCGAAATTTTGTAAGCACAGCCAATTAAGGACGACGTGTATTGGGATACAGCCAGTGGCATGTCTATCAGATAGCAGATATCGCAGCCCTTTTTTCCAATGGGAGAGAGCATCATGACTGGAAGAGATGAAGCAAGACATAGCCAGTGCGGAGTGCACACCCACGTTCCAAATTTGAGCCAAAACTGTCATGCCCAGCTTGAATGGCAGACAATGCTGAGCCAGTGCCCACTGCCGGAAAAGCGGGCAATGCTGATTAAGTCTCCAATCATTTGCAGTGCATTACACGGGAACGCTTCTAGATGGGACCAAGTTTGACTCAAGTGTGGACAGGGGCCAGCCGTTCACATTCAAGCTGGGTCAAGGTGTGCAATCTCTCTTGAACATGCTGCAAATCCAAGTACTTAGTGCCCGTTAGTGTGAGGTTTACATGAGGTCTTCCTGCTTGTGACTCTACCAGCTTGTTTATACATCGGTCACGGATCTCAATTAATTGCTCCTTATGAGTTGGTTGCTATCGTATCCACGAGTCTGTCACAAGCTTTCACAATGTTTGACACTCCAATTAGCATGGTCATACACTTTCTTAAGCATAATCTGCCCCAGCAGCGGTGTATGATTTCCTGCGCTTATGCTCGGTACATGATAATGTCATCATCATAACTGCAGGCCAGGTGATAAAAGGATGGGACAAAGGTGTCGCTACGATGAAGAAGGGAGAAAAGGCAACTTTCACAATTGCGCCACAGTATGCATATGGTGAAGCTGGCTCACCTCCTACGATCCCGGCAAACGCGACATTGAAGTTTGATGTGGAGTTGCTATCATGGACTAGTGTAAAGGTGTGTGTGGCCGTGGACCTTCACAGACATCTGATGTCTTGATCCAGCAGATGATAGTGTTGTGATGTAACTAGCACCTCAGCTTCTTGCATCACAAAAGGTTAAGAACTTGCTAAGTGCAAGCCTCCTGTCAAGGCAGGATTGATAGAAAGTCATATGTAGCCTTTGACTTTGCTGATATTAATTCAAACCCGCTGCACAGGACATCACTGGAGATGGTGGCCTCGTAAAGAAGATTGTGACAGAAGGAAAGGCTTGGCAAATGCCCAAGGATGACGATCAGGTCACGAGTACGTGGTGATGCCTTAACAGCAACTCTTTAATGGATGCACTTACTTTACCAGTGTCAGATGAAGCAACAGCTGAAGCAATGGGCCGGTAATCAGCTGCCTTGCCTGCAATGAAGCAAAGTGGGATCATAGTACTTTTTGATCATGCATCTTGGCTTGACAATATTCCATTTGTTGTTGCAGTTAAGTACGAGGCTAAGTTGCCAGATGGCACTGTGATTGCGAAGTCCCCTGAAGAAGGGCAAGAATTCTACATAAAGGATGGTGGGTTCCTATTGGTGCTGTTCTGTTCTTTCTTATTGAGCAACTTACGTATTTGTAATCGTGAAACATCAAGGTCTTATGTCCACTAGCTGAGACTGGATACCATTATTTGCAAACCTCAATTGTATTGCTGCAATATTGTGGGTTGGAGCTCTAAGCGGTGATCAAGTCAATGTGTCATTGCCAGGTCACCTCTTTCCTGGCATTGCTAGGGCACTGAAGACAATGCACAAAGGGGAGAAGGTTTTACTTACTGTGCGGTCAGATTGTAAGTGGACAACTGCTATCATTGAAATGTCAATGAGATGCATCTCAGAGACAGCATTGCAAGTTGATCTGTATCCTTGATAAGGAAGATAACCACTTTGCTTGCATTTCGCCGCACACAGAGTGTGAGGAAGGAGGTTGTAACCTTATATAATGGAGATAGAAGAGAGAATAAGCTCAGTGCAACAGCAAACACTTTAACTAGATGTTAGAGTTGCACAGAAGATTTCAGTAGTGATTGTTTTCCCCTTTGCAGTCCACATAATTGTCCTGCAAAATATCAGACAAGGCATTGGCATGGTGATGATTTGTCCATTGCACTACTTGCATGGCAGATGCTTTTGGCGAGGCTGGGAAGGAGGCCACTGATGGTGGCGTTGCGGTGCCGCCCAACGCCACGATCATGGTGGACCTTGAATTGGTATCTTGGAATGTTGTTGAGAAGATTACAGATGATGGCAAAGTTCTGAAGAAGGTTCTCAAGGAGGGAGAGGGATATGAGAAGCCCAATGATGGTGCGCAAGTAAAAGGTATGTGCCCTGCTGACTTTAATTATGCTAAACAAATTTCAATTGTTGTATACATTCACGTTGCAATAGTAATGGTTTGACTCCGTGCTTACTTGTTCCAAAGTTCTAATGAGCTCTTTTGGCCTACTTCCGCTGGAGCTGCAGTCAGATACACTGCCAGGCTGGAGGATGGCACAGTCGTGGAGAAACTTGGCTTTGATGAGAACGAATATGAGTTTGTGGTAGACGAAGGTAACACACAGAGGTCTCTTGATGCATGATGGTTTCTTGTTTGCAGAGGAACACAGTACTTAATAAGTGGTGATATGTAAGTAGCACTTCGATTCTGCAGGGCCACGTCTTCTACTTTAGGTGGACGCAGACGTGGTCCTTCTTGAGCATCTTAACTAGCTCCAATTAGCTCCAACCTTAGTTGCATTTCATGACATTTGCCCACCTGCTTGTTACTACAGAGCAAGTTATTCCAGGCCTGGACAAGGCAGTTTTGCAAATGAAGAAGGGGGAAGTGGCACTGGTCACTATTGCACCAGAATATGCATACGGAGCCCCTGGAGTGCAGAAGGAAGGCTTAACAGTGCCTCCCAATGCAACTTTATACTATGAAACAGAGATGGTCTCCTTCATCAAGGTGTGCCATTCCTCTTCTGCTCCTGTGAGCAGAAGATCAGATCATTTCCCCAATCTTTTACTGTTTCAACTAGCTGTCCATTTAGCTGCTATTGATTCTTTCTTCAACAGTATATAGGTTTTTGCTTCCGCTGACTACCCAAAAGGTAGATTGACAAAGAAGTGAGTCAGTGCTTGTGCAGTGGAAATGTTGTGCTTGTGCATAATCTCAAACATGTCAATGCAGTATTAGCTACTGCTCTGAACGATGTGTGACGTGGCAATGCCTCTTCACAGGATAAGGAGACCTGGGAAGTCAGCGAGACAAAGGACAAGCTTGAACGAACAGCAACTCTGAAGGAGGACGGGAACCAGCTCTACAAGGCGGGAAAGTTCTCCCGTGCCAGTAAGAAGTACTCTAAGGTATGTATGGAAGTAATCAGATTCTAGGTGCAAAGTGGTGTGGAGAAATTGAGCAATATTTTGTAAGGCATTACATTCTGTTTTAATGCTGGAGAGGCTTGTATTGACACTGGTTCGGATGTTTGTGTGATGCTGCAGGCCATGAAGTTTGTTGAGTACGACAGCCAATTCTCAGACGAAGAAAAGAAGCAGTCCAAGGCCCTCAAGCTGAGCTGCTATTTGAACGATGCTGCCTGCAGGCTCAAGCTGAAGGACTACAATGAAGCAGTGAAGCTTTGTTGCAAGGTTAGCTGAAAGCATTGCCCCTCCTTCATCACTTCTTCAGTGACTGATATATGGCTTTTCCACGCTGATGGGATGGGTAAAGCACCACTTTCTTACCTGCTTTAATTACTCTTGTTGCCACGTCGCAGGCTGTGGACTTGGAGTCCCAGAATGTCAAGGCATTGTTCAGGAGAGCACAGGGCTACGTTGGCACCCAGGATTACGACCTGGCAGAGCTTGACTTGAAAAAAGCCCTGGAGATTGACCCTCAAAACAGGTCTGTGAGGCTGGCAGCTATGCTCAGGTGCATTGTTTGGGGAAGGGTTGCATCAGTAGAGCACTGGCGTCAGCTCGTTGACATCTGTGAAGTATATGCGACACAAGGGTTTTAGCTCTTTCCCCACATTTGTCTTGCCTGTAGATTCGTATCTATTCTCAGTGATGCAGCTTTGTAAAGGATCAGTATGAAGTACGAGAAGAAACAACATAGAAAGTTCAAGTAGACCTCATGACCTCTTTTTAGATCAACACTTTGATATGTGGTTGTGGTCAGGGACGTCAAGCTGGAGATGAAGGAGCTGAAGCGGAGGCAGGTGGAGCAGAACAAGAAGGAGGCGAAAATATTTGGCAACATGTTCAGCCGCCTGAGCAAGCTGGAGGAGCGCGAGAGTAAGGGCAAAGGTGCAGCAGTACAAGCAGAGGCTAATGGGCACACTTTGGTGAGTCTTATCGTCTTCCTCAGTGTCCATCATCCAGAGTCTGACTCTTGTCCTGTAAATTGCTCCAAGTCTTCTTCTGTGTGCCGACCTGTTGTTGTTCAGCATATTACTTGAGGGTTATGGAGCTCATGATCTGATTGGGATTGTGCCTATAGTGTCTACCAAGCCGCTTTTTGCCCTCTCTTGCTGACGTCAATGACTGGGGCGGGGAGCATGTGTCAATGAGTTTCCATAGATTGACAATTGATTGTTTTGGGAAATCTTTGCTAGTGGTGGCAGGGCTTCTGGAGGTGCCCAGTGCTTGTTACGGTGTTCAGAAAGTTTACTATTAGCACAAATGCTGTCTGAGGGGAGGGGTGGTCTGTGTGCAGCACAGCACAAAAGTCGGGCTGTAGAATTTGTGGCAACGCAATGTTTGCCCATGTTTGCACACATATATCATTGAGGGGGCTCTGATTTTAGCTATGTTTTTCTGTTTCCTGCTCAAGGCTGACGAGGACATGGGCGATGCCAAAGCTACAGAGGCCCCAAGCGACGACAGCACTGAAGCCAGCATTGTTGAGCAGCCCCCATAAGCACCTAGCCAGGCAAGTAGTAAGGACTTGGCTGGCTAGTGTGCGACCAGAAGACTGAGGAGCTATCTCATGAACTTCAGGATATTTTTGTTTTGCTGAATGAGGGGAGGGCAGTCACTCTACCAGTCTAGTTTGGCAAGCCTTTTTACCTGCTGAGTTGAGGTACGCGTCTAGAAGAGGAGTCAAAAGGGAGGCTCATGTTGGACAGCTCTGGAGCTGGGACTGCTTGGCGCAGCATGGGCACAGCGCTACTCCGGCAGTGCCGCTGCCGCAGTCATGTCCCCCCTCCACAACCGGCCAATCTCAATGTCAATGTCCCATTCATGACTTGCTGCGATGAAGACATGGACCTCGAGCTTGCAGACGTGTATCCGACATCGCGCCATGGAGTCAACTTTACTTGTGGAGAGAGGTTGTTATTAAGCTCTGATGCTAGAGTCCTTAGGTACTCATAATTCTGGTAGTGACGGTAGCAATAGTGGTGGAAGTAGAGCAGACTCGTCCGCAGCAATTATCCGTCAGTCACAATCGAATAACACAAGTCTGAATGCCATTGTTGCCAGGCTCGCGCAGTTGTTCATGATGGTCATGGCCAGTGCCACTTTGCTCTCTACTGAAATTTATATGAAGTACTAATCTATTGGGGCTCATCAGACGATGCACATGTGAAATATCTGTCGCAGAAGGCATGGTAGCTTGCGTGATTGACTGCAGGTCCAGGGTTGATTGATTGATAAAAATCTACCCTGGTCCCCACATATCCTGGGATTCAGATATTGGGTTCCTATCGTAGTGGATAAGCATGCCCTTATGACCGAAACCTCAGACATCTACAGGTCCTACTATCCACACGGTGTTGTTACACTTGCTACACCAGTTATGGGACAATCTGACACGACGATTGGTGGAAGAGCTAGATGTGTCTTGGAGGACTGGACAGTACAACAATGCATCGTGTGTGTTGATTGTGCCATCAACATGCTGGAGAGTTCCATGTCTGCCCTAGTGGCTATGCTGCTGTCAGATGTCCGTGCTATACGAATATTGGGGGATCATTAGCGACAAATGCTCTGTAAGGTCACTAAGTCTTGACTGATGGCACATGCAAGTTCATTGACAAACGTGGATGAGCCACGTAGTGCCCAATGAGCGAGTATGGTGTTGATGTCTCTTCTGCAACTAGATGTGCCGCATACAATGCTCTGGAAGGATTGGTGGTCACTTTTGTGGCATAAAAGCGCACTGCAAGGTATTAGGCATGCTCTCTCGACTGCTACGATATCTTATGGGTAGAAGACTCGGCAGTAACAGCTGCTTTCGAGAAAACACCACAGCTTCACCATCGCACCATCTGGTGACTTACTGCTGCTACTGTTATATTTATTAATGTCTTTATAGCAACTTGTCATTGCAGCCTCCTGTAGGCCTCGTTCTTGGACTGGCTTTCAACATGCTGCCCGTCAGCCGATGCAGCTGCAGCATGAACAGTACCTCGGGATGCAGTTGTCTCTGACTAGCAACAGGCGGAGCTGGCTATGTGGGTCATACTTACACGTCACATTGTTGGTTGAACCTACAAAGGAGTGCAAGCCATGAGTCTGACTTCACTTTCAGGAAAGTGTATATTTGTTCTAAAGGCAATGCAGTAAACTTTGTGTAACAGTCATGATTGGTGCTGATTGCAGCCGCGTCAGTGTTAACAAGACAAATAAATACGGCTCTTGAGTACCAATGACAAGTTCGTACTAAGTTGGACAAAGACAGCTCTTTTCTGCAAAGTGTGAAGGAGATTGCAAAGGCCGTGCTGCGCGGCGATGGCAGGGTGATGAGCAGCTTCGGCTAAGGGCTTGGGGGCCTTGGGCGCCCATTATTGCTCCCTGCACACGGGGCTCGGGCCTGAGGCAGCAGCGGCTGCAGCAGCAGGGAGCAACGCCGAAGACGGGGAAGCTCAGCATCATGGGATAATATGACCGCCGCCGTGCTGCCGCAGATGCCGCCGGCCTGCTGCTCCAGGCTTGGCCGCTTTCAATTGTACAACCGGACGCCACGCCGTTGGCGGAGGGCCCGAGGCTGGCCTCTCGCCTACCAGCGTGCGGCGCGGGCAGCCAGCGGACGAGCCACTGCCAACTGCAGGTTGTCAGATGGCTAACACAAAAGAAAACAGAGGAGGGAGGTTGGAGGAGGGAAGGAGTGATGGAGAACTGGTGGTAAACTCTTAGCGAATTGATGCCACTGTGCCACCATGCCTATGCCCTGCTGCTGTCTGCCGCCCTGCCGCCATGGTGGAGCTTGCGCAACACATGCCTCTTGTCCTCCATGGCTGTTCCTAGCCACCGCAGAAATTATCTGCAGCCACACTGCAGGATCCTCCACCTCCGTATGTATAGCCTCAGTGGTGGGTGCCCACCCAGCACTGATGCTGGCTCGCCCAGGGCCGCCTAGCAGTGCGGACCCCAGAGGCGCGGCGGCTGCACTAGCAGGGCGGCTCTGCTCTGCTTCTCCACAATGGCCACCTCTTTCATCCCTCCTCGTTCCACCCTCCACGATTCCGTGTATCTCTCCTCCTCTGTCTGCCATCCATCGATACCTTCCTTCCTGCCTCCTCTGCGGGCGCCGGCACTACGCCGGAGCTCTAGAGCGCAATAGCAGCTAGCAGGCAGGCGACGGTGGTGGCGGCGGCGGCAGCAGTGATTGCAACCACGCTGCGCGTCCCAGAAGCAGGCGGCGGCGGGGGCGGGGTGGCACTGCTGCCACCGGCTGTCTTGGGCGGCGGCGAAACGGCCGTGCTGAGGACCGGCGGCGGCGTGCCGGCCACTGCTGGCGGCGGGCTGACGCCGGTGGACGACGAGCCACCCGGTGGCGGCGGGTTGCTGCCGCCAAAGACGAACGGCGGATTGAGGAGCGTGTTCGGCGGCGACGGGCCTGTCGGTGGCGACCGCAGCGTCATGGGCGGCGGTGACAGGAAAACCGGCGCTCCCGATGGTGCCTCAGTTGGTGAGCCGCCAGTGTCAAACGGCGGCGGGATTCCCGACGGCGGAAAGAAGCCCGGTGCGGACGTCGGCGCGCTGGTGGGCGAGCCGGCCGGCGCGCCCGTCACCGGCGGCACGAAGAAGGCCGGCGGGACGTATGGCGGCGGGGGCGACTTGGTCGGCGGCGGCGGGTTCAGGATCTCAATCTGGTCGCAGCAGATGCGGATCCGGTTGTCGGTGTACGCTGGGTACACCTCCCGCCCGTGCCGGCACGACCACCCTGCAGAGAGAGCGAGAGAGAAGAGGGAGGGAGAGGGGGTAGAGGGAGGGGGCATCAGCTGCTGGAGGTGGAGAATTAGCAGCAATACTAAATTCCTGTTGTGGCTCCCCCCTCCCTCCTCCTCCTCTCTCCTCTCCTGCTGCTGCCAAACACAAGGCTGTTGATACGGTCCCTGCTCGTCCCCTGAGAAGGAGGCCCTCCAGGCTGCATCCCCTTACTGACTGTAGCAGAACCAGGCCGCCAGTAACCCCAGTATGCTCCACTAAGGAAGAGCAGTGCAGGAGGGAGGTAGGAGGGAGGGAAGGCTGGAGGAAAGAAGCTCTGTGTGGTTGTTGCCTGCTGCTAGGACGGAGGGGGGCAGGGACAAGAGAGCAAGGCGATGCTAAATCAACAATTTGTCACAAGGAGTAATCATTTTGTCACAAAGTAATTAACTTATCACAAAGAGTAGGGGAGAGACGAAGGCCGAAGCTCACTCACCAGTATTGGTGATGCCGAGCGTCGTGGGCAGCGCGGTTGTGCGCGTGAGCGCCACGGGCGGCGGCGCCAGCGTGTTGCCGAAGATGCCCGGGATGTAGTACTGGTATGCGGGGATGTTGTCGGGGCCCAGCAGCTTGTCGTCCACGTTGTTGACAGACGGGATGATCGTGTTGTCAAAGCGCTCGTCGCCCGTGAAGACCAGCAGGGAGCCTGCGCACCAGCCGCCACGAATCTTGTGATACGGGCAAGGTCCATCGAATTGACCATTCCCTGCTTGGCTATGGCTGCCACTCTCATTGCTATGATTTACTTAGGTTCACCGCTTTGAGTTCGCCTTAAGTGCTTATCCTCTGCCTCAGTTCGGTGCCACCTTAAAGGCAAGGACGCATGAGGACCGAGGGTGGACAAAGCAAGGAGTAGGGAGGATGCAGATTAAGCTTGAGAAGGAAGGACGGTGGGGGGAAGGGGGGGGCTTACCGTGCTGTGGGAGCGGGAGATTGGTGAGCAGCCCGGGGTCGACCTTGAGCACCACGTCGTTCTTGTGGAAGCCGATCACCATGTTCCAGTTGCTCAGGTTCCTGCCGCAGCAGCAGGCAGAGGCGGAGGAGGACCGAGAGCAATGGGGCAGAGGAGGTGGACCCAGTCAGCTGCAGATGTCGAGCTCTGCAGAGAGCAGCTCCCACTAGGTGAAATGTAGCGAGCGGGTACACAAAGGAGAGGGGGGAAAGCAGATAAAAAGGTGGAGGTAAGCCAAAGGGCTTTCCTTGAGTAGTTGAATGGGATGTGATATGACAGTGAGGCGGAGAGGAGGGAGGCCGGAAAGGCAATGGCGGAATTGTGTCACAGCCGCTAGCTAAGGCCAGAGGAGGAAGGAGGAGGGATGCAGGAGAGGGGAGAGCAGCGAGGCGCACCGCGTGCCCACGTTGCTGATGAAGACCTTGGACTTGAAGTTGTACGTCTGGGTCGTCGGTATCTAGTGGGCAAGGCGCAAGACCGACAGGCTGTGGGCGCTCAGACGGCGGCTGAGCCCTGCATAGCCCCTTGGCCGCCATTGCCACGCCTTGCCTTTCCAGCCGCCGAGCATGATTTCACAATGGAGTCCGCTCCTTCTGCTCACTCTCCTCTCATTCTGGTTCTGCCCTTTTGGGCTCGTGGGATTGATTGCAAGCAAGTGCAGGTTGTGGGCGGGCAGTACACCTGTACTGAGCACGGTGTGGACTTACAATGTCAAGCGCCTCGAGGATGTAGTCGAGGAGCACGCCAGTGCACTGGGCGCAGCCGGAGCCGGCCGCGCACGGCGGGTTGGGCGGCGGCGGCGGCGGCGACTTGGGCGGCGATCGGAAGAGCGTCTTTTTTTTTTTTTTTTTTTTTTTTTTTTTTTTTTTTTTTTTTTTTTTTTTTTTTTTTTTTTT
>WELB01000047.1:353241-365004 GCA_009602725.1 Spirogloea muscicola
CGACATGCAGATGTGTTCCCGGCTGAGATGGGCTTGCCAGCTGCTTATCTGTCGTTGTTGCGACGACGAGTTTCGGCCTGTTTGCAGCGTGCTCAGGCTAATGCTTTGCACAAGAAAGCTGGGCGAGCTCTAGTTGGTGGCAGAAGGGCTTCGTATCTGCCATCTAGTTTCAGGCATCGGTTAGCGACCTATATGTTTTGACCCGTGGTTTCTGAGCGGGTCAATCTACTGTAGGTTATGTAGGTCTTAAGATGTGCTTGCCTTTGTACTTGGCCATTTGGCCTTCGTTTGTTTCAAATATACGAAATTCCCCTTTGCTCCCATTGGGGGAGCCACTTCTTTCCATACACTTGAAGCAAGCGCGGCCAGATTAACTGGTGGCTGGGAGAGGCCAGCCCAAAAGGATGAAGAAGAAGTGGCTCTCCCAATGGGGGCAAGGGCTGTGAGAAGCCAGCCCGAAAAGAATTGACAAGGTTCGAAGGGGCCAAACTACGAGCTAAGCAGCGACTGCGGGGCCTGAAGAGGCTATGGCAGAATGGGGGAGGATGGACCACTTAGTAGTTACGAGTGAGGAATGGACACTTGAGCAAGCGACCCGACGGCGTTGAAGCCGGGGGCTGCTTGCTCTGCTGCCCTTGCCGGCGGGACACAGCACGCCGCGCACGCCACGGGAAGCAGCCGAAGGGCCAGCTCCCAACTGGGCGAATGACGAGGATGGACAAGGTCAATGCTCAAGGCAGTGGCTTTGCGACCTCCGAGCCGCGCGCCGAGCCCTGCCGCCCGCACGTTACGCCGCGATGCACGGCTAAAGTCGGAGCACGTTGCACGACGTGCCACGTGGTCGTCCGCTTTGCCGGCTCCGCGGGGCGCGGGAAGATGGGCCCACAAGATCCATGAACTCGGCAACGAATAAAGAAAGGTCGAGCATGTTGACCCCATGAGACAGTTGCGTTTACTGATGTTTACTTATCAGGTGCTGGGTACCAGAGTGTGCGGCCGGGAAAGGTGACGAGACTGAGGATAGTGCAAATACACTGCAACAGCTTTCAAAGATAAGTGAGGTCAAGATGGTGTTTCTATAATTTTCAATTCTTGATAGCTCGTTGACGCCGATCTGAAGGGGAGACGTGGTCTCTTGGTACACGTCCGCATGTAAGTGCTCGGCGCGCTTGGGGCTTGGCCGGCGAGGGTCAGAAACGAGAGTCGGGGGCGCTGGCTGTGATTGGCCAGCCGAGCCCGTGATTGACGGCAAGGGTTCCTTCCGGGCGCACCTCCTAGTTGACGAAGGCTCAGTCGACCGTCCATCAGACAAGTCCGCTTAACCGACTCGTTAACTTCATAAAAAGGCAGATGGAGAGAGTATCTAAGCAATCTGGTTCTACCCCCAGTCCCGGATCTCCTTTCCTTGATTTGACTTTGGGCTGATATTCCGTAGGCATTGCTCAATCAAAAGAGAGAGCTATACGAGCTTCAGAAGCTTCTCTCCTGCTATTTAGGGGTGACTGAGCGGCCATTATCTGGACTTCCTTGTTTCACCTGCATCCTGCTATGATGCTTTGTCATTCTTTTCTGTGTCTGGCCCTTTGCAGCCCTCGCACCCTAGAAAGAGCTACTACGTCTCCTGCAAGTCTCAGTACAAGCCCAGCAGGAGATGGTGCTTCAGAAACAAGGCAAGGCGTGCACGGGGGATTGACAATGGCGACGGCCAGTACAAGAAGAAGCAGCTTCAGTACAGGGGGCGAGGGCTGTAGAGGTTCAGCCCACAGAAGAATGACAGAGAATAAGAGCTCACAAGGCGGCACTAGTTGCCCCCCCTTCAAGCAGACAGTGCTGTGCACATTCTCGTTGGGCTGGACGCTCACATCTCTTTGTCTCCCGTGGGAGCTTGCTTCTCGGGGCACTGACTAGTGCCCACAGAGGCACACTCGTTTACTTTCAGACATGCACTTGTGGCTGGTTGTTACAGGCACCGGCCTCCTGATGGAGCGCTTTCTGATGACACATGACTAAGCGCTTCCCGTTTGTAATGCGAAAGTCAAAGCGGAGGCATTGTCTGCAGGCGCTTCTCCTTACGACATGCAGATGTGTTCCCGGCTGAGATGGGCTTGCCAGCTGCTTATTATCTGTCGTTGTTGCGACGACGAGTTTCGGCCTGTTTGCAGCGTGCTCAGGCTAATGCTTTGCACCAGAAAGCTGGGCGAGCTCTAGTTGGTAGCAGAAGGGCTTTGTATCTGCCATCTACTATCCAGGCATCGGTTAGCGACCTTTATGTTTTGACCCGTGGTTTCTGAGCGGGTCAATCTACTGTAGGTTATGTAGGCCTTGAGATGTGCTTGCCTTTGTACTTGGCCATTTGGCCTTCGTTTGTTTCAAATACACGAAATTTTCCTTGGGCTGGCCTATCTTGGCCATCAATCGAATTGAAATTTTGGCATCCTCTGAGACCTTACGACGGAGACGGGGAAGACGGAAAGGAAGCAGATGGAGGCACCAGCGCAGGTCCATTGCAAGCAGGGATTCAGCGCCTCCTTTACCAACCCCTCCACCTCCAGCATATAGAGATGTGTTGATGCCTAGCAGAAGCGCCTGGCATGAGGACATCCGCAGTCTGGTGGGCGAGAAGACCACCTTCATGAGCCAGGCGCTTCTGCAGCATATGGGGGAGGGCGTCGTGCAGGGCGACCTAGACGGGCGAGTGTGCGTCTACACGCCGTATATCTCCATGCCAGCCACTCAGCCTGTTCAGATATCCAATCTGATGTTTAATTGCCTTCTGATGACAAGGAATAACAGAGTCCTTCATACTGGAGCTGCTCGCTGAGATGACAAGCCTCCACCTTCTTGCTGGTACCCACTTTGCTCAACGCAAACGCCGACGCTCATGTTCAAGAAGCACTGCAGTACTGCAATACTGCATGAAACTATCGCTGAAGAGAGCCAGGATCGTGGTCTCATTCTTACTTAACATGGAAGTTGGGGATTGAGAAGTCAGCTGCTCACTACACTGACTGCAGCTGCCAGAAATTGGCAAATGTGGAGCTCGACCGGAGGGAGGACGCTCTAAGATACTAAGTACTCGTGTCAGATTGGCCATCGCATAGGTGTTGTGCTAGGCTTGGTTGCCTTCAATCCCCAAACATGGCTTGACATTGAGCAGCAGCTGCAGGACCTATCCAGCACAATCAAAAATTGGGGCAGGTGCGAGAATCCATTAAAATCTGTCGCATACATTCGACGATCTCTCACTTCTCACTGTCACGTACAATTAAAAACGTGGTCAGGTGATGCTGACGCCAATGGCAGGGGGCACATGATTATTAGTCGGGCTTGACGAAGCAAGAGCCTTCATTCAAGGAGGGCAAGGGCTGTGCAAAGCAAGTCCGCAAGTAGTTGCCCATGGACTTGAGGGGCAGGACGGAAAGTGCAAGCGAGCAGCCACAACGTGACTCAAGACCACCTCGGTCACTACTGCCAACGCCCAGCGCGCCCCCCGACGAAGTCGAACCCTTTTTTTGCACGGATAGTATGCACCCTTCTGCCTTTCAGGCCTTGTGAGCTTTAGGGCTTTTCTGGCCCCTTCAAACCTTGTCCATTGTAATCATGGGCTTGCCAATCACAGCCATCGCCCTGGAAGAGCTTTTCCTCTTGTACATTCTTTGGGGCTGGCCTCTCACAGCCATGTTACTTGTACTTTCTTCGTTCGATCTAGGCTGGCCAATCACCCTGTACTGGAGCCATCGCCCTCTACTGGAAGAGTCTCTCTCTTTCAAGGGCCTTAGCCAGCTTGTTGCCCGGTTACCAGGACTTTTGTAAGGCTCGAGTTGGCCTCCCTTTCATTTTCATGCGCACCGTGCGCCTTTACTTTCACTGGAAGAGCTGTTTCGTTCAGCTTCAGCGAGACTTGGGCGGGAACTGACAGGCTGCCGCGGGGTGGAAGATCCGCCGGCGGAGGTGCCTTCCTCGCTACGATTCGCCCCGATCCGATCACCGCCCGGGAGCGCAGCCGCGGCTGCGGGGATCCGGGATCGGACCCCCCCTTCCCAGCATCATCTCCGCCGTCCGTCATCTTTGAGCGGCGCCTTCCTCAGCCGTCGGATCGTGGCGAGCCCGAGGTGCCCCCCCACCACGCGTGTTCCACGTGGCTGGCGCCGCAATCCGGCAGTTGTCGCCGTGAGGTAGATGAAAATGATGACAAAAAGTGCCGTCAGCTCTTGGCCAAGAGAATCTCTGATGACACGTGGCAGTCAATACATTGGACACGACGGGCCAGATCGTGGGCGCGCGTGCGCCGCCGCGACCGCCGGCGGCGCTGCTGCGTACGGACCTACGCCCGCCCAGAGCCTGGGGCAGTACGGTCTTCTCCAAGGCGGCGAATCTTGTCCTCCCCAGCCCTCCCGCAACAAGGGGGATAGTCAGGGGATAGTTTCCCGGCAGCTAGTCTGTTTGAGGCTCCTCACTCGTAACTACTGAGTGGTCCTATCCTCCCCCGTTCTGACATAGCACCTTCCGGCCCCTTCGTAGCTGCTTAGCGCTTCTTAGGCCCCTCCAGCCTTTGGCCCCTTTGGAACTCTGTCAATTCTTTTTCGGGCTGGCTTTTCACAGCCCTTGACCCCATTGGTACTGCCACTTCTCCCGCAACCCCGGCCTCCCGAAAGCTCGGAGGGGTGGGGAGACGTCGAGCTCGGTGAGCTCCCACTGGCGGCAACTGAGAAACAGCAATCCAATGAAGGCAACAGCTGTGAGAGGCCAGCCCAATGGAATGTACAAGGTCTGATTGGTAAGGAGGACAGTACGGGTGCACATGAACCAACATGGGAGGCCAAACCAATCCAATGTGCTGGTTAGGCAAAAGCAAGGGGAATGGAATTGCAGTTAGAGGAAGTCCTTCCTCGGTATCTAGTCTGTGGGCTGGCTTTGCGCAGCCCTCGCCCCCTTTGGCTGTTGTTTTTGGGCGAGCCACTTTGTCTTGCCACTTTGCCTTGCCTTCCATCGAAAGAGCAATTCGGTTTCTTTGGAAGAGCTGCTTCCTTGGCCAAAGAGGCGATGGCTGTGAGCGTCAGCACAGAGTGAACAGTGAAGGAGGCCTACATTTGAAAGAACTACCTCCAGATGATTGCGGGGGCTGTGAAAATCCGGAGAAGCTCGTCAAAGGCGGGCGAGGGCTGCGAAGGGCCAGCCCACAAAGGCCAGCCCATTGAGAATGGACAAGGTCCAAGGAGGTATGCCGATCATAGCCGATCGGTGACTGTGCTTGCCTTGGTGCTTGGCCGGTCTGGCCCTCCAACACTGACAAGCTGTCCCCCACTGGCTCGGCTCGGCCCTGGCTCGAGCTCGGGCTCGGGTTCAGATCAGGCCCGGTTCGCCTCCTGCGGCCGCTCCATCCAGCGCTGCTGTCTCGGCCATGACGTCTATCGCCTTCTGGGCTCCCTGCCGCACCGATTCAAGAAGTGGGAGCTCTGAGCGGCGATGGTGGTGGCAGGAGGCGGTACGCTGGAGGACCCTCAGCTGCGGCAGCAGTTGAGCCATTGGACCTCGACAGAGAGGAGGCGAGGCGGCGTGGCGTTTGTAGAAGGTGGGGGGCCGCTCCCACAAGGAGGGCAGTTGGTTGTTGGCAGCAGCTAGCGGCGGCGGCGGCGGCGGCGGCGGCGGCGGACGACGCGGCTTGGGATGGCAGCGACTCGAAGACGACAGCTTTCCCCAGGAAGCGCCATGGCATTGGGCAGGGCCGTGGAGACGAAGTTGGTGGCGCCTTTAGGTGCGGCAGCGGCGACGGGGGCGGAGGAGCGGCGACGCCTGTGTGGCACGGCACACCAGCAGCCCATCACGGCCCCCTGAGCCGGTCATCTATGTCGATATCTTGCAAGTCCTACAAGCCCAAGATCGGAGCTTCACTTATAGGGTAGCAACACGTTGCTACTGCTAACTCAGAGGCAGAGGTTGAGAACAGAAGGCCACAAGTTGCAAAAAGTCCTGCCTTGGGGCATATTGCAAACACACCTTGTTGTAGTAAGTGCATCACTAGGAGACCGTAAGTGCGTACGGGCGGGCGTGAGTGCGTGCGTGCGTGTGTCACTGTGTGTGTCAAAGCAACCAACTTGCTACCAGACCAGCTAACATTGCGGCCTTATGTCTTGCTGGTTTCCTGAGTAGAGCGCTCGTCACCGCCGCCATCGCTGCTCGCATCGCCGCTGCAAGCCATGCACAGTACCTTGTCGCGCTATGCCAGCAGTGCCCGTGCTCAGGAGCTCGCCCATCACATTGGTGAGGAACTCAGCTGTACACAACTTCTGCGCTCTCGAGCTGGGGCCAGGCCACAGGCCACAGCTTAAAACCAGCAAAGAACTCCCATTAAGAGACACTGTATGACAGACCACGAATGCTTGATAGTCCTTGAAGATGATCTCATCGTTTGGTACTCCTTGATTCTTTGAGCTAATGGAGCTAGTGAGGCACGGCGCGCGCTGCTACGTGACTTGCGGCAGGTGATCATGGCATGCACCCACCTGCCAGCTCCCGTGCTCAGTGCGCGACCAGCCAGATCCCAGTGTGGCTATCAAAGTGGCTACCAAGGAGGCTTGGTCCCAAGGCGGTCACGCAGGTGCTAACCAAGTGGGCGGTGCAGGCGCTGACTGCGACTACAACTGCCAAACTGCCAGACTCTACCACTGTTGTCAGGCTACAGCTGTCCTCGTGGCACCCATTGATGGCACCTGGTGGTGCCCCACCACCGCTAGACCTCTTCCTGCCCTCCGTGACCGCAGCGACCACGGCAGCCGCAGCTGCTGCCGAAGCCGTAGCCTCCTCCACAATTGCAGCAGATCTGTTGGCGGAACCTAGAGCCGCGGTGCAGCTTTGGCCTGGCAGCTCCTTGCGCCATTCAGACCAGGCTGCTGCTTCGCCACCTCCGCCACAGTACACGAGTCTGCCGTTGCTGCCGTGAGGCATCCAATAACCCCCCTCCTTCAGATCGATTGTGCATTGTCTTGACAAGATTTGCGTCCTCTGCCCCCTTCTGATGCAACTTGGCAGGACCAGGGACACTGAACACTTCAGCATGAAGCACATGATATAAGTACAGGAGATGTTGACTTTCACAAGCTATGTCCACAGCGGCTGCCTAGCGAGCTGTTTCACAGTTGTTGCCCAGAGTACATGGACCCCTTACTACAAGCATACCCAGCAGCTGCTGATGTATATGCTGCTATGGAGCTGCATGCAGGCCATGGCAGTTGCAGACTGTTGCCGGATCTGCTCTGGCGGCTGGGGTGTTAGGCGGCCTCGGGACGATGATAGACGATCTCGAGCACGGCGGGTCTGAAGGTGAGACCCGGGCCGGGCTTGACAAACAGCATTGGCTAATTATTGTACTGGCTAGCTAGCCTACAGCCCCTGCAGTCCAGGTTGGCCACATTCTGCTTGTTGCTTAGGCTCTGCTTCAGATGCTGTTGTTCACGTTAGAGACTACTGTGTTGGGTGTTGGTTGGCTATCCTGCTTGCAAGTGCTAAGTGGCTGTTTGTGAGTGCCACTCTTGCAGCTGGGCCCAAGACCGATGCATTCGATGACACTTCCGCAAGCCCCCGCAAGCAGCACTCCAAGATGGAGCAGCGGCGGCGGAGTCGCATTAATGAGCGGTAATGACTCGGTACTGACTGTGCGCTCTCTCTTGAGTTTCCCTGGAAAGTAAAGAAAAGGCTGATCTCAGTTTTGATATACTGTGATGTCTTGACTATTTTGCATTTGCTCAGCTTTGTTGCAGGCAGAGTCCACTTAGACTAACCGCCGCTGTCGCAGCCAGCCTTGACTTCCACGCTGCGGGCTTATTGGCTTGCGTAGGTTCCAGGTGTTGCAAGACCTCGTGCCACGCAGGGCGACCAGCGGGAAGCGCGACAAGGCCTCATTCCTGCTGGAGGTATTCACCATCAGCATGCACAGTACATTTCTTACTTGCCTTGGTGACGAATGATGCGCTTGCAATGACTCTTGCATTGCACTGCTGCCGTGAGTCTTGGTACTGGGCACACAATAGTTTACTAAAGCTCTCCAATATCTTGACATCAGGCCAACAAAAGCTCGGGAGTCAATTTGGACTTGTGTAGCAACCGTAAAAATACGTGCAGCAAATAGCGGGATAAGCATAGGTCACTTAAGCATATCCTGGTAGTTGTGATCCTGCCTTTGAGACCAGTGCTGCGAAGAGGGTACGTGGCAGGTGCCAGGCAGGTGAATGACAGCTGCAAAGGTATTACGTCATCCAATCCTATCCAAATCCAACTCGTTGATCTGACTGATCAGATCATGCATGCAGGTGATCGACCACGTGCGCTGGCTGCATGCAAAGATGGAGTGGTACGAGCAGGAGCTCTGGCAGCTACATGCAGGTGCAGCCACTGCAGGGCCGCACCGCGACAATTTACTCGTGAGCAACCCACTGATGGCTGAAGGGTCACTGCAAGGGATACAGCTCCTGCTGCTGTCCACACTTGGGCAGCTGGTGCAACAACGGCACGATGTTCGTGTCGAAGGCACTGAGCAGTTGGCAGCAGCTGAGACAGGCGTGCTTTCGTTTAGCGTTGTCATGAATTGACATGTTGATGCTAACGCCACCTAATGTGAACGTGACCCACCTACGATGGTCTTGCATGCCATGTCACCAGATGTGGTACCTGCCGCCTGCAGGTGTGGAGGGGCATGCCACCCAACACTTCGTATGGAGCGACGGCACCATCACCGCAAGCCCAGCAGGGGCGCTTGCTGGTCGGTGATGCCGCAGCTGACGCTGCGGCCGCCAGCAGCACACCACATGGCCACTTGGTGGAGCCGACTGTGCCCCTTCCGCAGCTGATCAACGTCCATGTGGGCAGCAGCAGTGGCGGCGGCGGTGGCGGTGGTGGGACCCCAGTTGTGGTGCAGTCGTCGGCGGCGGCTCAGCAGCAGCAGGTCTGGTGGCTGCTCATGCAGCAGCAAGCGGCACTGCAGGGCCAGCAGATGCCAGCCCGGGCACCACCAATGCTGCCGCCCTGGCAGGCAGCCGAGCACACCAAGCGGCAACGGGAGGCCGTGGAGGTGGCCGATGGTGAGCGACACCAGCAGTCGATACGGCTGGACCAAGGCCATGGCGGCGGCAGTGGCGCCGGCCAACGTGGGCAGTGGAGCAAGCCGACACCGACACTGCATGCACTGGAACTCTCGGCTGCTGCTCACGCGTTGGCCGGTGCTGTAGCTCCAAGCAATGTTGCTGCAGCGAAATCAAGTGCATGGTTAGACAGAAGCTTGGGGCTTGGGCTTGCGAGCACAGCACTGATGGCTGCACCACCGCCTGCAACTCTGTTGGAAAGGCCTCATGCAAGGCTGTTTGGTCACAGCCTTGAGCCTGCTGGCATCAAGCAGTCCCCCGACAGCAGTGGTAAGCAATAATGGCTGACAGAAAGTGGAGACGACGGCAACGTCAAGCCCAGCCCCGGCTACTGGTGACATCCAGCAGACACTAATGACATAATGACTTCTCTTAACATAGGCAGTCGCTCACTAATTCCCTCTCCCTCCCTCTCCCTCTCTTTCTCCTATCCCAACATTTCCCTCTCATCATCCACCCCCATCCACCTCAACACATGCTTGCACCTGCGAATCAAGCTCAGCAACAACAGGTGCAGCCTGTCAATTGGTGTCATGCGTCATAAATATTGGTTATGGCTCGCCAAAGTGCCCCACATGTTACCTCATTAGGATGCATGCGGATATCCTCAATGCTTGTACTCAAACATACCAATGCCTCTGCACCAACTGCGGCTGGCATCGGCTTGCATTGGCATTGCTCTTTATGTCGCCACCCACAGATTCCAGGGGCAGCATACACTTTTTGCCAGCTTTGCCTCAACAGTATGATGGCTAGGGTGGTTAAGATGGCACCAATGCTGATTGCATCAGTTTTGAGAAGTTTGTAGGCACGGCAATGAGAATTGCGACACAAATGAGGGCCTACAGCAGCCAGCCCACATTGGCTGGAGCCGAAAATTACCACAGACTCCACAAACAGGACGTTGTATGCTGTGAGGTTTAGGACTCTGCCTTGGATTGTACACGCAGAGTGAGCCTTTTGATTGAATAACAATCAGACCACTCGACACCGTAAGGCCTCACTACAATCAAATTGAGAATGTCTAAGAGCTTAGCAGCACAAATGCAGTTGCAGCATTGATGCTATGAGCTTACATACCAGTGCAGCCCTTGACTAGAGGAGTGCCGAAGGAATTTGCTTGCCTATTAAGAGGATGAAAATCTTCCAAAGGAAAACGGTGATAGCCTAGTCAGAGCTTTTATAGGAGCCTGGTGAGAGCTCATAATTGAGGCATGTAGTTATGATTGACCATCACAGTCAGATGAAACAGAAGAGGTCAACCAATAGACTTCAAAGTGCACCCTGTACAGAGGCTGTTGAATTGGGTTCTTGCAGTGGTCAGACAAGCGAAATTCGATTGGGTAGACGCAGCAGTACCAAGCTCGGCCTGGGCTTGTGCACAGAGCCGGCACATATTATCAGGAGCTCACAGCAGACTTTGTTATTGTGGTAACAGCGGCAGCTCTTATAGGACCTGGCTCAAGAGCAGCCAGCCAGCGCTGAGGCGCAGACGCTCACTCCAAGTTGCCGCCGCCGCCGCCATGGCGGCGGTGCCACCAGTCCAAGAACTTGAGGTTGACCGCGAGCGCGTCGGTCTTGTACAGGCCGAGCGCCAGCGTCGCGGCGGACTCGGTGACGACGTACGCTGTCACGGCGCCGAGCGGGAGGACAGCCGCTGCGGCTGGCGCAGCAACAAAGCGTGGCCCACGTAAGCAACTTAATAGCTGTTCAGGACAATCAGCTGCAGTTTACCGTGGCCCACGTAAGCGACTTCAAGCTGTTAAGGACAAGCGACGGCGGTGGCGGCGAATGGTGGGTGGCTCGCGGAAGCGACTTGAGAGCCGGCTGGCATGTCAAGGACGAGCAACGGCAGTGGCGGCGACAATGCAGATGATAGTACACAAGCGGTAGTTACTACAGCTACTACACAATAACCACGAAAATTACACCACTGTAACCGTAACCACTACTACTTTACCAAGATAACCAAGAAAGCGACCAAGACACCTGCTACAAAATTGCCCAAGAGAGGCCAAGTTACAATTAGCTATCATGGGTGGCTCACTAAGCTATTTGTGAGCTGGCTGGCAACTCAATGATGCGCAATGGCAGTGGCGGTAACGGTGGGCGGCGCTCACTGAGGGCGCTACGGGACTTCTGGTAGGCGAAGATGGCGGCGGCAAGGCCGCCGGCGAGCGCACCGCCCGCCGCCGCCGCGCCGGCCTGCCGCACGAGCTTCAGCTGCGGGAACCAGCGCCAGGAATTGAACATCGTCGCTCAACATCAAACACTGCTTGGTCTTACCTTATCAGTTCAGTCTGCAAGTCACATTTAGAGATGCAATTACCACTCGTTACCACCATTGTCCTGCATTAGCTACGACTACTTGAGCTTAATTGACTTCAATCAACTGCACCTGGGGGCCGTGCACGGGGTCCTGGCGCGCGAACTCGTCGACGTCGGCGTCGGACCACGGCGGCAGCGGCGCGTCGCGGCCCTGCCGTGCGCCGCCGACGGCGTAGAGGATGCGGAAGTGGTCGCGGAAGGCCGCGGTGTCGACGGCCCACCACGGCCTCTCACCGCCGCCGCCGACGCCAGGCGCGACCGGGCCGCCCCCCATGACCGCTGCCGCCGCCGACGCCGCAGC
>WELB01000047.1:374701-396377 GCA_009602725.1 Spirogloea muscicola
CCGCCGCCATGGCCGACGCCGCCGTAGCCGCCGGAGGAGCCGCGCGAGCCGCGCCGATCCCTGGACCGGCGCCCGACGAGATCGTCGTTCCCGTCCTGGACTCCATCGGTGCACCGGCACTCCATCTGATCTGGGTTGTCAATGCTTGACCGTTAATTGACTGCTTCATTTATGCTGATAACATGACCTGCGGCTGCGTCTCCAGGCGTGCGGCTGCTCATGAAGATGGGATGGCGGCACGGGCGGGCCGTCGGGCCGGCGCACGTCTCCACCGGCGACAAGGCGCGGCGCGTGGCGCGGCGGGCGATGCTGGCGCTGGCCAGGGCCGGGGCCTCCGATGGTGGTGGCGGCGCAGCGGCCGAGGCGACGGAGGCCGGAGGCAGGGAGGGGGGCGACAGAGGAGAAGAGGAGGAGGTGGAGGAGGAGGAGGAGCTGCCGCCGGCGCCGCGGAGCACGCCAGCGTACGTCCTGCAGCCCAAGACGGACTTCCACGGCCTCGGCTTCGACCCCTTCCGCGCCGCTCCGGAGTTCCGCGCCGCCAAGCGGGCCAAGGCCGGCGGCAGCGGCGGCGGCGGCGGCAGAGGAGGGCGCGGGAAAGTGCGCATGGGCGGCGGCTTCGGCATTGGGGCGCTGGAGGAGGTCGGCGTCGAGGACGAGGACGTGTACGACGCGCAGGACGTGCCGGACTTCGAGATCGGTGGGTCTGACGACGAGGATGAGGAGAAGGAGGGAAGGAGGACAGCCGCTAGCAGCGGCCGGCGGCGGACGGAGGAGGTGGGAGGAGCGGCAGCAAGCGCGTCCTGTGCGCTGCCAGGATTCCGCATCGCGGCCGCGACTGCTGCCAATGACATCGAGCTGTGAGGCAACCCCACCTCCATTAGTCTCCGCTTTTCTTGAGCTCAAATCTGAACTGCACATGCCTGGCCACTGAACCCACAACTTTGAGATCTATTGTCACTTCGTGAATGTGGCACTCCGGATTCCCACATGGAATGTATGTTATGCCCTACTTTAGATCATGGTGCTAGCAAGTTGATCATTATTTATTGTTATCAACCTATAAGAGTGTGAGGTTGACTAAATTTAACCCCTCTGTGGTTGCAAGACTGACATAATAAGTCATACACTCCTTCACATGTGTGCTGATGCAGTTACGTATGCAGCAAATGTTGTTAACAAAGCCTACTCTTGCTTTTCACTAGAGTGTTTTGTAGCTACGTTCCACTGCTGGCAGGAGCCGAGTTGGGAAACTTGAGCATTGTTCGGGATGATCATATGACATGAGCTGAATATTGACTTGTGTTTTACAACTTAACCTTGTTTTGTTGCCAGGTTCCCGCCGCCAGTGGTGCCGCAGTCATTCGTGCCAGTGCACACCTTCGCAGAACCGCTACGGCCAGCGACCGCAGCGCCGCCGCCGCCGGCCGCGGCGCCGGCCTCGCCGAGCCTGCTGGCTGCGGTGCAGGGCATGGCAGCCTTTATTGCGCGCGGCGGGCGCGCTGCTGAGGACCTCGCGCGCGAGCGACACGCTGGAGACCCGCTGTTCGCCTTCCTATCTGGCGGCGAGGGCGCAGACTACTACCGGCGGCGCGTGTGGGAAGTCCAGCAGGCGGTCGCGGCAGCGGCTAGTAACAGTAGCAGCAGCCTCGCTCAGCCGCTCGACTACTTCGGGGGACAAGGCGAGGGTCAGGGCAGGCGCCACCGGCTGGACGCGCAGGGCCGCGGCGAGATGCTGGGCGAGCGGCCCCTGAAGCACGAGCCCGCGGCCCCAGTGGCTCCGTCGGTGGTGCCAGCGGAGGACATCGCGCGCGTGCAAGCGCAGCTGGCCAGCCAGTTCACACGCGGCCGCACGCAGGTCCGCTGCAGGCCTGGTCTGCAAATTGACCTAAAGCACTCTGACATAGTACCACTTACTAGGAACTTAGAGTAATAGTTATTATGTTAAAGCTTTGAGACTTAAACCACTGAAGTTTCAAAATCAATAATTGCATCGTACTCTTCTTCAGCGGTCTTTACCTTCAAGTGTTGGTGTTAATTGCCGACCCTATCACCTGAGCTGGGTGTGGCAGGATATGGATGCGACGGCGGCTTGCGTGCCGTACGCAGGAGACCCGGCGAAGCAGGCGCGGTACGAGGCGTTCGTGGCGGAACGAGAGAAGGGTAGCCTGAGCCAGCGCCAGGATGGCAGCGGCGCCAGCGGCGAGGCTGCCGAGTTCGAGCGCACCTGGCGCATGCTGCGCGGCCCAGGGGCCACGGAGACGCCGATGGCAGCCACTCGCGCCGCAGATGGCACATCCTCTGAGCTCTCAATCATGCTGGGCAGCCGTTTCGCCTCTGCGAGCGTTGAGGTTTCTGCGCCACTGGTGAGCGCTGCTCCCTGACACCTGACAGCACTCATCTCAAACCTCTTGACCTTTCAGGCATCAGTAGCGACCTCTATGTGGTTACTGAGCGGGTGAGCTCAGCAGCAGGTTGATTTAAATCTGTCATGTGCTTGCCTTCGGACTTGGCCACTTAGGCCGTCCATCACTTAGTACGCATTCTTTCTTACAAAGCGAAGGCGCTGATCCAGTGTGACTCACAATGAGTGAATGCTAGACACTAAGCTTGGGTTTTGGGCGCAGCCCACAGGGCTGGTCACGGCAGCCCAGGCGCAGGCACTGTTGACAGCGCCAACTGCGAGCGGGATCGATGACTCATCAACTTCGAAGAGTCATCCCTGGCGGGAGGAGGTGGCCTGGCGGCCAGCCTCCCTGCTCTGCCGGCGCTTTGGCATACCAGACCCGTATGCGGGAAAGGTACCACAGCTTTTACCATTACTTGGAAATCAACATGGAGTTTTCAATCCAAGCATTGTAGCAGTCCCTCCAGATTCAGTAATCATTTTTTGGGTTTGTTTTACCATGTTTCAATGTTCTTCTGGTCACCATCTTATTCGTGACAGCCTGCCAAAGGTCAAAGCTTATAGAGCCCGTATTATTTGCAAACCTTGGATTTCGCTGCACTCGGGGAAGTTGTATGTTAGAGCTTCTCAATACACTTGGCAGCATCTCTTTAGCACCTAGATATTGCACAAGCTCACTGTGAGCCTTGTGACTACTTGGCATCAGAACATGAGGACATGAGAGTCAGCCTTGTTTGGTTGTTGTTTCCTTTGAAAAGGGTCCAGTGTATAGGAAAAGTTAGCGTTTCTTTTGTTTTGCTTAGAATCCTGAGCAAGCCTTTGGCTTGATGCCACTTTGCAGGCCCCTCCACTGGCGAAGCCGAGGAGCCGCACAGAGTCTTTCACGCTTGGGTCTGGAGCAGCAGCCGTGGAGTCCCCCCCCCTGTTGGGTGCTCTGGCTCTGCCCGCACCTCCTTCCTCGCCTCCTGCGCACGTTGTGGAGGAGCTGCAGAGGACCAAGGACTCGGATGAGGCAGCGCCGCAGCCAGTCGAGCCCCTGCCAGAAAAGCCAATTGATCTCTACAAGGTAATTGCTTGCTATATACTTCAGCACGCTCATCGATCTCCACAACAATAGTGAAGTTAATCTGACTATGCAACAACCCCGCCCGACCCAGAGTCGAGGGAATGCCTTGTGCCCTTTCATCCTTCAGTTCTGACCAGCTTACACGCTCACCTGTAGATCTTGGGCGTCTCTGAGCATCTTATGTCATCTGTTCTAGTATTTCTAGCTATGAGCAGGAGGGATGATCACAATATAGATTACGCAGTTTCATATAAAGAAGTAGCTTCGTCCTGCAACAAGCCGACAGTAGCCTTTACGTCTATCAAATGATCACAATACTTCATATGCTTTCTGCAATTGGCAGGCGATCTTCTCGGACGAGGAATCAGACATTGATGAGGCCGAGGGCGGTCTGGCAGCAGTGTTGTCGGCTGCTGCGACGGATGCAGGTCCTGCCGGCCCGGAGGAGAGCGAGGCCGCCGTGGCGAGCGCCATGGCAGGCGCGGCTCTGAACAGGCTCGTGGCCGGGGACTTTCTCGAGTCCCTCGGCAAGGAGCTGGGCCTCGACGTCCCTACACCGGAGGCCGCCGCTGCCACTGGCCCTGCAGCGCAGCAGCTGGCAGCGTCGCAGGCGAGAAGGGACAAGGGGAGGCGCAGGGCTGTGGAGCCCACTGTGCGGGATCTGGCGGAGGGGAAGGCCGCTGCCTTCTTCAAGCCGGCAGCTGCCGGCCCAGGAGCGGCCGGCCCGGCGACAGTGGATGGTCGAGGCGGCGCTGCGCTTGCACAACAAAGTAGAGAGGCAGCCACTGGGGAACCTCAGGAGAAGCACAGCAGCGGCGGGCTGCTTGGACTTGTGCAGGTGTCTGGTGGCGGGAGGGACACCGAGAAGGCTGTTGGTACAGGCGCCGGTAAGTCTGCTCCAAGCGGGAGCAGGAGCGGCAGTGGCAGCAGCAGCAGCAGCAGCCTCTTGGACAGCTCGGAGGTTGAGAGGGAGCAGCGGCGGAGGCGCCGGCAGGAGCGCAAGAGCCACAAGGAGCGGAAGGAGCGGCGGCATGGCAAGCGCAGGTTGCGCTCTGGCAGCAAGAAGTCCGCCAAGGTACTGGTCCAGCTCGTCATTTCGCCTTGCACAATGTGCATGGCTGCGAAGCTGCTCACAAGACTAGCAGCGCTTCCATCCCCTTCATCTATTGAAGGTCGTGTGTACAATGCAGATCCGAAAGCAAGTGCGCAGAGCTCTGATATTTTGAGGCCTTGAATGCCAGCTTTGACTCGGGTGCTTTTGTGCTCTGTACCAGTTTGCGATGGAGGAGGGGTCAAGCTCCAAGAAGGGCCGAGGCCATAAGGAGGAGAGACACCACAAGCGACATCGGCGCCGTAGCCACAAGGAAGTACTTGTGGGTGCGGCATGACGTAGTTGACGCTCTGTCAATGAACTTTGAGCAACATTCTTTGCTTGACTGAGGCTAGGAAATATGGCAAAGGTGCCACAGTCCTTCTCTTCATTGTCATGCTAACAAAAACATGAGAAATGATGGTCCAATCATCAAGTATGATTAAATTACAGAATGTCCATAAGAACCCAGAGCCCTCATTTGACTAAAGAACATGATGTGGTGGCATGACTATATAGCACCTTGAGCTAGTACATGAGATTGACACCATTTGTTGGGACGAATTCTTCATACTGCTTCAGATTGCTTCCACTGCCCGTCTGAATGCAATGCAAGGAGGTCCAAAAGTCACAATAGAAGAGCCGAGTGTGTGATGCTATGCCTCAAGCGGCACAATGCAAGCAACATCAAGTAGTGCATAGTAGTCAAAGTAGGTATCAGGAGCGTGACTGCTTACTGCCTTGCATCAAGGGTGTCAAGGATTTGTGAGCAATGAGCTGCGGCAAGCCCAGTATCCCGCACAGTATCGAGGTGTGCACCGTCCACTTCGTAGTCCACTTCAAGTAAGACGATGTCGAGGTCGTGTCTTACACACCTCTTTTCGTCAAAGGCTTGCAATGCGGTGGATTGAGAGTATGATTAAGTTGCTACATAGGGTGCCGAGGGCTGTGAGAGGCCAGCCCGACAAGAATCGACAAGGTCTGAAGGGGCTGGAAACCGCTAAGACACACAGCTTCCTAAGTAACACAGAGGATGGTCACTTAGTATATCCTAGCAAACAGCCAAAATTCGAACGACTAGCGGCCAATTGAGAGGTCTCGTTTCAGATCACAGACAGCAGAACGACAAGGTAGTCTTATGGGTCCCGCGTATGAAGAGCAAAGGGCTAGGAACTAGGCCGCCCATGTCGGCGTGCCTCGCCTTTCGGCAGTCATGAGGAGGAACAAGAACCATGAATAAGACTAACTTCCTCTGCAGGACAACAAGGGTGACGTGCCTCAGGGAGACGTGCCTGTTGTTCCAGACCCCAACAGAATTCTGGATATGGTCGTATTTGAGCAAAGCCAGGGTGAGTCATCGCAGCCTCCAGTCAGCCTAAAGAGGACTTAGGACATGTTTGTGTTTGATCAAGACCAAGCCAATCAGCAGGCAGGCCGCATACGACCAGTACTTAATCTGGGTATGCCCCCACACTACTTGGAGCAGCTACAGGTTGCAAAACACTATGATTGAGCAAAGCTGCACGCCTGTGTTTTCCTTTGGTGGGCCATATCCAGATTTAGGTACTGGTCGTATGTGGCCTGCCTGCTGATTGACTTGATCTTGATTAAACACAACCATGTCCAAAATCCTCTTCGGGCCGACTGGAGGCTGCGATGACTCACCCTGGCTTTGCCCAAATACGACCATATCCGGAATTCCGTTGGGGTCTGGAACAACAGGCACGTCTTCCTGAGGCACGTCACCCTTGTTGTCCTGCAGAGGAAGTTTTGTAGGATCTTCAATATCGTCCATCTTCAGATCGGTGAATGTCTCGTCTGCCTCTGCAAACTCATCGATTGCCATCGGGTCTGTAGTGACGTCCTTCGCTTCGGTGGCGGAAACCTCCTCTGGAGTTATTACTGATTCATGTTCGACTGAATCCACAATCACGATACCAGCATTAGCAGATTTGCTTAGTGGACTCCACCCCTTCAATAGAAAGGCAATGTCGCTTCATGGATACCAGAAACTTCCCAGCCTGGTCTGTACCATGCCACTTCGCATAGTAATCTATACCGAATCCAAGAAGAACTAAGATTTCCGTGACCAACAATATTTTATGTTGTGGCTCGGGTAATCATGCATAAGATGGAGAATGAGGTACACAGACTTGGATCACGTGCATTGAAGGTAATATGCGAAGGTCGCTTGGTAACTCCCAATACACTGTCTGAAGCGCCAGTGGCTGTTTTGATGCTAACATTGCTCTGTGTCACATCATTCTTGCCCAACTTCAATGAGATATGTCAATGAGATATCAGAACGGGTTGTACATCTGTGTCAAGAAGAACCAACGTAGGTGACCGTGTCTCAGTAGTTGTAGAAACCTGGATGAGTTTCCGCTTGTTGTCCACCATGGCGGCTGAGGGATACTCTTTAGTGCGCTCATTTGGGGAGCTGCGGGAAGTCATTTCTTCTAGTGACGGAGTGATAGCTGTCTTAGCCATCACAGATTGAGAAGAATTGGCCTAATTGCACTGTGACAACATCATCCACAGAAATGTTTGTTTGCAACATATTCCCCACTTTCTCTTTGGATATTCTTAAACCCTTCAGACTCAAAAGAGGAGTGGTATACATCCTATTCAAAACAGTTTTGTCGACACAGCTCAATCACTTGTTACCACGTCTCTAACTGGAAATCATCCGTCACAAGCTCCAATTATCTTCTCATTCCGATTCTCTTCTATCATAATGATATCTATTTCTACATGTACCCACATTTCTCGCTTTTCAGTTCCTTAATCACAATGTGTACGTTGCCGGTCACGTGGACTCTGGCGTGTCACCTCAATTCCTTACAAAGCTACCCTATCGACAGTGCCTGGCAATCGACACTGTATGGCACGACAGTTCCCACGTGGAGCTGCTAGTCGGGGGCCCCGAGACGAGGCGCCGCGCCTCTGTCCGGCGTCGGGACGGCCCCACTGTCGGGAACGACGGCCGAGACGGCGGATGCCGTCTTCGAGACGGCCCCCTTCCCCCACCCCGCCTGCAGCTCCCGCCCGTGGCCCCCTCCCCCCGGCGTCGGACGCCCCACTGTCGGGAACAACGGCCGAGACGGCGGACGCCGTCTCCAAGACGCCGCCAGCTGCCCGCCCCGCCTGCAGCTCCCGGCCATGGCCAGGCCCTCGCCGCCGCCGCTGCCGNCTTCCCGCCGGCGCGCGACCTCGGCGACCTGCTGGACGCGGCGACGGCGCAGCCGCCATGCGGCGTGGTGCACACCGCGGAGAGCCCGCTGACGGCGCTGGCGGCCGGCGCGGCGCTCAACGTGACATGGAGCATGGCCGACGCGCACGCTGGCGGCTTCCGCCTCGAGCTCCTCCGGCCGCTGGCCGCCGTCCCCGGCGATGGCGGCGCCGTCCTGCGGGGCCCCGCCGAGGCCGTGGTGCTGGAGATCTTGGCGCAGGACGGCGCTATGTCGTCCATCTATGGCCTCTCTGCGCTGACCAACGCGTCTGAGCAGTCCTGGGGCGTGCTCGCTAATCCCACGGCGCAGTGGGCCCTCGTCAGCCTCCCCCCTCGCGACTGCTACGGATGCACAATACGCCTCCTCCGGCAGGTCGCTCCAGTCAGCCATGCCTCCTGCTAATTCTATCTTAATAGGTATATTACGCATACCATACATATGAAGTATAAGATGGATGTATACTATCATGTTATATCTTCATACTCTTAAGCATACCTTGATCAATAATCTGATGTCGATCAGATCACAGCCGATGTGGTAAATGCTTTGCACAAGTCATGCTTCCGTTCCTTGTGCTTGGCTTGGCAGGCCATTGACATCGGAGGCCCGACTTACACACAGTGGAGCTGCGCTGATGTGAACATCATGACGTCTGGGGTGAACCCATGCCACAATTGCGCGGGCAGCGATGCGCCGTGCGCCCTCTCGGCCATCAGTGAAGAATGGGAGTGCCAGTGTGCCGCGCAGGTCCGCCTTCGTTTTTGCTACTTCTTCACTCGTTGATGCCTGGACTTGGCGGTGTGCATGCAGAACACATGCGCTGCAATTTCAATTGCTGATGAAAGCACTCGCAGTTCCTTTGCAAGTGAAGCTTCCAGCAAGCGGCACATACTGTGAAAGAGAGGACGAGTGCACATCGGACCTGGACTGTGGTCCCCTCTATGGGAAATGCATTGACATCCAGTCTACCAACTCACCATCGAGGTAGTTCAATGGCTGCATGGCTCAGTAAATTTCTTAATGCTTGTGAATGCACCTTTCCAATGGCCCATGAAGATTGATGTGATCAACAACGACATCAATGTCTCAAGGCGAGAAGCTAGGATCCGGTTCGTGGACTTACTGGCCAGACTGTACTCTGCAGGCAATGCTTCTGTCAAGCTGGCTGGCACGGTTCTGGGTGTCAACTGGCTTCTAATCTCACGCTTGACCAGACAGTTGACCTGGCTGCTTGGAGCCACGAGTACGCCTTCAATTATAGTGCTACTAACTACACTATCTTTTGGAACATCATCGATATGCCAATGCGTGGCACTACCATTTCAGCAGACAACCGCGAAGTCAGTGTTCGGACTTTTACATCACGTTGTCATTGATGTGCAGCACTTGATTGTGCTTTCGTCATGTAAATTACGAGCCCTCAACCAACTTCAAGGTCCTAGCTTGTTCTGGGATTGAGCTTCGCAGACAATTTGACAAAATTATCTGCTTGGCAGATCGAAGTAGCCATTGCAGCATACACAACAAGTTATGTAGCAGTTGGCTGGAGGCCAATTGGCCTGCCTTGGATGAATCTTCCACACACTGATCCAGCTAGTAAGTCATGCACCGAAGCTTATCATAGTGCTGGCTGACGGCGCATACTTCCGTACATTCCTTTGCAGGAGCTTCCGTAGTCTTTGGAGAGGCATCAGACAAAATTCCGTTTAGTATTTGGTGCTGAATCTATAGGCTGCAAGTTGATGACCAGATGGGACAGACTCTGGTTTGCAGGTGCAAAAGCCATGCCCAGTGCAGCGCCTAAATTTCCACCTCTGCCGACTTTTGACGAGCCTGCTCCAGCACCGATCCCTAGCTTTGGCACCGCACCAGCACCTTCTTCACATCATGGTAGTCACAGCAGCCATCGCAAGGCCTCAAATACCTCAATTCACCACCGATCTTCCCAGGGGAGGCCGCATGGAATGGCCAAGTCACCACAGCACCGTGGTCAGCACCCTCTTTCCATTACTTAGCCTATGTAAACGCCATCATGACCTTCATTGGCCATCTCATCACATTACATATACTCAGCTATGTACTTATTGTTGTGAGGCTGCGCTGGTGTTTACAGGAACCATGCATTCGCCACCTGGGAGACACCTGCTTTCTGCCGAAGGACCAGCTGAGGCCCCTAGTAGCGAGGCAACGCACCAGCACCAGAAAGCTCCAAGGTCAAAGTCACCAACGGCAGTCGGAATGCAGAGCGCTCTACCCTCTCGCCCTTCTCCATCAGCAAGACAAACCACAGACGCTTCACGTGATAGCCACACGGGACAGCCTGGTCGAAGAAAAGCAGCACCTCCGCCACCAGCTTCTACTCACCCGCCTCCGCCCAACATCATGGAGAATCCAAGACCTCCCAAAGTATATCCACCTAAGGCAGCAAACAAGTCCAAGAGAAAGGGTCAACAGAGACTTCACTCCTCGCCTCCTCATGCGTCTCGACCAATATCCCTACAAGTGGAGCAGTGGATTTATCCGGCAGATGTAAGAGGTCACCCATAGGTAGTCATGTACAAGCAGTGGTTCATGAGCTCATCTATGCATCCATGCATCACTTCCTCAGTGGCAGAAGCATATTCTGCTTGCATGGTATCCAGGTTGAAATTACTATCTGGTACCTGCTCCAGAAGCAGTACACATGCAGATACTGTGCAGCGACGTCTATGCTTGGTGTGAATCGACGAAATGTTACCCTTTTCTCAGTCAGCAATTCTAGGAATACTGAGGAGAGGATCATGTTGCCACTGAGTGCAGCACAAAGGGGACATGCCTGCCATGTATCTGCAAGACATGACAATCGCATCAGCCAGGGGCAATTATTACCGCATCCAGGTACCTATGCTTATACCTTATCACTGTTGCACGGCACAGACTGTGACAACGCAGCTGCTGCTTGCCTGCTCCACCGCATTTCGTCGCACTTATTTAGGAGAGCGAATTCGCTTGTGACCCTTTACATGTCACACTTTAGTAGGACATTGAGCAACTATCCATCCATGTATTGCAAGCCTGCATCGTCTTTAGGCGTCATGATTTAGTAATGTGCTTGAGCAAGGAGATTTGAAAGACATCCTTTGTAAGTACTAAAGACTGTCGGAAAAGGGAGCTCATCATCCAGGCGTTGTACCATGTGTAGGATGCTTGGACAAATCCAAGCCATGCAACCCCTATACCAGACACTAAGCTGGGAGGGACAAATGACATACTCGATGCAATAGGTCATGAAGAGCCAGATGGGATGACTTTTGTCAAATTCAGGAGACCTTTCATGCCGACAGATACAGGTCTGTAAGTGGCTAATAAGAACCTGATCTCCAAAAACTGAGGTTGTGCTTGCTGATCATAAGAACAACATGAGAGAGGAATGCAAGCTCCAAAGTCATCACCGTAATATGCAGTCCTCGAGCTTTCCTCAACCCCACTGCAATACTAGGCTCGTCGTATGTAAGGTCATTGGGAGGCTAATGTGCATAAGAAGCACCACGGAAACAATGTCCTTAACAGTGCCAAGCACGGTTCATGCTTAATGCTTTGCTGCTCGCATGATGTCTTTTTGCAGATGTAGACTATCAAATCAGGGATATGGACTTCACTTTGGTGTGGGCAAGGGGACAAGCTCCAGGCAATGTAGATAGTACTGGCCTCGGCAACAACGCTGCAACACAGTACTTGAAGCAGGAGGCAGCAGCATTCTATCGGCCTGACGAACTCAAGTACCATGGAAGGGAAAATGCAGGTAGCAGACACGTACACCAGCCTCATATTTGTGGAAAAGTCCTTAATAAAGTTCCTGCATCAATGACATGGCAAAGGAAGCTCCACACATTCATGTAATGAAAGAGCAGTTGGCACAGCAACCCCAGAGAAATTGATCAGAACCTGGTATGCAGTCCTCTCACAAACTCAGTGACTGAATGTGCAAATTATCTGGTTCTGTGGCTGGTCAGGAAGCTTCGGCAATGTGAACATGATACTGGGCGCTTCTACCTTAGATGGAAAAGGCTGTGGTGCTCCAAGTCTACCAGGCTACACATGCTCTTTCACGCCTGCCGGAAGCAAGTCAGTCGGTAATAGTTGCAAAAATCTGGTCAAACAATATCACTAGCATTGTCAAAAGATCTGTAGCTGGCTATTCTTGTCACAAGCTTTCTTCTAAGTTCGTAGACATGAGAAATGATCAAATTGCCTCGACACTAACGCTCTATATTTCTGCAGAATAAAAATCAACTGGAGGTTAAGGGCATTCTCTGTCGAATTTGCGCTCCAAGCGAAGACCAAAGGCTGGGTTGCGCTTGGTTTCTCTCCGGATGGCAAGATGGTAGGCAGCGACGCCATTGTCGGGTTTGCTGACAGTCAGAACATGCTGAAAAAGGACGCCAGGAGCTCTTTGGGTACTGTCAGCGTGTACAAACTGACTGGATACAGTCTCTCACAAATTATGGCCCAACCAAATCTGCAAGTGGAGAATGCAAGTGCTGTGTACGTCGACAAGACAACAATCCTGAGGTTAGCCTTTAGACATTTTCATCACTTTAGAAGTCTCTGCTCTTGCTTCCTCAACGTCAATCCTCCACCTTAGGATCCATTTGCTGGTCAATTATCCAGTTTGTCGCTCGCGTGCCCGCCCCGTAAGTGGATGGAGAACTTGCTTATCTCTGCTTAGCCTTCACAAGATAGCTGACCGCTGCGTCCTGTGGACGATCGGGTATGCTGTAGATTTGCTAGAAACTATACTGGAGGAAACGTGAACATAAGTGTTGGTGCTGACAAGGGAGTACATATCATCTGGGCCACGTCATCCAAGAAATCCAATGTGCTCAGCAACCACTACTTACAAAACAGGTATGTCTGATATTGTACGTACACTTTGGGTCTTCTCATAGTCCTTTGAGACGTGCACGAGCTTACTATTCTGAGTTGCCGCCTAGTCAAGAATCTATCCAAAACTACCACTTTGCTCATGAACAGGGGTTCCGTCAGTCTTAGTCTTGCAAGCGGTAGAGGCAAGTCTACTGGTAACCTGCTAGGCTGGTACCAGCTTCACCTCTGGTTAATATCTGCAGCATTGGCCACCGTGCTTCCAATCTCAGTAATATGTGCCAGGTGCCTTTCCTTCCTTCACCTATGTGATAGTAGTCATAGGTCACAGCTTCAAGTTGCCTTGTACTTCCACCAGCATTTAATCCATGCACTGAGCAGAGACCTTGTATAGTGCCTGTATTTCTGAGAAGGTGGACAGACACATTCTCCAAGTGAGACGGTCACCTTTGAGCAATCGATGTCATCCCTGACTTGACACTCTATGTCGTCAGGCTTGCGACCTTGTGCCCACCGTTGAAGGCCCAATTCTTCGGCGCCGTGCACTTATTGACTTCGCTGGTGGGGTTGGCCTTGGTGATTATTGGAACTTTGATAGCTTTCACGAAATTCATCAGCAGACCACTGGACGCTTTTACAACACTCCACGGCATGTCCAGTTGTGCAGTCCTGGTGCTACTTCTCTTTGAAGTGCTCACTGGGATATTCTGCAGACCCCGAATTTCCTTCCGTGGTGGCAACCTCTGTGGGTACTCACACAAATTTGCCGGCATTGCCATTATCATCACAGCGGCAGCTTCGTCGTTCCTGGGTTTCCAGAAATACGCACACCTGACAGGCGCCTGGGTCATGGTAAGAAGACGTGCCCATTTTGCAACTGTTACTGTCTCTGTTGCACTGATGCATCACGTCAGCTTATGCATGCCACTTCGCTCACAGCATTTTCAAGGCACTGCTAATCGACTGACATGATGATGATCCGACACATACTGGCAGCTATTTGTAATCACCTATGGAGCTTGTGTGGTATTCTTCTTGTTCCTCTACTTGCTCCTCCAATGTGCCGTTCCTTATGATGCTAAGACAAGGCTGGTCGCCAAGGACTATGATATTGTCCAAGCCTCAAAGAGAAAGGCCCTCGCCTGCAGAGGCTGGCCTCCGCCAAATGTCGTCTGGCCTCCAACTCCACCCAAAGATAATGCACAAGACAGCCCAGACTCAGGTGATTTGCAGCCCTGCTACGTGCTTGTAATTTTCTTTTGTCGCTGACTAGCTGCACTGCTTGTTGACTTACTTGCAATCTTTGTCCTATATAACAGGAACTTTGGCAAGGCCGTTGATACCAGCCACGGCTGTCGTTAGTAGCAACTTGCGCGAACCCCCGTGCCACGATACGGTCCTACCTCCGCCCAGCCCTCGGCCAGACACAGATGTCCAAGTTGTTCCCACAAGGGTGCGCAACGGCCTCCATGGGGCTACGAGTGCGGCTGAGGAGAGCCCGTGGGACTCAATGCAGGAGGTCCGAAGCTTTGTGCTGCCACGCCCGCCGCTGCCGTCACCCAGCGATGTTGGCAATGCAGCTGGTGGCAGGCAGCACCCAGTGTTACTATCGCCGCGCCTGAAAAGCAAGCCACCAATGGTCAGCGAGATCACTCAGGACGCTGAGTTAATGGAGCCGCCAGCAATAGCTAGGCGTCATCCCGTTCAGCCTCTCAAGAAGGTGGCAGATTTTGACCATGCTGCGAAGTACAGCTCGGCATGAGCACTTCCTAATTGACCAGTGCTCATTCTACTTCATACAATATTTCGGCAGTTACCGTAATCTTCTGCATCAGTTATGCACCCTGCTTTGGATCAGGCGCTAACCTTGGGACCGGGCCTGTGTCTGGTTTCCCGATCGGAGCTTCGAGCGTCTTATTAAGAGGCAGCCGAAGCCCTCTCTCTACTGCTGCTCAAGCTCCCTTCGCTTGGTGCAGTGCTGTTATAAAGCACAAGAGATGCTGTATCCTGAAGCTGCACCATCAAGTTCATTCTGCAAGACGCAGGATCGGCCGCTGAGAGCGACCACTTGCTGCAAGATATGAGTTTACGTTCACCTCGTCTGTGTATGCCACTTGCCGAACGGCTCTGACTAATATAATGCCTACCGACTAATATAATGCCTACCTTCAATCCTCTTCACATATGCATGTACCACCTCAGGGAAGTATTCAAAATGCACAGTGCACTTGACGCCAGTCAGGCAGAAGCATGACGTGTGGTCTGTCCTCGTCACGCTGCCGCTGCATTAAGAAGGCGATGCTGATTCCTGTTGGACTTGCTTGCATCTATGACCGCTCAGCCCAAGGAGGAACCCACATTTGAGGTTGACAAAATACAAAGCCCAAACTTTGACCTCCACATGGGTTTCACGCAACCCTCTCTACATACTGTCAGCTGATGATTGGCAATCTGGCGGATAGGTCCCAATTGTTGTGGGTTTCATCAAGTACATGGCCCAGTCTCCACACGCCAGGCTGCTTGCTTCGCTCAAACGGCCGTGGCTGCAGGGGTTGTCTGCTCTGCGTCCCGTCTGCGCCCATCAATTGCATCGTCGTCGACTTTATCAGGGAAGCCGACTCCCCCATCACCAAATGTATCATCCAACTCCCTTGCCAGTAACATGGCTGGATCTGCAACAGGGGATCAAGGCAGTTGTCAAGCTGAGCTAACAAGTGACTGATGACAAGATGACAGAAATGCAACTTCTTCACGCCTCACCAGTACGTCTCCTTCAATCCCACGTTTCAACTTCAAGACATGCGTGATCCTGCTGTGGACTAGCTTTGCATGATAGACGTGCCACATTGCAACACGGCGAGTGAGCATCCTGTTCTTCGACGACGTTTTGATTTCCTCAAAACTCTTACGTAGCGGGAAAGCATCTGGTGCATGCTCATAGCAATCGCTGTAATAGCAAATTAATATTTTAGCACCTCGTCCTTGTCAATGGTCACAGCAGGCCCAGGCTTAGGGCTGATTTCGCAAGCATCGGGATGCGCTCTCGTGCTGAGCATCGGCTGAGCTCGACATGCTAGATGGGCGAGACTGCTGAAAGACTTAAACAAAAATTGGCATCGCAAGCAGCTTGATAAGTTGTGCACTGCCTGTTGCCGAGGCCTAAGCTAAAGAGGCAAGCACGAGTAGACTGCAGATAGGCAAGCACTGTGCTTTCCAATCGACTCTCTTCCGGCTGCGACAATAGTGCCCTGGGGCCTTGTTCGTTGGTAGTTATGTCGAGGTTTCCAGGTCATGAAGCTCACCGAATCGGCTGCTCTTGGCGGCGAGGTTCCAGTAAAGCAGCCCTGCCACTACAAGTGCTGTAGCGGATGCGAGGCTCTGCTTGATGCGCGTGCGCCCCGCCGCGCTCAGGCTGCTCCAGCTTTCCATGTGAGCCGGCGGCTGGATGGCCGGCTAGGAGCGTGCAGGGGGCCTCATGGAGCAAAACCTGCAACTGTCCGTAAGGCTGCTAGAGGTCTTAAGTGTGCTAGAGAAACGTGCCTGACCACATTGCGGCCATGTAGGGCTCAGCATTTAGGGACAGTGTGGCGCAGCTGGCTGCTCCTAGCCCATGTGCTGAAGGGGTCGGCTGTAGACGAGGAAGTTCTGATTCTTTTGAAAGGCTGTGCTTGTAAGTGGCCAGTCCAGGGAGAACACATCGCAACGAATATTGTAATGACAGAGAAGGCGCGCTGTGCGCATAAATTGGAAAGGTGGCCATATTAAGCCAAAACACTTTATAGGCAGTACACTGTAAAGCGGTCTCAGGAGACGGTGGTGGCTATGCATGGTCAGCTCAGAGGAGAGGACGGATGAGTCCATGAGATTCGAGAGCTTCTACACTGGATGGCATGCTGGCATTGGCAGATTATGGACAATATAATGAACGGGGGGAGAGGGCAGAAGCCCTCCATGTCCTGCCTTGAAAGCGGCCGGATCGACGGATCGTGCGGCGGCCGCGCAGTGGGGCGCCCGGGCATGCATGCACGGCTGCGAGCTGCACGGCCAATCGGCCGCTACCCGATCGGCGCTCGCTCATCTGATTTCCTATCGCTGAAACGGGGGTACTAAGAGCGCCCTGTCTGCCTAGCCTGTGGCTTCGCTAACATGCTTTTGAACACCTTCTACATGCACCTGGCTGGCCTTTACAGCCGCTCTATTCATATCAGCAGCCGCATTCTTCCTCAGGGCCATGGAGTTGTGATTTGGGCCTTGAGGGCAAGTCTGTGCTTAAAGGAGCATGTTCAGGACGGGGACCCACGTAAGCGGGGACAAACAGACTCGTGATGTCTTTGAACCGCCCAGAATATTGTCTGCGCCTCTGGCCTGGCCTTCAGCCACGAGACGAGCGTCTGACGCTGTTCCTCCTCAAAGCTTGCTATGAAGATGACTTTCTCTGGATACAGACGGCGGCCAAGAGAGGCCAGCCCTGTTCGAAGAGCCCACAAAGTCGGGACACCCGTCGACGGGTTTGATAAAAAGCGAGAGCGTCAAGCTAATCCAAGACCTTGCAGAAAGGTTGAACGAAAGTGGCAGCAGGCGTAATGTCGGCTCTGTGGCATAAGGTAGCCTGAGAATGGCTGAGGGGAGAGAATGGTAAGAGAGAGCAAAAGAGCGAGCGAACACGAGAGGAGGAGGGCGGGGGGGAAGGGAGAGATGTATATATATATATATATATAGAGAGAGAGAGAGAGAGAGAGAGAGAGAGAGAGAGAGAGAGAGAGAGAGAGAGAGAGTTTNAAAAAAAAAAAAAAAAAAAAAAAAAAAAAAAAAAAAAAAAAAAAAAAAAAAAAAAAAAAAAAAAAAAAGGGGGGGGGCTGTGAGAGTTGGATGACAGGAAGAGAGGGGGCAGGAAAGGGCGGAGGGTTCACCCAAGTCGCTCCGCCTTGCTAGCCCGTGCTTCGAGTGCGGACTAGCTGCGTGCAGCCCTGGAGGTTGCGGCCTAGTTGAGCTTGGGCGCAGACCTCCTTCACTGAGTGCCGCTCTACGCGCCTCTTACCAGCCACCTACGGCAGCGCCAGTCAAGCCAGCTACGGCGGCGGTGGTCCTTGACAAGACGGGACGCAAGGAGCCGCCTGCATAGCAGAGGGCTTCTGCATGGACCCAAATCGAGAGCGTCGTGGTGGAGGCGACCACCCGAGGTCCGGGCTCTCAGCCAGCCTGGGCCGCATGTCACAGGGCCAGAGGGTCGTGCTGGGCACCGTGCTCGCGCTCGTCGTCGGCGGCATCTTCTGGGACCTTACTCGTAACCGGAAAATCTTCGGAGGTGAGAAGCAGCTCTATTACTGATGCCATATGGCAGCTACGCCTGACATCGTCACGTACGCAGCTCTCCCGACTTTGACTTACATGTGGACTCTTGGTCCACAGTATTAGACGTCTTAGCTGCCATCAGATTTACCCATAACCTATAAACAAGTCATGACCTTGTTATCGTCCGTTTATTTCTGACGCCATGGTGAGTGCGGCCAACACTTTGCTAGGGCATGTCCCTGCATGTACGTATTACTATGTGATTCAAGTGAGATGCATGCAGACTGCAGACTGTTATCAACTTCTGTCATCCCTTCACAGAAAGAACATCATGTCCTTGAAATTGGTAGTGCGGCAGGCTTGCATGGATTGGCACTCTGCAGGTTTTGCTCAACTTGGTGTTCTTGTACTGAACGCTGAACAGGTGTCAGGTCCTCGTCCTTTTAGCAGCACCACCAAGCTGGTCCTACCAATCGATGTTTGTAAACTTGTGCAGATCGTAAGGACGAAGGTGGCCACCACAGCCATGAGCGCTCTGACAAGCGGTAGGACGCTCATACTGTGGCGAAGCTGACGGCAGAGTGGGCCACCCTGCCGCTCCTGCAGGCTCCGTGCCCAGGACTTACACCAAGGACTGGCTGGAGGCAACTTACGGCAGCCGGGAGGCGTACGGCCGGCTGGACGATAAGGAGCGCCAGGCCACCGATGTGCACGTTGTCATGAACCCCATCACGCGCCACAACTACTTCCGCCGCAGTGAGGAGGGCCGCAATGGCCAGAAGTAATGCCGTGGACGAGGTGGTCACGTTAGCTTGGTTGTGCTTGCAACTATCTCCTCTCAGTACGTAGCGACCCTCTTGGAAATAGTGCAACATTGCCGTAGTTTGTGCAGACTGATCCGCAAAGCTACCATCAGCCTTTGGAGCTTTCCGTCAGAGTCACTAACTTTGGGGCAAAGCTTTCAGCATACGAGATCCTTGCAAGCACGCCCTCATGACACTAGCCAGACCACTTACAAAGTGGCCATGTCTGCTCGGCTTTCCCCCTATCGCGAAGTCAGTTGTGAAGTGTGAAGGGCTTTTTAGAAGGCCGGTAGGACCAGAGCAGTACGCCGCACACATGCGGGCAATCATTTCCCATCGGGCATTGGTTCTCCTGGGGGGCAAGGTGGACCAGGCAGGCCAAGCAGCCCTGGCACGAGGTAGACTACTAAAGTTTGGCATGCAATAGGAACATCTTCACATGGCATCCTGTAAGAAGGCAAGGGTCTGTGTTACATTGTGCATCTACTGGCACAGCCAGTCACGTGCATGACGTGCACTAGTCAACCTTCTCACATATCATTCCACATGCAAGAACGATTGGAAGCTGGACGTTGGTCTTCAGAGTACATGCCTAAGACGTGGGGCCCTACAGCGGTGCAGCTAAGTTACAACCATGCATGCGCCTAATTTTTATGGATTGAAGACTCCAAAGTGCTGCTCCGGCCTCTGCTCAATGTTCACATAGAGGACATAGCTGGGAAAGATGAAGGCGAAGGGGCAAAGTGCACACGCTGCTCGTTGTGCTTGGAAGGCTTCGGCAGCCTTACATTACTAGGTTATAGGATGGCAATATACAGTCGAAAGAGGACAAAGGGTTCGGAGTCCAGAAGTCCAAAAGTCAATTCAAGTTGCAGAAAGTAGCTCGAAGCAGTCAGACATTAGCCCATGTAGTTGGCTACAGTGACCATCCATATGCTTCAAGATGTCCAAATAACCTCTTGGGGCTGGTGGTCCGACGCGTGATTCGCACAACACAGGTACTAGTCGAGCTTGTGTACTTGCTATGGAGGCAAAAGCACGGAGAGGTGCGCCACGGAGCCGGGCCTCCCCGAATATGGCGACACTTCCTCGTTGCTGCCGTCCTTGGCGGCAGCCTCCTCTAGCACGCGCTCCACGCGCTCCGTGGCGGCAGGCTCCACCCCAGAGGCCTTCTCCCCGTCCACCGCCGCATCCTCCGCCACCGTCGCTGGCGTCTCCACTGCAGCCTGGGGCTCCGGCTCAGCGACCGTCTCCGAACCACCCTCCTCTACCACCTTCACCGGCGTCGCTGCTGCAGCCTGGGGCTCCGGCTCAGCGGCCGCCTCCGAGCCACCATCCTGTGGCTCTGGCGCTGCCTCGACAGGCTTCTGCTGGAGCTCGGACAAGTGGGCTCTGGAGCCGGGCCGGCCAGAGAATGGAGAGACCTCATCCTCGCCTCCATTAGTGGCGGCCGCTCCATCCCCCGGCGTCGTCGCCGCCGGCTCTGCAGAGGAGGGCGTCGTCTCCGGGGCGGCCTCAGCAGGAGCCGCCGTGTCCTCCGCTGCCTCCGCCGGCTTCTCGACGGCAGCCTCGGGCGACGACTCCACCGTTATGGCCTTGGCGGCAGCCATGGCGGCGTCCCGGAGCATCCGCCGCTGCTGGGAGACGGGCCTCACGAGGCCTGCGCCGATGCCGCGCCCCAGCAAGCTCTCGTCGACGTGCAGCTCCGAGAGGTGCGCCCGGCTGCCGGGCACCGGCACGGCGCCGTCGTCGTCGCCGGCCGCGGCGGCGCACATCGCGGCCGCAAGCGCCGCCAGGAGCAGCCACCGCGCCGCCATCTCGGCGCCGCTTCGTGGGCTCTCTCGTCGCCGACGGCACGCCGGGTGGGTAGCCAGAGCGGAAGCTGGCGAAGGCGGTGGAGATGGGCAGTGGGCAGACTGGCGAAGGCGGTGGAGATGGGCAATGGGCAGTGGTCCTCGAGCCGGGCACTAAGCGCAGGCTGGAAGTGGGAGGAGGGGGGTAGGAGGGCGAGGCAAGAGCAGGGGGGAGGGGGGGCGGCGGTCTGGAGGCAGGGATGGGAGGAGGGAGGGACACAAAGAGGGGAGGTGCGAGAAGTGAAAGCGCGGGAGGGCGGGGGGGAGGGGGAGAGAGAGAGAGAGAGAGAGAGAGAGAGAGAGAGAGAGAGAGAGAGAGAGAGAAGCAGAAGCAGAAGAGAAGCAGCTCCTTCATAATCGGAAAGAGTGGATGAGGCGCTTTGTGCGAATGAAGAGAGAGGGAGGCCAAAGTCAGCCAACACATTCTGTAAGAGAATGGAGGAGAATCTAAGTGGGGCAAAGGTCGGTGTCTTGAGACGGTGGCGCTAGCAGAAGTCGCTCTTTCAAAGGAAGCAATGGAAGCCAGTAGCCAGAGGCCACAAGGCCAGGGGCACCCTGAAGCCTTCGACACTACCAGTCTAACCACGATTGGCCGACGTTGCTCTGGAAGTGTTGTCGGAAGTTAAGCTATTGTATCTCAAGTATGGGCAACCTTGTGAACCTGTCTGTGCTCTTGGAAGAGAAACAGCTGTCCAATGTAAGGCAATGGCTGTGAGAGGCCAGCCCAAAGGAATGTACAAGGTCTGAAACGGCCGGAAGGCGCCAAAAGCAGGATACAGTATCTTGACTTATTGGCCAATATTGTCTGCCACTTTCTTTCTACTTACTTGTTTGGTCCGCCACAGCACGCGTGCGCGCTGGCATGCACGTGTGCGCGTACGTGTGTGTTGTCCTTAGTGCGTGCTGTGCGCGCGTGCTCGTGTCGTTTCTGCGCGCGAGCTTGTGGTGCGTATGCGTCAACATAGAGGAGAGAGGGGGGGAGGGTTTTTTTTTTTTTTTTTTTTTTTTTTTTTTTTTTTTTTTTTTTTTTTTTTTTTTTTTTTTTTTTTTTTTTTTTTTTTTTTTTTTTTTT
>WELB01000047.1:400270-412194 GCA_009602725.1 Spirogloea muscicola
CATGGAGGCGCCGTGCGGCGCCTGGGCATCGCCGCTGACGGCGGAGCGCGTCACGGGCGCGTCCCTGCGCCTGGTCGGTGCGGCGCTGGACACCGCCGGCCGCCTCCTGTGGCTCGAGAGCCGCCCCACCGAGGCCGGGTCCGCCGCCGCCGCCGCCTCCGCCGCGCAATTTTCACCGCAATCGCCGCCGCCGCCGCCGCCGCCGCCGCCGCCGCTCGTCCGCCGCCGTACTGAGCCAGCTCAGTCGGCAATCCCCGCTATGGCCGCCGGTTCTGCCGCAGGCGCACGGTCCTGGTGCGGCAGCGCGAGGATGGCCGCCGCGAGGACGTGACGCCCGCCGGGTCGGACGTCCGCACGCTGGCGCACGAGTACGGCGGCGGCGCGCTCTGCGTCGCCGGCGACTTCGCCGTGTACTCCAACTTCGCGGACCAGCGGCTCTACCGCCTCTCCATCTCCGGAGGTGAGGAAATCCTGGACCTAGGGCGCTTCCTTCACGAAGTTACCGCACGGGGTCGAACCCTAGAAACCTCCATTGCTATGTGGTTTCTGCTTGCCGGCTCAACAATGATACCTGATATCAACCAAATCTCCTCCTGAGATTTTATATACTTTTACTCCTAATAATTGTAAAAGACGTTTTAAGTCTCAACAATCGTGCTAATTGTGCAATGCCAAGGTAAATGTACCAATGGTGCTAACAGAAGGCTCATCGTCATAGACTGAAAAACTAACCTTGCCTGTGAGCTTTGTCAAGATAACATCTTCACCTTCTTCTATCCTGCGGCAGACCGCACGCCAATCCCTGTGACGCCAGACGTTGGCGGCCGCCGGTTGAGATTCGCCGATGGCGCCGTTGTACCCGGCCGCCGCCGCCTCGTCTGTGTATGCGAAGGTATGCCTTTTCTTTGCCTGCCGGTCCTGACGGTCCTTCCAGAGCACTGAGAGGAATAGCTGTTGCACTCCTGCGCCCAACTGAGGCAACGGCATGAGGCGAGAAGTAGTGAGAGAGCGTGCGAAACGAGCCAGAGGGCGAGACATGATCCTGCTATTCAAGAGCTGACAGTTGCAAAGCAGTGTAGCAAATATACTCGCCTGTAAAGGCAATCTGTACATGCTGAAGTGCCCCAAAGAGCGACACAACTTGGTCTGTGCGTTTGGACCATAGACATCAAGGTTTCGAATCTCAACTGCATACTGAAAGCCAATCTTGTCAGCTTGGCGGAGAAGAAGCACCTCTGGCTTGGTGGCCCGCGCTTCTGCCCGAGTCACTTCCTCAGCCATGTGCAGATTTGGAAGAACATACTGTCACGTTGATTGCATATGTCAACATCTTCATTGTGCAAGGCTGGGAGCCTGCTTTGCGCCTCACACCGTGCGTCCTGCTTCTGGTTGTGCAGACCATCGAGCGGAGGGGCGGGAGGCGACAAACAGCATCGTTGCCGTGGACCTGGACAGCAGTGGTGATCAAGGTGAGTACGCTTATGGTTTTAGCCCACAAGTTAGACTGTGCTGCATCCACGCATCGTCGCTCCGAGGTACATGACCTTCCTGGCATGATATATATAGATATGAAGCGTGACACTGAGAAGCTTCGGTACCTTTATTTCCAAGTCCTTGAGCTCAGTAGTCACAAGAACGTGATCAGGACCACTGAATAAGCACACCCCTCCAAGCTACCAATGCTGCGGCTGGTGGGCGGCGGCGCAGAGCCACAGATGCTGGTGGAGGGCACTGACTTCTATGCGGCACCACGGCCAAGCTCCGATGGGCGTCGCCTGGCATGGATCCAGTGGTCCCATCCCGCAATGCCCTGGGATTGCACTGAGCTTTGTGTCGCTGACATTGGCGCTGGGTGAGCCTGTGCATGGGCCGGTTGGTTAACAGTGGTTGTTAGACCTGCCTGTATCTGACTCGCCTAGCATTTGAGGTGTCCCAATTTATCTCAAGCTGCATTCGAGCAGAAGTGCAGGTGCGGCTGAACACTGGCCTCAGCATAATGCTGACTTGGCATTGACCCTTGTGAGCTAGCAAGGTTGAGAACGTGAGGACTGTGGCGGCCAGCGGCAGCAGCAATTCGAGCCAGGCGCCCTGCGAGCCCGTCTGGTCACCCAGTGGTACGCTTTGAACGTAGGCATTGAAGGGCACTGGGGGTCAAGTCAGGCTTTGAAATTAAATGTAAGAATCAGACAGCATCTCCTAGTGTGGTCCCTAGTTCTCTCATATACTGATTCAGGAATTGCTCTGCATTGACCTCGTTGCTGCCAGCTAAGCATGCTGCACTCTTTGTGACCCCAAGGCGGATCACTGTATTGCAGGGGAGCTATTCTTTGTCTCCGATGTCACAAATGGCTTCTGGAACATCCACCGCTGGGTACACTTCGATCTGCAAGCCTCTCAAGCTTTGCTACCCTTTGTTTGGTCTGCAGATTTGACACCAAATTCCTTCATGTATCCATAGTCCAGCAACTTGCTCATCTCCACCTTAACCAAGTTCGTGACCAAGGGTCGCCAACGCACAGTTTGCGAACTCATGTGCACCAGTGACCTACGTGCTACCCTAAGTAACAAGTCCCTTAAAGAACCTAACAAGCACCATTTTTGGCAGGTGGAGAAGGAGGGGAGGGTGGAGGCAATAACTGAGCTTGGGGCAGAGTTTACCACGCCTGCCTGGCAATTCGGGAACCGCCATTTTGCTTTCCTTCCTGGCAGCTCTTCGCACATCTTGTGCAGCTACAGGTTGGCATCTGTCAGATACAGTTGTAGGTCCTATATACGAGCTGCAGCGCTTTATGGTAGAGATGAAAGTGATGTCAAATCGCTGAGCAACTTTGATTGCCTCAACTGAGCTTGATTGCTTGCTTGCAGGGATACTAGTAGTGGTGCAAGGTTACCATATTGCAAGATTAGTCATTAGAATCTGGTGCAGAATCTGATGTATTCTTGGTTTCAGGTACCAGGGAGTTGCTCACCTCGCCATCGTCAATGTGGTGGACAAGAGCCTCAAGCCAGTTGCTACCCGCTTTACGGATCATTTTGGCATAGTGAGCATGCCTTTCCAACGCATGAGGCCATAAGGGCAGCGCCTCCAGCATGCCTTGTTGTACAGGCTGTGAAAGCCATCTGACGTTGGGGTGCAATCATGCACTTGCACATGTGATTCTTAGTCTGGATAAAAAAATATCAGTACACATGTGCTCTAAATGATGAGGCCACGCTGTCCGGCTGTTTGATCAAGCATTCAGCTTGTACTCTTGGCACGACTTATGGTCAACAACGTCATCAGGTAAGCAGCAGGTGAAAGCAGCAGGAGGGGTATACATAAGGCCACCATTGCAGGTGGCCCTCAGAGCTCAGCCCTTTGTGTGGGATGCACGTTGGCAGGTCATTGGTGAAGGGCAGATATACATGCTTGCCGGCAGCCCTACTGATAGCCCCTCCATTGTCAAGGTCTGCTGCCTGAAGAGCTTCAACTTGCAACCCCCATAGATGATTCTTTTAGCAGCTCATGCAAGTCCTTCCAGATGCGCATGCATCAGTTCTGAATTCAAGTCAAATAGGATAGTTGCTCAAGCAACTAGGCTGTCCTTGATTATTGCCAGCATGTCTGTGTAGCATACTCCATCTCACATAGAGCTGTCCTTTTATTTCAGATAGAGCTGGCAGACGACCTCAAGAGTGCAACGGCAGACGAAGTGGTATATTCGTCCAGCTCTCTTGATATAGATGAGCTGAAGCCCTACATCAGCATGCCAGAGATATTCCAGTCTCCAACAACGACGCCTGGGCAAGTGGCACACGCGATCTTCTATCCCCCGCACAACAAGGATTACATTTCGCGGCCTGGGGAGCTTCCGCCTCTGCTTGTGAGATGTCATGGTGAGTGGTCTGCCTACTGCTGTGACTGGAGGAGCCCTTCTTTTGTGATATTTAGGGTTTGGGGTTTAGCGTTCAAGGTTTGTGTTATCCAAACATGTTATGCTACTGGTTTGGTGGGACTTGTCATTGCGTCAATGTGCCCGGCATAGTCATTCTTGCGTGGATGTTGATGTGTCCTCTTCTTCTTGTTGTAAGGTCTATGCTTACATATGCACAGATGTAAATACAGGTGTAGGTTTGCTAGTCCAGCAGGTGAAGGAGGTTCGCTAAAGCCCAATATGTGCTCCTCAGAAGCATCGATCTTATGATGATGCAACTATAGGAGCTTACAGCCGCTCAGCATTTTGCATGAGTTGCTACTCATCAGTGGCTACTCATCGTAGTCCAGGTGGACCGACCAGTGAGACAGGGACCAGCTTGAAGCTCTCAATCCAGTACTGGACCAGCCGAGGATGGGCTGTGGCGGATGTCAACTATGGTGGCAGCACAGGTCGAGCTGGCGTAGCCTGTTTGCATATCTACATTTACTTCTGATGAGGGATCTCCTTGTGATGCATCCATCCAAGGCGTGCTGACTTTTTCGACGGATAGCTTTTGGTTGTGGTTGATCAAATTCATGAGTCTGCTTGCTACTGTGTGCATGCAGGCTATGGAAGGGAGTACCGAGAGAGGCTGTACGGCAAATGGGGCATTGTGGATTTGGATGACTGCTGCAGCTGTGCTGAGAGTCTGGTGAGTCAAAGAGTCAATCGAATGCTCGCACCCTCGTTGACGTCCTTCCAGTCCAAAGTGTGATAATTATACAAGCTGTACAAATGGACAAGTGCGTCTGGAGACACATAATGGATGTGGCCTCTTCTGGGTATCCCAGGCCGCAGCTGGGAAGGTGGATCCCAAAAGATTGGCAATTGATGGAGGCTCAGCCGGTGGCTACACTACTCTGGCTGTTCTTGCCTTCAGAAGCACCTTCAAAGCCGGATGCTCTTTCTATGGGGTCAGCTACCACTCTAAACTATAGGCCTTCATATTGCTGCCTCTTCTCTAACATACACATGCTGGACTGTTCATCAAATCAAGCTTCTCGTCAGGTGTCTTATTGCATATCAGATGGAGTTTAGGACTCCTAGTTTAGGACTCCTAGGACAGTAGTGTGTCCATACATTCTGGACCTCTAGCGCAAGCTAACCTTTATAATGGGAAGCGTCCATTGTAGACAATAACCTGCAGAGTCACCTCTGTGACACCTCGTATTGTAAGGTGCAGGTGGCAGATCTGATGCTTCTGGCGCAACAAACACACAAGTTCGAGTCACGTTATCTGGATCAGCTCCTAGGTATCACTCTCATTGCCACTTGAGCCATCACTTATTGGTCAGAGGACTTGGAGGGAGAGAAGTCCACCTTGATCTGGTTGTCGCAATGATAGCAGTGTGGGTCCTTTCTGTAACTTAAAAAGTGCTCTTGTGATCCTCGCATGTCTGGCCTGAGCAGGGCCAGTGGACACAGCTGCTCAGATTTACCACGACCGATCTCCCCTCTTCCATGCCGACAGGATCTCATGTCCCGTGATACTCTTCCAAGGGCTGGAAGACGAGGTAAGTGCACAGAATACCTCTGTACATTGCTGCACCTTGTACTAGAATCTTGTAGACCTGCCTGTTGTCGGGTGATTGGAACTTCTTTGTCACCACAGCTTTCACCTGTTTGAGTACATCTGATGCTATCTAATGAGCGATCAGTACTGACAGTGGTACTTCTTGTGCTAGCAAAATGCATTCACCATGTGCTTGGCTTTTCAGGATGAGTTACTGGCTAGACCTTGTCTTACCCATAGCTTGACTTTCAGGTAGTTCCACCAAATCAGGCAGAGATGATGTACAAAGCCATCAAGGCAAACAGCATTCCAACTGCTCTTGTTGAGTATGAAGGCGAGCAGCATGGCTTTAGGAAGGTGATTGCACGCAATTCCAGCTCTATTTCCCTCTTGCTGGCCGGTCCCTTGTCTGTCGTTTATGCAGCTACAGTGCATGAATGAAGGTACAGGACTTGCAAAGGATGAGACAAATCGCACCCTTGCACGTTATGCTGTGCAGGCTGAGAACCAGAAGAACACATTGGAGCAGGAGATGCTCTTCTTTGCAAGAGTCTTGGGTGGCTTCTTACCTGCGGACCCCATCAAGCCTATCCACATTGACAATTTCGATCCCTGACCTTAAAGGCTTAGAGGCCGATCTCAATGCTCGGCTCATGGGAAGTTGATCTCCGTGGTCCAGGGAGAATTGGCCTGTGATTGTGCGTCGAGCAAGTGTACATTGACGCTCCTTATTCCAAAGTGGGATTCTCATCAAACCGATGAATTGTTGGTCTTCCATTACATCATGGCAAATGCAACTGATATTTCCGAGTTGAACGGAGATATCAGCTCCTTGGTACACACTCGTCACTAAGTCAAGAAATAGGCGGCATAAGTCTGGGTCTAACTATGAAGTAATCGGTAATCGGTTTGGAAGCAAAGCTCCATCCACTTGTACATTCACCTGAAGAAGGCAGCACCTTGCTCTAGATTCGTTGAGCCACAGCACATACTGCACGAGCTATTTTGACGAGGCACATAACAATCAGGAGCAATCAGAATCTCCCCTGACTTGCTGTCGTCTTTTGGACTGTCACTAGTCTTCTTGACGTCTACATCATCCTTGCAATGATGATGACCCTTCTGAGCCGGTACATTACGCTCTTCATATTTCTGCCCACAGGTGATAGACTTCCTGCCATGCAGTCTGGGCTTCGCTGATACAATCAGCAGAGCAGACAGCCTGCCTCTGAGGTGGTCCTAGTCATGTGAGTTTACAAACTTTAAAGCAAAGAGATTGACAACTTTCAGTTTTGTGGTAAGGACCTACCTGCCATTGCAATTATATAAATGCTGAAGCGTAACTAAAGCTTTTGGTCAATTATGACTTCGCACTAAGTATGGTGCTCTTTGATGCAGACTATTCGCCTTGAACTGCAAGTCCAGATGCTTAATAACGCTCATCAGAGGCTCATCCATGAAATTCATAGCCAAGTCTGAAGGACATGATAGCAGGATCTCAGACCGCAGAGCTTGCAAGTAGAAACAGCAGAATGTGAGATGTGCTCAAGGGCGGGGTCCTGTGCACGTCCAGGCGCTTCAGACACTCCATCACAATCTCTGGCCTCTGAGTGCAACATCTCTTCTTCTGCCTTGGCTGCAACCCTAGGCAAGGCACTGGATGAGCTTGGGCTTGATCATCCATACATGTACTTCAACACACGTTTTTGAGGAGACCACAAGCATTGTGATGCGAACGTGGTTCGACTCGCTTAGCCACTCTTGTTGATGCTTCCCTTGCAGCCATTCCATAGTGATCCTTTACACGTCCATAAAGTGGAACACAAGTGTGTTGTGACGCGAAAATAGCAGCTAACAGTCTCTTAGATGAGATTCCTCGTGGACTCTTGTTACCTCACTTATCAGTCCACTTGCTGGCCCTTCTCAGCCACCGGCCTCGGTGGAAGAGAACTCCTACTCTGCCAGCTCTGGAATTTTGCCATGGCGACAATTTTCCAACAGCTGCTGCCCCGACCTGCGGGGTCAGCATAATTAGTAAACATCAGGTGTACTAATCAATGTAGGTGTACTAATTCAGGTGTGCTAACTATTGAGCGCCCGTCCGCATTAGCCAGGTGCATATTTGCGTAATTTGCCCTTTCCAGTTCTTCGTACTTTGTTCATTCTTATTGTGGGATGGCCATTCACAGCCATCGGCCCTCTCCTGGAAGCGCGTCTTCCTTCTGAACATTGTCGAGTCATCTTGGATCAGCCTTTCACAGCCATCGCCCCCCATAAGGAGCTCTTACTTCTTTATTTACTGTTTGTTGATTAATCTATGTCTCTCGTTGATTGGTGGTCTCAGCGCACAATTTGCTCAAAATGCCGGCGCAGGCCTGGAGCTGCGTTGGAGGGCCGCCATGCGACGGCCTCGGGCGCCCGCCATGGACGTTGGGAAGCCCGCCCCGGCGACGGGCTCGAGCTCAATGGCCATAACGGGCGCGGGCGCCGTGGAGCTCCTCGAGCTCGTCGCCCAGCAGGCGGGCGGCCCGCAGACGTGGGCGCCCACTTCACGTCGGCCTGCATGCATGCATGATCAGCTCGCCCGCCATGGCGCCCCGCCCCGCGCTCGCGAGGCCGCCATGGCGCTCGTCTCTCCTGCCCGCGCTGCAGCCTCGCGAGCGCTCGTGGGCGCCCACCTGTGCTGGTGGGTCTGGCCGGCTCCGGGCTCGGGGCTTCTCGCTGCTGCGGTCGTGGCGGCCATGGCGCTGTGCGGCGCTGCAGCGGCGGCGGGCTAGCTGCAGCTTCCTGCCAGGCTGCATCAGAGGCTGGAGTGGGAAGGCCCAGACGACGTACTGGCGTGACAGTGAAGGTCTATTGGTAGCAGTGGACGTGAAGCTCCTCGCGTTGGCCTAGAAGGGCCAACATGCTGGAAGGCAAGGCGGTGGTGGGCGCCACGGACATGCCGCCGGAGATGCAGCGCCGCTGCCTGCGGCTCGCGTCCGAGGCGCTGGACGAGGCTCGCGACGTGACTGAGTGCAAGCGGATGGCGTCGTACATCCGATCTGTAAGCTCTGCACCGACCGCCGCATGACTGAACCATTGCACATGTTTGTGATAATGTGGTGTGCTCGCTTGTCTGACCGTTAGCAAATAGTAGTCCATTGCCTAGTATGTACTCCTAAAGCAATGAGTACATGCTGGTGCTACACATTTAAGCTGCAAGCTTCACAAGTTGCCCACCTGCCTCGCTATGGTTGAGATCGACAATCTTGATATTAGTAAGATTGAAGAGATTGCAAGTTTAGGAGGACTAATATCCCACTGAAGGATTCAGGACCTCGTTGGTACAGTCTTCCAGTCATAGCTGAGTGACGACCTCCTGCTTTGTTGCTTCCAGACTAGCCCACAAAAGAGCAACACATGTTGGCCAGGTATTTGAAAGAATTGTACTATCTTGCTTGCTCACTCCCTACTCCTGGTGTTCTGGAGCTGTTCAAAGCTGCAGCATCTTGACGCGTGCTACGGCAGAGGCTGGCAGATCGTGGTGGGGGCCAACTTTGGTTGCTACGTCACGCACGCTGCCGCCACCTTCATCTTCTTCTCCATTGGCCAACTCGCGTTCCTCATCTTCAAGGTCGGCCCAAGTGTACCTCCTGGCATTGCTTAGCCTACAAACGCCTTCTAGGACCATCACGACACAAGGCAGAAGGCATAAGGCAACGAGCTGCGCCAGCAGCTGCTGACTGGCACATTCCGTGTAGATGCGCTAACCCATCGTATGGCTACATCAAAAGGACTTGCAGGTCACTGTGCTACTTTGCAGGACTAGATTTTAGCTGGCAAATAGGTCATGTTCCACCTGGAATGTCATCATGTCATGTTCAGCTGCTTTTATGGGCAAGCGTCAAGTAGCACATCTCTTAGTTTGCCAAAGGCATGTAAGTCTCTGAAGATCTTGGTACTGTGTAGAAAATCGTTAAGGCCAATAGAGGGTAGCAATGTTTGTGAGGACAAAGTGCTTCCACATAGATACACTTGTGACCTCTGGAAGTAACACTCAAATGTATAAGCTCACATGCAAAATTGTAACAATAAAGTCATTCCTGGCTCTTCCTCTGACATGGAAGGAAGCAGTGTGCTTTCATACTGCCACCTCGACGGTGACCTTGAGCAATGAGCTTTACTGTAAGAACAGCAGAGCAGGACAACCTACGCTCAACGCACAGTCTGGCTAACCGCCATCTCGAACTCGGCCGCAGCTTGTTCAGTGTCCTCGTTCACAAACATCTGGGAGACGATGCTCGGGGGTAGCGCAAATGTGGACACGCCCTCCTCCGCCAGAGCCTGCACTTGCGCCACATCCTTGATGGAAGCGACGAGGATGCGCATCTCGCTATCAGTGGCAATCACCATCTTCTGCACAAGCCACAGGTGCACATGATGCAGTCAAAAGGATGATTGCATGACTCTACAGAAGTAGGACCAGGCATTGCTTCTGTACGTCCCCATACATCAAAGTGAAAAGGTGAATGTATTGAGGTGAGTCCAAGTAAGCTTGATACTACATATCAATTTGAGAGGTACACATCGAACTTGTATATAGGAGCTTGGTGTTCAGCCTGAGTAAAATTAGGTGCTTAAGTAGTAAGCTCGCTCAAATATGTGATTGAAGAGGAGGATAGAACCATTGGTCGAATAGAGCCCATAAGCAGGGTCAAGATGGCAGTGCAGTGCAGCAGAGTGGATGGGTGAGCTAGATTAGTGAAGAGCTTCAGGACAAGGGCAATAACGAGAAATAGAAGGTGGACGGTAGCAAGTCAAGGTTGGAGTCTGAGCAAGCTTGCAACCTGCATGGACAGGATCTCCTTCATAGCATCCCGCCCTTTGCTAGAGATGCGGCCCAAGTACGGGGCTGCGTAGCTCGCGCCCACAGAGGCTGCAAGTATGGCCTGCAAGAACACGAGCAAGGAAGACGTGCATCTTATCAGGCCGGGTCCGTGTGAGTGGCCACGTAATATGACTGACAATCTGAGAGGATCTTGTAGCAATACTTGGGTGTATGCATTGTCCATGGTAAGTAAGTGAAATCACATCAAGATGTGCTCAACTCTATGATGTAGATTGATTGCTGGCAGCTGACCTGGTGGGCTGCAAAGACGCCGGTCATGGTCACCCGTACTCCTGAGCTTATGAGAGAGGCGGCTGCTTCAAGCCCGTCCTTGGTGATTGGGACCTTCACCTGCATTGGGGACGTGCAGCCTCTTGACGTGTTGCTAGCTATTACGCTGGACCTGTGTTTCTTCACAACACCTGCCTTAGCACTCAAGAATTTGCAATCAACTTGAAGCTCCCAGTTGTCTAATTAAAATTTGCAGACATAGTGCTAAGACTGACCGTCACGGTGTCAATGTCGATGGCAGCCAGTCGGTGGCCGATGTCGATGTACTCATCGGTGGACCCGCCCCAAGCCTGCAGCTGGATCTCATTGATGCCCTGTCCAAGTGCAGCCACAAAAGGCACCCACTTCACGTACTGTCTAAAAGGCTCAAGGACACGCTTAGAAGCATAATGCCGAGCTCTTTAAGAGTACAAAAGAGCAAATGAGAAACTTTGAGGACAATGATCCATAGCATAGGCTGCACGAGAGCTTTCGCTGTCACCGCCGCAGCTCAGCACTCATTACAGAACCAAATGCAGTGATCGCAGGGGCATGCTGCTCAGCATTTCCTGGTCATGCTGCGGAGACCCACATGAGGAACTTCCGTGTATTGAACTAATGGAAGGCCATAATGGAAGGCCAGAGTGGGCAAGCACAACCCACATGGGAGACGGCTATCTCAGTGAGCCGGCGGAGGCTCTTGACGGAGCACCGCACGCCGGCGCGCTCGAGCAACACCGGGTTGGTCGTCACCCCTGCAAGTGACTCCTTTACATCACGAAATGGTACCACACTGTTTCCGTGCCTTGAATTTGGGACTTCGTATACTCTTTCTTGCAACTTGTTCTCTATTCTACTCGCCTGCTGCGAGGCAGCCGGGCCACGGGCACGACGCCCGAGCCCAGCCCCAGAGCGGCCCTTGGACGAGAACGACTCTTTTAGGGTCAGATTAGGGTTAGGGTGTGCGGTTTAGGGTTTAGGGCTGCAAAAGGCGGCGGCCTAATAGGGGTATTTGTGGACGAATTGGAGCCTGATTTAAATAGCGCGCACCGTGGAAGGCGGCAGAGGGGAGCCAGAGGTCCCACTGCGCCGCGTCGGCGGAGTCGAGGAAGAGGCGCAGGTCGCCGCGGTTGGCCTCCGCCGCCTCCGCCTCCCAGTCCCCGCCGTCGTCCTCCTCCTCCTCCTCCTCCCCGCCGCCGCCGCGGCCGCCGCCGTCGTCGGCCCAGGCCACGTCCTCGTCCTCGTCGTCCTCGTCGTCGTCCAGGTCCTCGCGCGCCACGGCACCGCCGCCGCGCCGCGCCGCCGCTGGCCGCCG
>WELB01000047.1:415136-426145 GCA_009602725.1 Spirogloea muscicola
GGGCGCCCAGATGGACCAGTTCTTCGTGCACCCGGCGGGCGCGGGCCTGCCGCGCATCGTCGGCCCCGCCGGCGGGCCCTCCGGCCCCGGCCCCCAGTTCCGCCCCATGCCCGGCTCCTCGCCCAGCGACGCCATCGCCGCCTCCTGGAAGGCCGACAGCCGCGACCGCCGCGGCGGCGGCGACTACGGCCACACCGTCCATTTGGGCTACAACCCAGGTCAGGCGGCCGAGCTGAGTGCCAAATGCAGCTGATGACACCGCAGCTGCATGCCAGCAGCTCTGGCGTTCACGCCGGTAGCCACTGACGCCAAAGTGGCGGCGGCGAGGATTGCGCTTGTGGGGTCGTCAAATTTTCTTGTGGGTGTCGCTTGCAGATGGCATCCGGCGCGCCGAGGAGCTCACAGGCGGAGGCGGCGGCAGCGGCAGCGACGTCCGGGGCGGGCTCGGCAGCCCGCGGCAGCAGCACAGCCCCCGCGACGACCTCGAGAGCCGCTGGCAGCCGCTGCCGGCGGCGGCGTTCCGCGGCGCCCTGCAGGCGGCGCTGGCCACGAGCGTCGCAACGGCTGCCAACGGCAGCGCTGACGATGGCGTCGCGAGGCTTTTCCCGCTGGAGGTCGCCACGCCGGGCCCCCTGCCCCAGCAGCTCCATTAAGCTCGCTTGTTCCCATGGACCCTTGGCCATACTGCTCCATGACTGGCCATCATAACAGCCATGATGGTTGCACCATTGTACATATTGTATCTATCCTGACTCGCCAATGTCGAGGCCCAAGGGGGCTGCAGAAGCTGCTTTTGTCGTGTATGATACTTCAGCTTTAACAAGCTTAACTCAGCAACATTCTGACAACCTGCAAGTCCTCAGCGTGAGCTTCCTCCCTTATTGGGGGCAGCATCACAGCAGTCGCTTCACTAGCACTGAAGTTGCGCTATCCTGGTTTGCTCCTGGACTGACGGTCCTTATCGGGATCTAATTGTCATGTCAATGGCGTCAACTATCAAGCTCGTTTTACGGAGGTTGCAAGGCTCAAACCACAGACATAGGAGCCCTTCTTGCCTCTGTGCCACCCAACCTCAGGCACTCAGAAAGCAGCGACAGAATTGTATACTAAAGAGGATATCTTGCTTGCTACAACACCGTAAGCCATCTTTCCGGCCTGCGATGTCACATCTGCGCTAAGTACAAGCTAATCATGCTGATTAGACAAGCATGACGTGGACGACTACTCCCATTCGAGGCTGTTGCTGACGAAGTAAGCTGGCTTCGTTCGTCAATGTATAAAGGTGAATGCTGCTACAGAGCTTCAGGCTGTGGAGACTAGTTACGGTAGCCAATGCCGAAGTGGAAGCGGCGCACGTTCTGATCATTGAGGGCATATTCAAGGCGCAGCGGCCCAAGCGGCGAGTCAATCCGCACGCCCGCACCATAGCCGAAGCCCTTGCCTGGCTTCCCTCGCGTCCCCGCAGGGTCGCCTGTTGATGCATCACCCTCTTAATCAGCATCTCAGGTTTGGGTTTTAGGATCAAATTTTCACATATACATGGTCCAAACTCTGCTTCAAAATAACTTATGGCAGTCTCACTAGAAACAAAGTCAATAGAGATACGCAAAAATACTGGGTTAATTTTGTGACAGAGGTACGCACCAGGCACAGTTGATCCAGAGTCCAGGTCCGTACCATAATCCGCAAACAGCGCCCCCTCAACTGGGCCAACCTGCACAACCGCCACCGATGGCACGGGCTGTCAGTCTGCGCGACGGCATCGTCGAGTCGTGGATGCCCCAGAACCTACTTCGACTTCGAGTCAAGATTTGTGCATCCAAAATTCCCTCCGCCTCACACAATTGATGCTTCAATGGACCCGAGTCTGTATCTCATCTTGACTCTGAGACACTATGGTGCAGCATCAATGGGCTACAACAGTTAGCAGTCGCCTCCATGCTCTGCCAAGGACTGGAGAAGCAAAAGCCCAACTCAGGATGCCTCACCAGCGGCACAGACACCTCGCCACTGGTGACAATGTACGAGCGTCCCGACCCAACTGCGCCTTCGTCATAGCCTCGCACGCTGTTGGTGCCGCCGATTGGGAACGCCTCATGGGGTGCGAGGTCGTAGAAGACCGTCCCTCCTGAGAAGCTGCACAATCGAGAAAGTGACAGACCAGCATGTCAATCAACGGAAACATCTGGAAAGTGACTGTCACCTCTTTCGCCATGACTTTACAGGTCTGTGCCACAGTGTGGCAAGACGACCTTGCAATGCAGCGGACGGGCCCAATTCTTAGGCCCTGGCGCGCCCGGACATTGATGCGATTGAAGAAAAGCCAATCGCTGGAGACAGGAAGCCCTTGCTCCGTGTTGAAGACAAGCTGCATGTCATGCAATGGAAAACATAGTCAAATTTTAAGCTCACATTTTTCTCTTTGGTAACCTGTCTGCGCAGAAGCAAAGCCAAGACGCAAATTGCAGATGAATAAAAGTATGGCCATTGATGCTGTATCGCGTGCCTGAGAGGATCCATTGTCACCAGAATCGGTGTAAACCAGCTCCAATTTCGCGACCAGCATGTCATCATAAGCACGCCCGCTGTGGGAAAATTGAAGTAGAAAGTGTTCAAATTAACAGCGCCACACGAAGGCCTAAGGCATGGCAGCATAAATCGTGGAGTAAGACATATGGCTCCCATGGTGGCGGAATGAGGCAAGAGCTATGTCATCTGTAGACCGTATGGAGGACCTGAAAGTGAGGGGGCTGCCATAAGCATCCACCATCTTGGGTTGCCCAGTGTCGTCCCGGCCCCCAGACCTCTGCACAGCTGCGACATAAGTCAGCTGGGTGCTCGTGGCAAGGTGAAAGCAAGACAGGCTACACCTTCTGCTTCACACAAATAAAGCACCTGACTTAGTGCAGTTGCCAAAAGCAATCATCATCTTCTATGCTACGTGACAATCCTCTCCACACACATGGCAAACTAAGGCATGGAGGAGGAGGTAGGAAAAGGAGGGCCTTGCGAGGCAACATTCGCCATGGCAAGTGGAGGCCACTTTCATACTAAGCTAAGCACAACCCAAGTGGAGACGCGTACTTATGCTTACGATGACGGGCAGAGAAAGTCTATGCGAACCTGGAAGGTCAGGCCGGCAGTGCCGCTGAGCTTGGGCCGCAATGGCCGGCTGTAGTCCACGCCAGCGACCAGCCGGCCGATTGTGACGCCACCATGCCAAGGCCCCAGCGACTGTTCATCCCGCCTCTGGCCCAGGACTGTGGTGGCCGGGCTTCGCGAGTTCTGGAAGCCCAGAGCTTGCACGAGCCCACAATGAGCAAGCCCAGAGTGACAACTAGGATTCTTCCTCACATTGTGCATAACTGAAAGAGAAGCTGTAACACCTTGACGTTACTAGTATGAGCAATCACCTGTAGGTTGATGGCACGGGACGTCCGCTTGTTGTCGCCTTCCAGCCAGGGGTCTGTGTAGTTCAGCCGGAACATCGAGTCGCTCTGCCCCTTCTCCAGCGAGACATTCAGCTTCTGGTTGCGGCCGAAGGCGTTTCGGTGAGAGTATGCGAAGCTCCCTATCAAACCGGACAGCGCGCCATTCGATATCCTGACATTTCAGCGACCACACGTTTCTCCTTTCTCAGTCATTCCAGAGAGTTGCATTGACAGCATGCCAGCTATACATGTCATGCAACTGGTCTTGATGATAACCTGCACCACAACTAGGTGTTAGACAGGCTCTGCACTCTCCATGTCAAAACCAAAATGCACTCATGATCCATGCAGACCCACACAAAGTCATGGTGAAATCAAGCAAAATAAGTACATTAGCTAGCAAACTTACCGATTCCCTGACAAGCCCCACCCTGCTGAAAACCCGCCGGCCATTCTCTCCACGACGTTGATAGTCAAGTCCACCATTCCTGAGTCTGCGATAAGATTTACCGATCGTGCATCTCAAGGTTAAGACTCTTTGCATGTGAGAGTAAGAGGGCAGAGCACAGGTCGTCATTGGTCGCAAAGTGGCAGAAAATTTGTCCTCGTTTATCACACTTTGCAAGATTGAAGGGACATCAAGTCCTCTCCTCTTTCTCCTTCACGTGCAAGCATCTGCCATTCTTATCTGTGTCCAGATATAAGCTGCAAGGACAGTACTACCACAAATACCTCCTGCTGGCTGAGGTACGATGTTGACGTCCTCCATGATTCCCATTGTGAAGACCGTCTCTGCATCTCGCTTGCCCTGCTGCAAGCTGTAAATCTGGCAAAGCCAAGGAGAGAATTTCTTCACTACCATCACTGAGTGCCCTGAGAAGAAAATATCGATGGAGTCTGACTTGCGTTTCCGCATATGTATCTGAGTTTTCACTCATGGGACAGCATTGTACCTGCCCTTTCTTAGACATGAGCTGGCGGAGAAGAGTCTCAGGCTTCGTCTTGCCTGTCGTAGGCTCGCCCCTGTGCAGCAAATCAACCTGCACATCAGCTGGAAGCCCAGGCCAACCCTGAAGCATATAATTTGACAATACATTCTGTGCCCTCAGTCCTGGATCACGTCGAGCATGCCCATGAACAGCCGCATGCTGTCTAAGCACAGTGGCTTGAACAGTGTGTCTTCGCTCTCTTGCGATGGCAACCGCAAACCCCATGACAAGGATCCAACGTTTTTACATACACAGAACCAAAAAATCACCGACGATGAGCCTCGTCTCATCAGAAGTTTGTTCTGGACTTCAGCCCATTCAGCAGACCAAGAGGGAACAGTTTTGCAAGGCCTCACGTTTTGCGGTCGAGGAAGCGGATGTTGATGTTGTTGACCTCGGCCTCGACCATTTGCACCTTGACGATGCCGTCCTGCATGATTTCAACGTCCGTCACCTGCGCTCCATGCGTGATGGTCAACATGGACACTGAGGTGAGTTTTAAGCAGCAACTCAGTACACCAGTACACTGCCACCGGTGGTCTTGGGCAAGCCTTCACTGTACTCCTCAATGACTCTACTAGTCAGTGACTTCTGTTGTCAACAAATATGCCTAAGACGCAGAATAGAAAGGTCTGTCGCACCTGTCCAAAGAGCCCTCTGGTGCGATACCACCCGTTGAGCGTGTCGAGCACATTGTTCAGCCGCTGGATGTTCACCACCTTGCCTGTAGGAGTTAATGCTGAACCATGTCAACAACCTCACACACCCCGAAGCTGTTTGGAGAACCTCAATGCCTGTACACTGATGCGCGTCACTAAACCCTGAACCCGTAAGTGCAAGTCCTGACTTCAGAGCTGTGCTGAGGCACACAGTCAAAGCTGCAGACCACCCATCTAAACCAATTGTTGAGGAAATTCTCTGTACAGTCAGTGCATATCTACTACCACTCCCTGAAGACGTGCTTGCCACAATAGTACTGACGCTGATCAGTACCGTCATTTGGACTGATAATCGAAAGGGCAGCGAGCTAGAATTTTCGTAAGGGAGACCAAGAAAAGTACATATATGATATCCATAATTGCATATAGCCATGTAGAAATACTATGTAGTTTACTTATTCTGAAGTCGAACATGTGACAAATTCAAGAAATAAGCAACTGGCTCACCGTGCTCGTGGCAAAAGGCGTCCTCCACGACCTTGGCCGGGAGGGCGTTGGCGCCCTTGCAGACGAGGCCGGTCATCACCTGGTTGGGCTCCACCTGCCGTCAGTGTCACCGTCAGCGTCAGGCCGTCAGGCGTCAGGGTCCTCAAGCCCAGGGCCCAGCACCCTGGCCTAAGAGCTGGAACCTACGATTTACAGATCCTGCTCCGAACCCCGTCAGCTTATGTGGAAACGAGCAGCACGCGTCAACTGACAACCGCGTCAGCTGACGCATCACGCGTGTCCTTGGTCTAAGAGCCGGCACCCTGGTGTTACAGGTCCTGGTTCGAACCCCGTCGGCTTACACGGAAAATGAGGCGCACGCCATCCCGCGTGTCCTCGGCCGTGGGGAGGCAGGAGGCAAAGTAGCCGGTGTCGATGATGCGGTGCACGTCCTCCTGGACCTCGCGCGTCGTCAGCGCGAAGTTGGGCTTGGACGCCCGCAGCGCGCGGCGCGCGACGGCCAGCAGGTCCGCGTCGCCGACGTCGCCGCCGTCCTTGCCCTTGATGAGGATCTCGGAGATGAGCACGCGCTCCTCCTCATCCCGCCGCTCCTCCACCAGGCGCACGCCGCCGCGGCCTCCGCGGCGGCCCCCGCGGGGCGTGCCCGCCGCCGCCGCCGCCTCCCGCGGCGCATTCTCCGGCGCCATGCCCGGCGCGCGGGGCGCGGACCAGCTGACAAACGACAAGATGCCGTCAAGCTCGCGACGCTAGGTAACTGGGAAACCCACAAGCGGACACCCCGATANCGCGCCGCGCCGCAGCGCCGCCGCCGCCGCCTCCCGCGGCGCATTCTCCGGCGCCATGCCCGGCGCGCGGGGCGCGGACCAGCTGACAAACGACAAGATGCCGTCAAGCTCGCGACGCTAGGTAACTGGGAAACCCACAAGCGGACACCCCGATAACTCCCCGGTAACTTGTAGGGCGGACGGGGCCCACCTCCGGAAGAATCCGAGCAGGGGGCAGAGCCTTCGGACGCTCAATCCGGACGGCCAGTGCCGCATCCACATCCGACGGCTCGTGGGACATCCAGAGGGCCGGGGTGGCCGAGGGAAGGGGCCAGTAAGGTGATAGCGCAGAAATTGGGGAGGGAGGGGCCTCGGACGACCCTTGTCGCAATAAGGTAAGGGATCTGGTAACGCATTTATATCTGTCCTGGGGAGAGAGGATGTCCCAAGGAGGTCCATGAAACCCTCGGGGCCACCCCAAAGGTATACTCCTTTCGCTGCAGCCCGCCGTCCTCGCCGCCGCCGCCGCCGACGCCGCCGCCGCCGCCGCTGTGTGCTCTCCCGTCGCCGGCGCCGTCGTCTGTGCCGCCCTCGCCGCCAGCATGCAGATCTTCGTGAAGACCCTGACTGGCAAGACCATCACGCTCGAGGTGGAGAGCTCCGACACCATCGACAACGTGAAGACCAAGATTCAGGACAAGGAGGGCATCCCGCCCGACCAGCAGCGCCTCATCTTCGCCGGCAAGCAGCTCGAGGACGGCCGCACGCTCGCCGACTACAACATCCAGAAGGAGTCAACGCTGCACCTGGTCCTGCGCCTGCGTGGAGGCATGCAGATTTTTGTGAAGACCCTGACGGGCAAGACCATCACGCTTGAGGTTGAGAGCTCCGATACCATTGACAACGTGAAGACCAAGATTCAGGACAAGGTACCATATTGTCTTGATGACCTCATGCATGGGTGTCAACAAGGAACACCATAAGCCTCTGTACAAGACATTATCTCACTATACTGTACAGTTGTTCTCAATACACAAGACAGATGTAAGCAGAACAGTACGCCTGTACACATGAATTCATTACATTATAACGAAGAATTGTATCCAGAACACAAGACAGATGTTACTCGAAGAAGATTGCTCCATGTACAAGGTGGCATGTTGCCAGCTAGAAAGTAGATTATGGGCATGTCTAGTCTTGCTAAGGTAGGCTTACTGTGTCTGAAATTACTGTGAGTAGGTCAGGTACCAGAGTACGACTGCCTTGTAGGCCGAGTTGTTTGATACTATTTGTTGCATGACTATGTTCAACTCATGTCATCGACAATCAATGGGCTGACGTCCTGTCACATCATGCCGCCACCCAGGAGGGCATTCCGCCCGACCAGCAGCGCCTCATTTTCGCCGGCAAGCAGCTCGAGGACGGCCGCACGCTCGCCGACTACAACATCCAGAAGGAGTCCACGCTGCACCTGGTCCTGCGCCTGCGTGGAGGCATGCAGATTTTTGTGAAGACACTGACGGGCAAGACCATTACTCTTGAGGTTGAGAGCTCCGATACCATTGACAATGTGAAGACCAAGATACAGGACAAGGAGGGCATCCCGCCCGACCAGCAGCGCCTCATCTTCGCCGGCAAGCAGCTCGAGGACGGCCGCACGCTCGCTGACTACAATATCCAGAAGGAATCCACGCTGCACCTCGTTCTGCGCCTGCGGGGAGGCATGCAGATATTTGTGAAGACACTCACGGGCAAGACCATCACCCTTGAGGTTGAGAGCTCCGACACCATTGACAACGTGAAGACCAAGATTCAGGACAAGGTACAGTATTCTTATGATGTACTTATGCGAGATGCCAATAAGGGGAAGGCTACACTTGTATATTGATTTTTTGCTCTTGAAGAGTTTCAGCCGAATCCTGATGAGTAAGCGTCATTGTTGGGCTCAGGTATCATCGTTGGGCTCAGTTACTAGATCATGATCCCTCTATGGCTTAAGTCAATTGCAGATGTGTATGAGGTTTCTTGTCAATTCAGGGTGTTGTTGAACTGATGTATGAGTACATTGTGCTGCCATTCAGGAGGGCATTCCTCCCGACCAGCAGCGCCTCATCTTTGCTGGCAAGCAGCTCGAGGATGGCCGCACACTGGCTGACTACAACATCCAGAAGGAGTCCACATTGCACTTGGTTCTGCGTCTCCGCGGAGGCATGCAGATCTTTGTGAAGACCCTGACGGGCAAGACCATCACACTTGAGGTTGAGAGCTCAGATACTATTGACAACGTGAAGACCAAGATTCAGGACAAGGAGGGCATCCCGCCGGACCAGCAGCGCCTCATCTTCGCTGGCAAGCAGCTTGAGGACGGCCGCACACTTGCTGATTACAACATCCAGAAAGAGTCCACGCTGCACCTGGTCCTGCGCCTGCGTGGAGGCATGCAGATTTTTGTGAAGACATTGACGGGCAAGACCATCACGCTTGAGGTTGAGAGCTCTGATACGATTGACAACGTGAAGACCAAGATCCAGGACAAGGAGGGCATTCCACCTGACCAGCAGCGCCTCATCTTCGCTGGCAAGCAGCTCGAGGATGGCCGTACACTTGCTGATTATAACATTCAGAAGGAATCCACTCTGCACCTGGTGCTTCGGCTCAGGGGTGGTCAGTAATTTTGCATCCCCGATGGTGTACTTTGTGGGAATGATCTTGGCCAATAGTAGTAGATTAGCTGTTGAAATGTACTGGCTATCAGTTACCCTTGTACGGCTGTACATAGGCTGCGCCTTTGGTTGCCAAAAAGTAATCTGACCATCGATGTGAATTTGCTCCAACTTGGATTCTTATCGCCCATTGTTGTCATGCATGCTTCAAGTACATGTTTTTGGATTTGGCTGTCATGTTCTGGGTTCATGTGCTTCCTGCTAGGCGAGCTTTAGTTTAGCTATGGCATCCTATCTAGCAGGTATGCAGATTGATGTCACAAAATGAATCTGCTGTCACAGTTTACCTTTCTTAGGTTATTGGGACTCGGTTACAAGGGTTTGTCTCTGAGCCTCCTTAGCCTCCCCCCCTTGCTCTTTTGCTTCAACACTCGCTGGCACGTTTGCTTCCATGCTTACCATTTGCTGCTGCAGCTAAAGCTGCTGATGCACGATGGGTCTTAAGTTTGCAATTTTGGTTGGGAAAGTGTTGGTCGATGATTATGAACCCACCCTCCTTTGAGCTACTCATTGAAGAATGTTGAAATGCTCGAAGGCCTCTTTCAAGTACACACATAAGCATTAGATTTAACTTGGACATTTTCGAGCTTGGCTAACATATTTCTTAGTCCTGCGTGCCACCATCCCCTGCTGCACTGGGTGGTCATGTATCAGGCCAGGCCAGCTCGAGAGCCATGAATCCTTGCGGCACTCGGTCTTATGGCACAGCAGCAGAGCATGTATGAGCAATAAATTGTGAGGCTCAGCAACAATCACCATGCTATCTTCGGGCAACTTCGTACTCTCTCAAAACTCGTTGGCTACTCTCTGATGCAGCTTGTCTCCTTTCACTGTATGAAAGTGAAAAGCCCGAGAGTCTTCAGTTCGTGGTCAATTTTGTCAGAGACCAGAACATAAAACTAAGATCAAAACGGCTCAAAGTAGATGTCGACCTACATATAGCTTCTTCCATTGCAATTGATACAATATTGTGCACATAAGCTCCTTGAGAATGACATGTCTGACCACCTGTTAGCCCAGGCGCAATGCCTGCTCCTGCAGGTCAAAAATGGCTGCCATTGGCGACCACCACTCACTGGAGCTCGCCGCAGGTACCTGGACAACAGTCAGAGGGCAATCTGAGTGACAACCAGCGTATTAAGTAGTAACCTGTCCTGTCAAATGGGCACTTATAGGCCCTGGAGCACGCTTCTATGGACAGCAGGGTGACAAGTGTCTCCAGGACTGAGCACTCTCCCATGTTGAAGCCTCCGGTAGTTAGTCTCAGGTCAAATGGCTTCTCTCAGTCTCAACTGTTCCAAAAGCACAAGCTAACATGCCTTCATGATTGCTGCCAAACTGCAGTATTTAAGATAAGTGCGTGCGCTCACTCCGTTTCATCCTGCCTTGCTACCAGGTGGCCCTCGTACCTTCTGCTGGTAGCGGCGCATTAGCGTGTCCCACTCTTGCGCCTTTTTGCTTGCGGCATACTTTTGGTAGTCATGCGCGGGGTCAAACCCGTCATCAGCCTCAGCGTACATGAAGAGCCGGTTGCCGTGCAGAAAGATTTTCATCTGGTTCACCCCCGTGGCTTGCAGAGCCTCCAACACCTGCACACACTAATCTCATATCAAGGTCACGTGTGTACGTGCTCAAATCAAGTACAAAGCTGGGTTTAGGGTTTCGGGGTTTAGGGTTTCGGGGTTTAGGCTTCAGGTTTAGGGTTTTTCGAATTTTTAAGCTCAGGGCTCGAGCTCACAACCTGAGAGAGCTTGGACCTGAGGGTACAGGGTTCGAGGAGAGCGCACCTCGGGCCACACGGCCTTGTGGTGCTCCACGTACTCTGCCAGCGCCGCCCACGGGTTTCAGGGTGTAGGTTTTAGGGCTCAGGCTCCGAGCAGCGCTCTGGGCGGGCCGGGGCGCCGCAGCGCCGCCGCGGCCCCCGGCGCGCGCCGCG
>WELB01000047.1:430854-441076 GCA_009602725.1 Spirogloea muscicola
GCGGCGGCGGCAGCGGCGGCGGCGGCGGCGGCGGCGGCGGACGCCCAGCCCTCTGCCAGTGGCGGTAAGCCTCCGACTGCCGGCGCTTAACGGCGTTAAGCCTAACGGCGTAAGCTCAATGGTGCTTAACGGGCGGCGGCATCGTGCCGTTGAGTGCCGCCGCCGCACCGCCCGTCGCCGGCGGCCTGCTCGGCAGGAGGTCTCTTAATGGCGGCCTGGGAGGGGCCTCTCCGGAGCACGGCCGTGGCCATGAAGTCTCAGAGCCCTGAAAGCCCACGTGTGCGAGCCGCCACTGCCCACAACCAACTAAATCCTGAAGTCTTACCCCAGCTCAGCCTCTGTGCCATGGTCGCGTGCCGAGACCCCTTAAGCCCGCGCTGAACAAAATGCAAACCCCCACACCGCAGCACAACCCCTGTCTACCCAAAGTATACGCCATGATCTATCCTAAGTCTCCGTCTAAGTTCTAGTTTTACGCCAGTCGAGCGCTCCTTTTTGAATGGGAATATTATGTACCTTAGCCTGCCGCTTGGGCACTTGCCGTCTGCGTCAGTCCAGGCTGTCCGCCAATGACCGGCCGAGGCTCTCCAGCCGCCGGCCTGCGGCCCTGCTTCTCACGCCCTCCTGGGTGCACGTGCTCCGCTGCGCCGCAGGTGCGCGGGTGAGAGAGCGCACGCCTAAGTGGCAGCCTCTGCCTGCCATCACCCCCCTCCTCCACCTCCCTCTCTCTCTTCTCTTGCAGGGGCAGAGGGTCTAGAACCAGGGCTTGGGGTTTAGCGCTCTCGCTCCAAGCCATGGTCGTGTCCACGTCGGCAACTCCAAACAGTCCTCCCACTACCCGACATCTGTCGATGTCATGGGCTGGCTCCACGAGTTGTTGGTTACTGCTGCCGGCCTGCAGGGCACCCCATGGCAGCAACAAGGCCCGGCAGAATGCCCAGAACTCTTGATGCAGTCCCATCCATTGCTCATGCCGCTCTGTGGCTACTACTGGGCCACCATGGCTAGCTGTATGCCAGAGGAAAGGAGGACTCTTGGCGCAGCATTGAAGGCTCCTTGCAGAGGTCATCCAACCCCTTGACATGGTCACTGGACGAGGAAGTCACCAAGGACAGCACCAACGAAGCAATATTCACAGTCCTGCTGCAGGCTTAGGGAGTGGTCAGTATCTGGGTCTTAGTCAGCGTCCACAGGTTGGTCAGTCTTGGATTCACAGTCAGTATCCAGGTAACTGCTGAAGTAGGTACATTTAGAGGCTCTAGCTACCAGTGGTATTGCAGGAGGAGTATCAGTGTCAGGAGATGCTTGCTGCAGAGCATCTGCGCTGTGCCAAGGAGCTGTGGCCGCAATGTCCATGCCGAAGTAGTGCAGCTCATGAAGCTATTGTCATGGATACTGCGAGCACTAATCTCTGTAAGGCTTAGACAATCCTTCTGACTAACAGATATTTGCCTACCAAGTTAGTATCTTTATCTTGTATCTGCTGTGGTTGCTTTGCTGTGGTGCAGGCTTGCGTGACTGGCAGCCGACCCCGCCAGGCTCAGTGCGCATCCTCACGCCAGGCAGCGCTGCACTGGTGCTGACTCCTAGCAAGCGGACGCCCCAGCACAGCGATGGAGGCGAGCCCTCCGCCATGGCTGGCAGCACAGGCGCTCCACAGCCGGCTGCTGGCAGCTCCTCCGAGCCCAACGGGCGCCCGTCGCCGATGAGGGCCAACGGCACCGCCTGCGAGAGGGACGGTGAGGCCGCCAGCAGCGGCGAGGCTCCCGAGCACCATGACAAGCGGCTGCAGACATTCCTCCCCCCGCCGCCAGCTGAGCGGTGCAGCGAGGAGCTGCAGGTGCAGCACGCGTGCAGCTCACACTTGCGCACCATTGATGCATATTCCATATACATAATGCATAATGCATATCGTGATATATATTAATATTGTTACTGTGCATCAGTCATAGTGACGGTTCTGCACCCATATGCGTCAAGTTTCAGCCCGCCGTAATTTTGATATTTAGTAAATTCGTCATTTAATCATCTCATCAAACCCTGATAAAGGCTTCTGAGAGCTTTGCCACAGGCCAAGTTTGTGCGGTACCTGGAGCTGCGGGCCCACGGCACGTTCTTCAACGAGACGCTGCGCAAGAGCAAGGGGTACCGGAACCCAGACTTCATGCAGCAGGCTGTGGCGCACTACAACGTGGACCAGTACGGCACCTGCCTGCGTAAGGACGTACTTGATCCACACGGCCTTGATCCTGCAGACTTCTTCGACGCCCTGGGTATGCAACAAATTCTCTGCCACCTAAAGGGCGTCCTTATGCCCAGAAGAATCTGCTGATGGTTGCTCAATATGATGATTACGTTGGAAGACACTTGACAAGCATGGAGGTTAAGGTTCACGCCTTTGAAAAGTGGACCTGAATCAGAGATCTAGTCCCTGTCTTCCATCTTGTGACCCTTTGAGCTAGATTAGGACATGTACTCAGTCAAGCAAGGTGTGTATGCTGAAGTTTGGAAACAATAAATACACAGCAGCAAAGCACATTCCTGGCTCTGAGCATGGCTTAGGTCTGTGTATCAAGTGCCCTGCAGCCTTAGCATACTCGGGGAGGTATCATTCAGATAATGGCTTTGTAGCTTCACTTAACATCTGAAAATCTGATTCTTAGCAAACAGACTTTCTAATTTCATTGAGACGCTGTGCTCATTACTTGGTCTCCTCAGCGCTGGAGCAGCGGAAGGAGTCCGAGCGGCGGGAGCAGGAGAGGAAGCAGCGGGCGCAGATCGACTTCATGCGCGGCGGCGTCCAGGCCGGGGGGCAGACGTTTGCCTTCGGCCCCGACGGCAAGCCCAGGCCAGTCCTGCAGGTCACCTCCACCGTGAAAGGTGATTGCTCACAGTCCTGATGAAGCTGACAGGCGTCTGCAAGATGGGTTTAAGGTTTAGGGTGTAGGGTCAGGGTTTGGGTTTAGATTTAGGGTTTTTTACACAACATGGGCTTCATGTACATGCCTGGCCTTACCAATTCCGAGTAAATGTCTGGGGAGCTCCATGAGTGTATCTAAGTGTGAGTATCCTGCAGGCATTAAGCTCAGGCCTGAGCTTTTCCTGCTGTCTGGCAAATATCATGGATGGCAGACTTTATGAAGTAGTCTGCCCTTTCTGGCTTTCATTGATAACATGGTGAAAGAGGAGTATCATAGAAAGGCCTTACAAGGCAATGCATTGCTGTCAGTGCATGCAAGATGTGTGGCTGCTGTAAATCCCTAACGCTAATCACGTGGGAGTGCTTGCAGTGTCAGTGACCACGGGGACCGTCGCTGCCGGCCTGCCTGCCACAATGGCGGCTGCTGCCGCCATCGTGGAGGCTGCAGGAAGGATAGAGAGCAGGCTGGGGAAGAAGAGCAAATGGGACAAGGTGAGCAGCTTGCTGCCGCTATGATATGCAACTTAAAGTCACTGTCGCTTATGCCAAAGTTTGGCTCAAATATTAGTTATTAAAGACTCAATACTTATAACCGAGATCACTTCTTAACTTTCAGGGGTCCATGTATCTATGGTGTTCTTGCTTCTTCAGTCAGGGGCAAGCAAGCTCAGGCTTGACTTTTGCGTGTGCTGTAGGTGGAGAATGACGCCGTGCCTTCCACCAAGACTGCGCCGGCAGTGCCCCCGGAACCCCGGCTAGCAAGTGCTGGAGCCCAGCCGGGTCACGTGTATGCTCCACCTCCACCCCTCTCATGCTGCTTGCTATCTATCACCTCCGACATCACTTGGCGGGCAGCAGCCTGCTACTAACTAGCGAGGTCCTGCTGCAGTCCTGCAATACCCAACAAAATTCGTGCAAGAGGGCTGCTGTAAACTGTGCAGGCTGCTGAAGGCTAGACTGCGTTGACGTTGCTACTGTGCCAGCAATCCAAGTCAAGCCACCGGCATTCACGGCGCGTGTCGCTGCGTTGTCGCAGGGACAAGCGGCCGCGCATCAGCGACGAGCGGCCCAGGGACAAGGATCGGGACCGGGAGCGCGACCGCGAGCGGGACAGGGAGCGGAGCCGCGACCGGGAACGCGGCGAGCGCGACTCAGACCGGGACAGGGAGGGCAGCAAGCGCCGCGAACGGGGCCGGTCCTGATGCCTGCCGCAGAGTGGCAGGCCATGCAGGCTCTAGGAGCTGGCGACAAAGACTGCGCCGTGTACACTTGATGACATACATTGATGTAGGATTCATTTCATCCCCACACCCAGCACTGTATAAGGATCACTTGACATGAGCTTGAGCTTGATAAGCACCAACTCCAGATTAGATATTTACTTTGCATCTACTTTGGATCAATGACCAAGAGTTGCTAACATGCAACCTGCAGCAGGTAAGCTTGGTTAGCTGATCAACGATCAGCAAATGCAGGTTGATTAAGCCTTCTGCAATTGCATACGTCCAGTAAAGCACAGGTGATTGGTCAAACATGGAGAGCTAGAAGAGCAGAAGCAGCACACTCTTGCTTCGGCAGAGCTGATCGATCCTCTCTCTGAACGGTGTGGTATCACGAGCTAAGGAACCTCAACATTTCTGCGCAGCGTGTGCAATATATGCTAAGCCTCAGGGAGTGGTTTTAGCTTGGCCAGCCGTCTGATCCTCTCCTTGTCGGTGTGCTCAAAGATTCCCTGCGTGCAAGCACAGTGCACACTGCACCTAAGCTAATCCGAGTCACAAATGTCATCTCTTGATGCTTAAGGTTATCATTACCTTGAGTACTGTTGATATCTGCATGCTTTGAAGGGGCAAGGTATGACTGCATCCTGAAATTCATAAGTCAAGCTTTGGAGCAAACAACGCAGAACCATCACACTTCAGGATGCTGCGAATGAAACATGCATGTACTTTGCAAAGCTCATGCCACAATGGCCAGCCTGCTTCTACATTGGAACTTGACTTTACTGCACAAGTCCTCACCTGCGCAACAATCTCTTCGAGGGCGAGGCATATACGACCATACTTGTCAAGGAAAATTGCCTCTGTTGGTGCCCGCTTGCAGATGTGCTTAATGGCCTGGGTGACTGCGTTGATGACCTCCAGCACTGCGTCGCGTTGAAAACGAGCAAGAAGCTTCATGAGAAGACGGTATCTCAGCAATGAGTGTGTGTACAAGGTCAGGGGTCATCAGGAATTTTAAGAAGATCGTGGACTACGTCTCTGTGTTCCAACAAGACGTAAGGAGGATAGCAATGGCATCCAAAGCATCAATTTTGCCAATATCCAGTAACAAGGATGCGAACCCTCATTCAACCTGATCAAATTAACCACTTTCTTCTTAACCTCAAGGACTGGCACTTGACCTGAGGTCTGGCAACAAATTTGCTTATCAACTATACACATTTCATATTCAAGGGTTCAAAGACTTATCGACTGCTGCCTGCATAGGTGTGGGCTGCCTGGTCACTCACAACCGGCGTCATTGTACTCATCCTTGCCGACGGTGAACACGCCCACCTCACCGAGCTTGGAGTAGACAACATGCACAGACCTGTAAAAGACGGCAGCTCAGGACGGCAGCTCTTCTGCCTCCCTGCTGGATTGTTAGGACGGTCTAAATGCTGAGCAAGAACATGGTGCACCCAGCTTGTGTAACATTATAATTTGTCCTGGACGAGGACCACAGGAGTCAGGTTCGCTCTTCCGTCCTGACTTTTAAGTTGCCATTTAATTGGGACGGCCAGCCTGTCGGCTGCTCTGCAAATTTTGCTCCTAGAGTGCCATCATCTTTGAGAAGGAGGCGTCATCATGTATGGAGTTGGATAAAGTCAGCAATATAGGGCACTTCCAGGCGCTGAAGGGGGGATCGAAAACCTGTGATGTGCGACGAGGTCCTCCTCCTCGCGAGCCCGTGGGAGGTTCTCGGTGCTGAGCTTCACCAGGAACGACCGCCACTGGCCTCGTTCCTCTGCAGGTAGGCCCTGGAACCTGCAGCCGAGGCAGTCACATCATCGACTCTCAGTAACGACAGGTGCCGGTGGCGGCCAAATTATAATAAATCTCTCATCATGTTGACCGAGCTGCTAATACCAAATGAACCGCGATCCCTTGAAACTTCAGAGCGAGGCTCCGAAATGTGCACCATCACAAATGCGCCAAAGTCGCGACTCCCAAGTACTCAGCATTACTGGCTTGCCTGACGCGGTGCTGCTCTGGAGAGTGTCCTAGAAGCTGGGTTCAGGTGCTGTTGCCCTGTCCTATGTAGTGCATGAGCGCGAGCTTAAATCTCCAGCTGCATTGGATTTGCAGCAAGTGGACATTTTGAACGCCTCTGCGAGGGCGCTCCTGCGGGCTACGTGGCTGGTGAGGAGTGGCTAGAGAGTGCTAAGGAGCAGGGCCGCCTCGGCTCAGGGTTAAGGTTTCAGATAAAAGGCTTTAGGGTTTAGGTTTAGGTTCTAAGCTTCACCAAGTCTGCCTGCAGTTTCAGTCACAATGCACTCAACACTGTCACAGAGACGCCCTGCTGCGACAAGGGCTCCTGACCAGCGCGGCGCTTGCAAGCAGCGCTCCCGGCGTCACCGGCTCAACCGCAGACCACTGGCCCTCGCAACCCAAGATCACCGACCTGGCAAACTCAGTCTTCAACTTGTCTGCAAGAGGTCGAGTGTTGACAAATAGAAGGCCAAAACATCTCCACTCTAGACCCTTAACCCCTGTGCTTGGACCTAACCCCGGTTATACACGCCAGAACCTCAGGATCTGGAAGCCTACATCCCCACAACCCTTGAAAGTCCAAGAAGCTGAGCTTCTTTGCGACCTCCGACGACCCACAGCAAGGGCGCTTCGAGCATGGCCCGGTACACCGGCGGCGCGGCGCGGCCCGGCGGAGCGTCCCGGACCTTTCCAGCAGCACATTGCCGGCCTTGTTGGTGATGAGCAGCGCGAGGATCATGGGTCCCGCCGCCGCTGCCGCGACCCCCACAGCGCCGTCGGCGTCGGGGCGACGTCGTCAGGGACGGGAAGTGGAGCCTCTTTGGGCGAGCCCCTCTCTCGTTGAGTGCGACGATGACACCTGCCTGCTTCACACCTGTGCTTCAGCGCTCTCTTCTTCACGCCGCTGGCTCGTGGGCCCAGGTATACGGCACGCATTTGTCAGTCTGCCTTCAGGGGTCCATGGCCCACGCCTTGCATCTGCGTGCTGGCCGTGCTCTCGCTGCGGCCTCAGGCTTTCGGCAGGGGGATGGTTTCCCGGCAGCTAGTCTGTCGCAATTGAGGCTCCTCACTCGTAAGTACTGTGTGGTCCATCCTCCCCCGTTCTGACATAGCATCGTCAGGCCCCTTCGTAGCTGCTTAGCCCCTCCGTCATTTGGCACCTTCGAACATTAGTCAATTCCTTTCGGGCTGGCTTTCCACAGCCCTTGCCCCCATTGGGAGTGCCACTTCCTTTCTCTTCTGGCCCCTTTCGCACTGTGCTTCGTTCCTCTCTCTAGGCTGGCCTCTCACACTAGCTTGCTCTTCTTCTTACAATCACGCCCACGTTGTCAGGCTTTCCGTGCTGGCCACCTCACAGGCCCTGCCCTCCTTGTTGACCGCTCTACTGCACAACTATACACGAAACTACAGCTGAGGGGAGCTTAGTGACCCCGAGTTAGCAGCAGCAAGTCGGAGTAACTTGCAGCTGGAAATGATGACTGCGGCTGCTGATAATAAGAGAGCGGCTGTGAAAGCCAGCCAGATGCATACAGGTGTTCTTGACGGAGCCACAGGCTAGGCAGACAGGGCGCTCTTAGTACCCCCGGGTCAGCAGTAGGAAGTAGATGAGCTGTGGGGAGGAAGAGCAACCCCGCTGCGCAAGCCAGAGGCTGCTGCAAGGGCGCGACCAACGCGGCGGTGCAAAGCAAGCGCTTGGGAGCGCTGGAGGGATATAGACAATCGCATACGGTAGCAGGACACAAGACCTAAAAGGCACCGAGCCTCCAGGAAGTGCTGCACCCTGTTCCCGGCGCCGCTGGTCAGCTTGAGATGCCAGCAGCAAAAGTAACGAGGACCACCGACCCCCGTAACACCCGTGGATGTCCATGGCCAGGGGGTAAAAGGTATCACCCGCCGGCTGGTCCTTGTCCTTGTGCAACTTCTTCTGTTCGGCCACCTTCTTGGCATAGCCGGTCTCAGAAGTTATGGGGCCCCTCTTCCGGAAGCTGTCGGTGAGGACGACGTCCATGAGGAGCCGCTTGCCACCTCCCAGGGGGATGCCAACCAGATCGACATGCCTCGTCCGAGAGACCCCGTTGCGGAGTTGGACGGGCATCACCCCGGTGCTCTCCAACGCCACTTGATATCCCGCCTCCTTGACGATGCCATACATCGCATCGCGTAGGAGGTTGTGGGAGCCCGTGCGCTCACTGCCTTTGGCACACCTGAGCATGTGGTCACCCATGAGCAATGCATCATGCTCAGTAAGCCCACATTCACATTGGGTCACCGCTGCCAAGCACAGGGATGGTAAGCCAAGACGGCGGCGCATAGCATCGCAAAACAAAGCATTCTCCATCGGCAAGCCCACATGCAAAGGCAAAGCGCGCGGAGCCACTCAGACGCTCCCAGAGACGAAACAGATAGGAGCCGAGCCTGGCTTCGAGCATCTCCTTGGAGGAGTCTCCGGAGATGCTCCAGTGAATGCTCGTCTGAGTCACATTACTGATGTGAGGCGCCACTACACGTTGTTGCCCAAGGAGGAATCGTCCAGGTATGGATGAAGCCACCTGAGCCCAGCAGGCAAGGTACGCTGGTCTGCACAAGCGGACCAAGCGGCGACAACCAAGCCCACCGTGACATAGGGGCAGCGTACATTGCACCAGTGCTGCTGGGGACTTCTCTAGGAGTGGGTGAGCAATCATGTCAGCAAGGCATCGTTGGAGCTTGACATCTATGGATGCATAGACCTCATCCATGGTAACCGAAGGTGGGACCGTTCTTAGGAGGTGACATGGCCGCTGTGCCACACTCCTGGTCAAAAGGGCCACTGCCAACTGAGAGTCCCCGAGGGTGGGGAGCTCTGGCAGGACCTGCATAATCCTTGGGTGGGGGGCGGCGGCGCCGGTGGCGAGCTAGGGAGCGGGGGGGGGGGGGGAAGGAAGATGTGGAAAAGAGAAGAGAAGGGCTCGCCCATTGAGGATAGGGGCTGGAAAAAGCAAGCCCAGAAAAGAATGTACGAAGGACGAGAAGAGAGAAAGGCGCGCGGGGCGCATGAAATGAAAAGGGAGGCCAATTCAAGCCAATACACAGTTCAAGCAGAGGCGAGTGCAAACTAAACAAGGCTACATAATGTAGAGACCTAAACTAAGGTGCCTAAGGTGACATTAGTACCCACGGGAGAGCACAAACAAATCGGACAAGCTAACTTGGGGAGCTGGAGCGCCGCCACGAAAGCCGGAGGCCCGACTTAGAGCGCGCCCTGCACGTTGATGAAGAGCCAAGGCTTGCGAGCGCAGCAAACAAAGCGAGAGCCGCATTCTATAGTATGCAACTAAGGCCTGTGGAATGCTGGAGTGGCCCAAGCTGCCCCCCCGACTTCTACGATGCGCATCAACCAGCCGGGCCAGATGCTGGATCAGAGAGGACCATTTCAAGCCGTAGCCGCCGTAGATATCCATGGCACACGGGCAAAGATGGTCCCCTCGGGGATGATCCTGGTAGTGCCGCTCCTTCTTGCGCTCCGCGCTGGACGTGGCCCAGCCAGACACGGTTGACGTGGGTGCGCCAGCCTTGTATGCGTTGATCAGTACCACGTCCAGGAGCAGACGAGGCCCACCGCCCCGAGGGGTGGCGACCACGTCCAGACGCCGCACGTATGGCTTGCCGCGCCTGAAGGAGATTGGCATGATGCCGGACACCTCCATCGCCGGATGATACCCCGCCTCTCGCAAAATTCCAAACATTGTATCCCTGAGTAAGTCGTGGGAGGCAATGCGCTCACCCCCCTCAGCACACCTCAGCATGTGCGCGGCTAGGGCGAGCTTGTCATCGGCAATGTGGCCACACTCGCACTGGCGGATGCCAGCCAAGCAAGGGGGGGGGAGGCCGAGGTGGTGATGGAGCGCGGTACGAAACAGGTTGTCTGAGAGCCGAAGGGACTCGTATATCGGCAGAGCATTTAACCACTCCGACGCGCCTGGGGAGCTGATGGAGAGGAGCCGGGTGAGGCCACGTCCATCGTCCTTGAGCAGTCCCTGCAAGTCAGAGGCGGCCTGCACGTCCGCAG
>WELB01000047.1:444712-486818 GCA_009602725.1 Spirogloea muscicola
ACTATCCCCCTGACGAAAGCCGGAGGCCGCAGCGAGAGCACGGCCAGCACGCAGATGCAAGGCGTGGGCCATGGACCGCTGGAGGGAGACGGACAAGCGCATACGATACACCTGAGCCCACGAGCCAGCGGCGTTGAAGTCAGCCGGCTCACCGCGCCTGCGGGACACAGCGCGCCGTGAAAGCCTGGCCATAGAGGAGTAGAATTTCGTGTATTTGAAACAAACGAAGAGGGGCTGGCAAACAAGGGGGCGATGGGTCTGAAAGGCCAGCCCATAAGCCAAATGGACCAATGGATCCGAAGGGGCCGGAAAGTGCTAAGCCACACCTGCGCATGTAGCCTTTATGTGAAGTAAGCGCGGCCAGATTAAGTGGTGGCTGGGAGAGGCCAGCCCAAAGCAAGCGCGGCCAGATCAACTGGTGGCTGGGAGAGGCCAGCCCACAGGAATGGACAAGGTCTGAAGGAGCCGGAGTGCTGAGGACTGAGACGGCAGCTTCATGTGCGCTTGATTTGCGCTTTTCCAAAGGGGGCGATGGTAGTGAAAGGAGATGAGAAGCAGCTCTATGAAAAGGGGGGAGGGCTGTGAAAAGTCAGCCCACAAATAATTGAACAAGCCTTTTAAAACAGTCGGACTTTGACTATCATGCAGAAGAAAAGAAGAAAGTGGCACTCCCAATGGGGGCAAGGGCTGTGAAAATGAAGAGCTCGCCCATTTAGGATAGGGGCTGTGAAAAGCCAGCCCGAAAAGGCGCGTGACCAGGGGTAAAGTAGCATATAGGGCCACCACACTCAGGTCATGTGCAAGTAATGGAATAGGATACTTCTGCAGCATTCAACATGAGATGAGAAGGTGGTAATGACATGTGCAATTTGACCTCATACTCTTTGCTCTGCAAGGGGCTGGAAAAAGCCAGCCCAGAAAAGAATGAACAAAGGACGAGAAAGCGCTAAAAAAAGCGCTAAGCAGCTACGGAGGGGCCTGAAGATGCTACGTCAGAACCGGGGGAGGATGGACCACTCAGTAATTACGAGTGAGGAGCCTCAAATCCGACAAACTAGCTGCCGGAAAACTATCCCCCTGCCGAAAGCCTGAGGCCGCAGCGAGAGCACGGCAAGCGCGCAGATGCAAGGCGTGGGCATGCAGAGCACGAGACCATTAAGAAGAAAGGGCTCGCCCATCGAGAATAGGGGCTGGAAAAGCCAGCCCATAAAAGAAGGAACAAAGTACGACAAGGGGGCCAGGGGAAGCGCTAAGAAATACAAGCCCAACAAGAAAGGCTAGCAGCGCAGTAAACCCTATTCAGCAGCCGCAAGTTAGGGGATTCCCAGCAGCCGGTAAGAAGTCGCCTCTAGCTGATGTGAAAGGCCAGCCCAGAAAGTATGGACAAGGCCCAAGGCATGCAGGCCCTTCAGGACCTTGTCCGTTTCATTTGGGCTTGCGATGTAGCACTTGCATAAACATTGTGAAATCAGCGCCTCTCGGATCTTTTCATCATTTCCACATTCCTGGGCTGGTGGGGATTTCATAGCCCTCACCCCTTTTTCGGACAGCCACTTTCATTGGGCTGGCTTTCACAGCAATCGCCCCCGTTAGAAGCACCTCTTTCTTCGGTGTATGAAAAGAGCACACAATGCCCATTCCATTATCTTGTGAGCACTCTGGCTAGCCTTCGCAGCCGATCTTTCAAAGCACCTCATCTATATGGAGGAGATAGCAGTGCGGCAGTCAAGGAGCACACTGCCTTCGGAAGTGGACTGCTTTCACGGAATTTGATGGATGTGCCCCTGCCTGCCCTGCACAGGCCTTCACATGCTGGGCGGATGTACCCAACAAATAACTATAGATATTCAGCATTCAGATGCATCAGGGATCTGTGCGACATTGCTTCGTTGTGGCACTTAAACATGCAGGTATTGGGCACCTATTGAGATTCAACTGTTAAGAAGTACATCATATGCATGCATCTCCATTTCATGCAACAGTATATAGCAGGGCCAGCTTCACGTGGACAAGACAAGAGGAGGAGGCATGACAAAAGTGTGAAGGACCTTATTGGCAAGCAGGTAACAGGTATCAGACACTGCCTGCAGCACGGGGATCACTGGGAGAGCCCCCTCGGCAGTATCAAGCCGTGCTAAGAAAGACTGCTAATTCTCTGGAAATTTATGTGCTAGTGCTACAATGTGGAGGCGGACCACTCTGCCAAAGCCAGCTCTGCCGCCGATGAATTGGCGCCACTATTACCAAGCACTAATGGTGGGGCCTAGACAAGACTACCTGTAGAGTACAGTGTGGTGTGATGGATGATGTTTCAAATCAAGGTCATCCAAGTGGAGTAGAGGAGGTTGAGGATGATTAACAACTGGAGGAAGCGCAGTGGCAAGGGCAAATGCTGCAGTAGTGCCCGCAGTAACAGAGCCTCAACCTACCCGCACTTAACGATGGCCGTGGCGAGAGGGACCTGCCTTGGCGGTCGCTCGCCGTGTGGTAAGACCTGCCGCGATGGTGGAGACCTGCTGCAGCGGTGCTGGCAAGTGCACTGTGTGCTCATTGGTAGAACTCCGCAATCTTGGCCATGGTGTAGGCGCGATCCATAGCAGTGGGACTGTGACGGTCACCATGGCTGCCGCCATGGGCTGCACCTGTGACTGCGCTGGTGCGGTCGAGAGTGAGGCTGCGGCGATCACGGTCGTTGCTGATGCTCGTGCGCATGGTGAACCAGAGCTCCGCTCGCGGCCCTTCTGCAGCATCCTCACTCTCCTCCTCAGATGAGCCCCCGGAGCCCTCGAGGCCTGCCGGCCCCACCTTCGCAGCTGCCATGGCAGCGGTGCTGCTGAGCAGGCTGCTGGCTGCCACCAGGACCTGCTCGGTGGCTGGGTGACCTGTTGCAGTCGCTTCCCCACCCGGGGGGCAGTGCCGCCAGTTCCGGGTGGTGGAGGAGCAGGAAGAGGATAGCGAGTTGCGGCCCGAGGCGTAAGGCGTTGAAAGCTCAGAGCCAGGCGGCGAGAGACTGGCAGTCCGCGACAGACCTACACCACAAGCAATCGAATACAGAAGCACATCAGCTCTCAATACAATCATCCTTTCTAAGCTAGGAGCAGCAATGATCACGCATCTTGCTGCAGGCGGCTGTGTCTGCTGTTGCACATGGACTGGAAGGGGGGGGGGGAAGAGCAGATAAGAGCGAGCTAAAGCACCGAAGCTGGAAGGTGGGAGAGGAAAGGGAGAAAAAGAGGTGGCAGGAGGACTGGGGAGAGAGGGAGGAGGGGGAAGGAGGCAAGAGCATGAGGGGCTGTGAGTATGGTGGGGGATAGAATCAAACGGTCCATGGCTGCGGGGCTCACCATCGATATCAGGGCTTATTGGCCAGGGCAGGCCCTGCTCCTGGTACAGCGGGCAGCCACGCTCGATGACGTAGAGCGAGCACGTCTGCGGCCGGTGCTTGATCAGGAACCGAGCCGTTGTGCCAAGCGCCCTGCAGTTCACATCGATCGAGCATGGCAGCTCAGGCTCGCATCCCCAAGAGAGGTAGACTGCAATCAGGGCAAGCGGCAGTAAAGATAGCACCAGCCCACAACATACTGGCGATGTCCCGCAATGAGGCCCAAGCGAGCTCACCTCCCGGTGCGGGTGGCGCTGCGGCCCAGGACAAGGGCGTGCGCGCCCTGCCGGATCAGCTCCTCCAGGACGCCGGGGCCCTCCTCGGGCGCCATCACTGCCCGTGTCTCCACGTAGACCTGGCAGTGGGCGGCATAAGCCGTCGACGTCAGGACGTGGGCCTGTGCGGCGTCCCCGCAGCGGATCTTGGCAAATTGGCGACAATCTAAGAGGGTCGAATTGCAGCCGCCACCTCGCTGACGGCGACGGCCTGAGCACCGCAAGCAACGGCCTGCCATGACCCTTCCCGCTATCGCTGCTTCTGCCAGGTTGCTCACCTGGAACTGCTCGGCAAAGGCCTTCAGCTTGTCCATGAACGGCGCGACGGTGGCCACGAGGTGGTTGCTGAACGCGCGCTGCCGTCGCGCAGCATCGTCCTCCTCGTCGCCCTCCGCCTCCCAGTCTACGAGCGCCGGGCAGCGAGCATCAGTGGCCTGCTCGCCTCCGGGGTCTCGCTATGAGCGCTGCCGGTAGCGGGAGCAGCAAGCGCCAGCCAGGGAACACCAGTGCAAAGGGGCAAAGCTCCACCATTACCACCACCACCACCACCACCACCACCACCACCACCAGGGCACACCGAAGCTCACCGAGGGAGGAGACGGTCACGCAACCGAGGACGTGGGCGAAGCGGGCGAGGCCGCCATGGCCGGCGGCGCGCCGCTTGGGGCGGGCGTTCGCAGTGCGGAGGTCGAGGTCCGTGACGGCGTGGACGAGGACCAGGGCCTCCCGGTGGTCGCGCACGTTGGTGAGCGCCCACAGGATCGCGTCCTTGGACGTGTACAGGTCCTCGTTCACGACCACCACGATGCGGTCGTCCACGCCCATGGCCCGCAGCCCGTCCCGGCGCTCCTCCTGACGGCGGCGCCGCGGCGCTGGCCCGCTCGGCGGAGACGGCGGAGCTGTGGTGGGCAAGCGATGGCGGCTGGGCTTGGCTCGTTGGGGAAGAGGTAAGGGGGGGGGGACAATGGCTGGGCCGGGGGCCAGCTTGAAGTGTGGGCAAGGGGGAGAGGGGGGCGGGGGGGCCGCCCTCCCTCCCCGACGGGCGCTCCTGCGACTGTGTGCGCCCCTCGCCTCCCGCCCGGCGGCCCGGGGGGGGGCCCACCTCCCCCTCCCCCCCCCTNACCCCGCAGGGGCCCCCCCCCCTCACCCCCGGCGGCCGCGGTGATCCGCTCCTGCAGTGATCTGTCAGGTGGGCCCAGCAGTTCTCTGTCGCCACCCGCGCCGGGCGCGGACGGCACGTTGCCGCGTCACGACGGGCCGCGGGGGGCGGCTCCCGCCGCGGACTCCGGGCGGCCAGTCCCACGTGCCTTCGACCGCCCACATCGGACGGGTGTCCGCGGCCGCGATGATCCCGGCGGGTCAGGTGACCGCCCGATGAGTGACGGTAGCAGATATCTCTCGGCCGCGGGCCCCGTGCGGAGCGCGTGCGCCCGTGCGGACGTACCAGTGGCGGCACGACTTGGGCGGGAGCTGGGCCGTACGGGCGCACGACCTGCGCGAGCGGCCTCGCGCCCCACCCGCTCCACCGTTACGGAGGAGTAAAGGGCCCCCGGCCCCCATTGGTCCCATCTATCGCGACGGGGGTCCCCGCCCCCGATTGGCCCCATCTAACGCCACCCGGGCGTGTGATGTGCAGAACCGGGGCCAGGTTCGATGAAATCAAAGTTCCGCCCGAAGGGGCGATCGCTGTGAGAGAAAGAGCGAGAGAGGAAGGCCAGCCAAGTGAAAGGCCAGCTAAGAGAATGCAAATCGATGTCCGAATGGGCCGCAAATAGTCGATTCGGCCTCCGCAGCGCCCCCCGTTGTGCTTGCCTTTGTACTTGGCCATTTGGCCTTCGTTTGTTTCAAATACACGGAATTCCCCGTTGTGTATAAGAAGAAAGTGCTCGCCCATAGAGAAGAGGGGCTGGCAAAGCCAGCCCAGAAAAGAATGGACAATGTCCAAAGCCAAAGAAAGGCCCCGCAGTCGCTGCTTAGCTCGTAGTTTGGCCCCTTCGAACCTTGTCAATTCTTTTCGGGCTGGCTTCTCACAGCCCTTGCCCCCATTGGGAGAGCCACTTCTCTCTTCAAAGAAAGAGGAGCCGGAAAAAGGACTACACTGCAAAGCACTGCAAAACACAGACGATGCAGAGGGAAGCTCAGTACAAACGAGTGAGCAACATCAGGTCTGAGTAGCTCGCTGCAGGGAAAGAGGCACTCCGCCGAGACCCAGAGGCGGCGGCTATAGCACGGCCTGCTCGCGTGTGGACGGCGTGGGACGGCGTGTATATAGGTTGATCACAGATTAGAAGGCGACATTGTGTGGGGCTTGCGCAGGTGGGCCACTACATGGGCAGCAATCTGGCCTGCCACGTTACATAGTGCTGGCACGGTGGCCCTGCAAGACCACTCCGTCTGCAAAGCAAGTGGCTCGTTCCAGCCCCTATCCTCAATGGGCGAGCCCTTCTTCTTCTCCAAGAGGGCGGAGGGCCCCGCAAGCCAGGGCGGGGAGCCCCGAGAACCGGGGCCCAGACCCCAGATGGAAGAAGTGAGCTCTTCCAAGGGGGCGAGGGCTGTGAAATACAAGATTGACAAGGTCCGAAGGGGCCGAAAAGCGCTGAAATACATAATGTAGGCAGGTACCATGTAGGATGACTTAGTAACATACACTTCAGCAGCCGCAAGTCAGAAAAGGGAAACAGCTCTTCCAATTTTCAGCAATGGCTTTGAGAGGCCAGCCCAAAAGAATGTACAAGGTCTGAAAGGGCCGGAAGGAGAGATATAAGTTTCCAAGACGTCAGTGAGAGGCGCTCAATAACCTCGGCTCACCAAGTGCAATCAGAATAACTAGAGGGCGGAAAGGCGTCCTGACGGAAGCGGGAGGCAGCAGCCAAAGCGCGACCTGTTCGCATGTTGACGGCAAATGGTAAGGACCGCTGGAGGGCCCCAGAATAAAAAAGAAGCAGAAAGCATCGACACGAAGGTGGTCAACAGAGGCTGGTGAAATCTGGACGGGCCGGTAGGGGGGGGCTCGCCCATAGGAAAAGAGGGGCTAGCGGTAGGACTCGAGGACAGCAAGAGTGGCTCGCCTGAGGACGGTACTTACAGTTCACGAAGGGGGGGGGGGCGGCAGTGGTGGATAAGACTGCCTCCATCTCCAGTCCAAAGAGCCGTTGATGCCAAAAATAAAGCAAAAGGGAGGTGATGCCACCAGCGGCCTCTGGCTTCCGCAAGTTCCTTCTTCCAAAAATAAGCTCCAAAGCGTGGGGGCGGGGGGGATCCGAGTACGTGATACAATCATCACGCGCCGTCCAAGTTAGAAAAGGGCGCAAGCGGTGCCGTCAAGCAATAGACGTAGCATAGCGCGAAGCTGGCCCCCGTGAGGGCCGCGACCGCGACCGAGGCTGCGCCGACCCGGCTCCGATTGGGGGGCTCTCGTCGGGCGCTCCCATTGGGCGCTGCCTCACTGCCGCTTGGCTTGTCTCGCTTGGCGCCTTCTGCGGGGAAACAGCTTCCCAATGTAAAGCAAAGGCACCTGTACGGCGGATGTCTCTTCTGCGGGGACGTTTAGGGACGTCCCGCCGCGCCGCGGCGCCAATCGCAGCGGCGCCCTCCCACCCTGCCGCTCCGCCCTTCTACTCCCCCTGCCTCCCCCCTACTCCTGAGCGGGTCAGCTTAGCAGCAGGTGACGTACGTTTGTCAATGTGCTTGCATTTGTACTTGGCCACACAGGCCCCTCCATCTCTTAATACACACTCATTTTTCCTACTCCTGCTTTGCCCATGCCCTGCACCAAAGAGCTGGGCGAGCTCTACTTGGTGGCAGAAGAGAGCAAGCGCGGCCAGAAGGGCTTGGTATTCGTTATCTGGTTTCAGGCATCAATTAGAGACCTCTCTGTGTCCCCCTTAGCTAGCTCATTGCCCCGTAACAGGACATTTGTAAGGCTAGAATTGGCCTCACTTTCAATGTCATGCGAACCGCGCGCCTTCTCTCTGTGTTGAACCGTGATTACTGAGCGGGTCAATTTGTTGTGGGTGATGTACGCCATCCAATGTGTTGGCCTTTCTACTTGGCCGTTTTGGCCTTCGATGGTTTCAAATACACGGAAATCTTCCCTACTCAACCCCCTCCCTCTCACGCTCTCGCCTCCTCTCGCTCTCTCTCTCTCTCTCTCTCTCTCGCTCTCTCTCGCTCTCTCGCTCTCTCTCTCTCTCTCTCTCTCTCTCTCTCTCTCTCTCTCTCTCTCTCTCTCTCTCTCTCTCTCTCTCTCTCTCTCTCTCTCTCTCTCTCTCTCTCTCTCTCTCTCTCTCTCTCTCTCTCTCTCTCTCTCTCTCTCTCTCTCTCTCTCTCTCTCTCTCTCTCTCTCTCTCTCTCTCTCTCTCTCTCTCTCTCTCTCTCTCTCTCTCGCTCTCCCTCTCTCTCTCTCGCTCTCTCTGGCTCTCGCTCTCTCTCGCTCTCTCGCTCTATCTCGCTCTTGCTCTTAACACTAGATGGATTTAAAAGGCAGTGATCTGAAGTGACGAGCTCAGTCAATTGATCAGAATAGCAATGTCAGGTCATGTTTCGGCATATAAGGATAGCCCTCAGAAAGCTATCGGCCACATTGAAACGGCTCCCAAGTACTCCATTCACATTGTTACATGTCACACACTTAAAGGGGACTAGGCCTTGCCAACCGCTACTGCGAGCAGCCCCTTCTTCGAGCTATTCCGTGCTTGCACTGCACGCACCGCTGCCTCAGGTCGTACATCTCCTGGTGTATCATGAGGTAGCCTGCTTCTATGCCATTGCTGTCATCTCTTGCACTTGCTATGACAGTGTACATCGACACTGCCTCAGCTGCCTTTTACAACCTTGGCTGCTGCATCCGGGTTCTGTCAGGGCGACGCTTATCCGCCCTCTAAGTATTCCGATTCGCACTTGCTGACTCGAGGTTATTAAGCACCTCGTGCTGATGTTCTGGAGAATAACATCCTGCTTCGTATGCCTTTCAGACCTTATGCCTTTCACAGCCACTTCCTTATACAGGCTGTTTCCACAACCCGGCTCTTTCTATCTTGCTTGTCACGTGTGTCTGAGGAAGGCAAGGAGCACATGCATCAATCGCATACTATGATATAGTCACTGCTAGATGCCGTTCAAGTCAGTGGCATCTTGGGGCGTCTCCCTTTATCTCCTCCACCTTCTTGGCTGGCCTTTCACAGCTACCGCCTCCTCTTTGGAAGGCACTTTCTACTTTGTTTACTCTACTTGAAGTAGGTCAGACTGTGTTTTCACTGACCATACCTTTATCACTTGCTCGGGGCCACCCACACCGATGGGCGTGTGAGCTTGATCCACATCTTCAGAAATACTGCCCTTAGCCCTTCGTCGTGATAAATGCCAATGCCACCGCCGCCGCCAGGCCAAGGCAAATTGGCTCACTAAACGATTGGCCACAATGACATTGAGAAGGGGCGGTGAGCTTTTTCTTCTCAAATTTGACGGCACAATCTCAAAAATTTACAGACACTCTCCACTATGTTGCTACCGTACAAACGTCATTAGCAGAAAATCTGATACACAATGTATCTCAGCCGAAAACATCGGGGTGTATGTGCTGATGAGACAGTCTCTGCAGACCCCACGAGGCAAATAAAGCATAGAAGAGGGCACATTAGCATCAAACCTCTCACTTGGTTTGGCAGCTCCCAAGGAGGCTGCATGCGGGCCACTGCGCTGAAGGAATGAGGCCTGCAAAGGCTAAGCCGTCCCCAATGTGGTCTGCGCAATATGCACAATAATCGATCTACCTAGGAAGAGCGGAGCAATTTGTTTACAGAACTGACTGTGTCTCACAGTGCTGAAGAAGATACTGCCACTGTATAATTCAAGGTAGCCCCTCTTGCAGCGGAGTGCACACCCTTGATTGTCACACGCGGATGTGACTGTACTCAGCGCAACCTGGAAGAAAACGACAGCGAGGACTAAAGTATCAATGACCTTGTATGACGAATTTCTTCAAGAACTAGTCAGAACATCATAATTTGAGAGGAGTCAAGTGTTAATGTCAAGAGTTGACATGCAGGAGCAAGGCTGTTGAGGTCAGAAGTACGAACGGGTGGGAAGCACGGGCTTCAAGTCCACGCGAATGTTGAGCTCCCTGACACGCGCCAGCACGCGCTCGTGCTCGGTCTCTGTGAACAGCCTCAGCAGAGACTCCGTAAGCTTTCCAGCCAGCAGCGTCCTCTGCCACCCCAAACAGAGCATGGCAGTAAAAGTTAGTGGCACTGCCCACTTCGTGCACTCCATAACTCTACCTCTATAGTCAGATACTCAAGGCCTCAGCTGCCAGATTGCTGCATGCTTAAGGGGCTACAATCACACAACCAAGCAAGAGAAGCTCTGACTCAGCCATGGACCTCCAGTATGTGGGGCAACAGGTCTAGAGCTGAGGTGCCAGAGTCTGACAGTGGCCTTCTGTAGTAAAAGATAATCAGCGCTTAAACGCTGGAGGAAGGCTAGATGGGAAAGCTGCCTGCTTCAGAAGGCTAGGGACATGACAGCCACTGCTTTGCTGCTGACTGCTGTGCTGAGGTGCTGAGAGCTGCGAATGGGTTAGGCTCATTACCAACTTAACCCCGACAATTAGGAGCTAAGGTAGATTAACGGAAAGGATCCCAGCTGAGCTTTAAGGGCAGCTATGTGAAAGTACGACCATAAGGGCACCCAGCGTCAAGACTGTCAGCCAATCTGAAGGGCAGAGGCGGACCTAACGGAGGTGGCGCCGAAGCGGCCGTCTAACCGAGCACCAAGGCGGCCATCTGAGCGGCAGCGGAAGCTGGCCGTGAGTGAGCGGCGGGGGACCTGGAAGAGCTCCTCGACGACGTGCTCGGGCAGCGCGGCGAGACTCTCGACGCGGCCGATGTTGGCCGCCACGGCGCGCAGCGCCAGCTCGTAGAGCGACGGCGGCGGCCGCTGCTGCTGCGCGCGGCGGCCGGCGGCGGCGGCACTCTGAGCACTGTGCAGCTCCCTCTCCAGGCAGGAGGAAGGTTGCCCGCGCCTAAACCCCCACCTCCCCGAAAGTCCCTCGTCCTTGCCGTCTGCCAGGTGTTCCCGCCGCCCCTGCCGGCTAATCCGCCGGGATCTCTGCAGCCGCCGCCGCCGACGCCGCCGACGCCGCCGCCGCCGCCGCCACCGCCGCCGCCGCCGCCGCAGGCAGGCCCTGGGGCTCCTGACGGCAGCCGTTATCTGGCAACTGACGGCGTCGGCAGAGACTACCCGGCCCTCGGGGCGGGCTCTGCGCGTCTGCCACGTGGCTTCGTGGCGGCGGAGGCTGCAACTCTTCTGGAAGAACGGGATGGGGCAATTACTTTCATCCGGTGGATTTATTTTTTCTTAATTAAACTTATTGACTTTTGGATTCACCGGCTGGCTCCCCCCGGTCGGAGGTTAACCAGGTAGGCCCGACCCCTAAAGCGGTGTGCATGATTTGAAACAATGGCCAGATCAAGCAAATTACTACGTAGGTAAAAGCTGGTGCAAGAAAAAAAAAGTTTATCCAGTGTAAGGCAACGGGTGTGAGAGGCCAGCACAACTGATGTACAAGGTCTGAGAGGGCGCGATGGCACGAAATACACGAAAATACTCTCCATGACTTCTGCAAGTGGCCGCTCAATAGCCTCTAGACAGCAAGTGCATGTCGGAGTAAGTAGAGGGTGGAGAATGGGGCTACAGGTTGGGGCAGGTGAAGGAGAGGCTCTTCAAGCAGGCCGTGCCATGGCTGCTGCTTCTGGGTCTCGTCGGGGTGCCTCTTTTCCAGCTGCAAGTTACTCCGACTTGCGGCAGCTGACTCGGGGTTACCACGCTCCCATCCGCTGTAGTCTCCTGCGTGACTATGTGTTTTGGCGCCTTTCGGCCCTTTGGACCTTGTACTTTCCTTTGGGCTGGCCTCTCACAGCCTTTGCCTTACTTTGGAGGAGCCCCTTCCTAGAAGGAGGGTGATGGCTGTGAGAAAAGAGGAGAGCTTCTGAAAGTGGCGGTGGCTGTGAGAAAGAAAATCGAGAACGTCCAAAGAGCCCGGAAAACGCAAACCACGAAAGACAGAAGCCACGAATGCGATGGACAACGATGAGGAAGCAGCTCTTCCAAGGGGTCGAGCGCTGTGAAAAGAGGGCGCTGTAAGAGGAGCAGCTCTTTCAAAGATGGGCGAGGGCTATGAGAGGCCAGCCCGAATTGTAAAGTCAGAAAGACCAGCAGCCAGGAAGAGAGCAAGCGCGGCCAGATTAACTGGTGGCTGGGAGAGGCCAGCCCAAAAGAATGGACAAGGTCTGAAGGAGTCGGAGTGCTAAGGACTGAGACAGCAGTAAGCGAAATCTCAGTAACCTCTCGTCAGTAGATGCAAGTCTGAGTAGCTAGCAGGCGGAAAGACGTCGCCCTGACGGAAGCCGGAGGCCGCCGCCAGAGCGCGGCCTGCGCGCAAGTGGACCGCAAAAGCTAGGGACCGCGGGTGATCTGAGTACTTGCGCTCCAGGAAGCAGTCCCCTGGGCGAAAGCCAGAGCTGCCAGAGGCTAGAGCAGGCCAGCACGCAGGTGCAGGCGGGAGATGGAAACCATTAGTAGAGTGGCTGATAGCCCAGCCACTCTACTAAAAAGAAGAAGTGGCTCTCTCAATGGGGGCAAGGGCCGTGAGAAGCCAGCCCGACAAGAATTGACCCAGTAGATGGCGATGGCTGTAATTGGCCCGCCCACAACTTATGACTAAAAGAAAATGTGAAATGTGGGGCTAGTAAAAGCGCTGAAGCACACAGCGATTCGAGTGGCCACTGTGCTCAGTCTTCCTTGTTGAGCAGGAGTAGCAGCTCCTTCTGAAGAAAGCAATGGCTGTGAGAGAAGGCGCGCGGAGCGCATGCGATGAAAGGGAGGCCAATTCAAGCCGATAGTGTTCAGGCAGAGTCTGGTGCAAATTAAACTTGACGACGTAATATGGAGACCTGAAGTAAGGTGCCTAAGGCGCAGTAGTACCCACGGGTGAGCACAAACAAGTCCGACAAACTAACTTGGGGATAAGCTCTTCTGTGTGAGCGATAAGAAAACACTTCCAGGAGAGGGCGGTGGCTGTGATTGACCAGCACAGAAATAAGTGAACAAGGATTCGAAGTGGCCAGAAAACGCTAAATGCACATGGCGACTCAAGTGGCCACTGGTCCTCAATGCCCCCTGTCAATATCCTCTGCGAGAGGCCAGCCCAGAAGAAGTGAGCTCTTCCAACGAGAGAGAGACTCTTTTAGGCTCGCCAGGCTTGCGCGGCGGGCTGTGTCCCGCAGGCGAGGTGAGCCGGCTGACTTCAACGCCGCTGGCTCGTGGGCCCAGGTCTATCGTATGCGTCTGTCAGTCTCCCTCCAGCGGTCCATGGCCCACGCCTTGCATCTGCGTGCTGGCCGTGCTCTCGCTGCGGCCTCCGGCTTTCGTCAGGGGGATAGTTTACCGGCAGCTAGTCTGTCGGATGTGAGGCTCCTCACTCGTAACTACTAAGTGGTCCATCCTCCCCCGTTCTGCGATAGCCTCTTCAGGCCCCGCAGTCGCTGCTTAGCTCGTAGTTTGGCCCCTTCGAACCTTGTCAATTCTTTTCGGGCTGGCTTCTCACAGCCCTTGCCCCCATTGGAAGAGCCACTTCTTCTTCTAGTCTGTCGGATGTGAGGCTTCTCACTCGTAACTACTATGCGGTTCATCCTCCCCCGTTCCGCCAAGGCCTCTTCAGGCCCCGCAGTCGCTGCTTAGCTCGTAGTGTGGCCCCTTCGAACCTTGTCAATTCTTTTCGGGCTGGCTTCTCACAGCCCTTGCCCCCATTGGGAGAGCCACTTCTTCTTCCGCAGTCGCTGCTTAGCTCGTAGTTTGGCCCCTTCGAACCTTGTCAATTCTTTTCGGGCTGGCTTCTCACAGCCCTTGCCCCCATTGGGAGAGCCACTTCTTCTTCTTTCCGTCAGGGGAATTGTTTCCGGCAGCTAGTCTGTCGGATTTGGGGCTCCTCACTCGTTGTTATTGAGTGATTCATCCTTCCCCGGGTTTGCGAATAATAACGCTTCTGGCTTCTTCTGTAGTTTGGCCCCTTCGAACCTTGAAGAGTCTCGCGCTCTGCTACGTGATGAGCTGCCGCTTCCTGCAGCTTCTCCAGTCGCCAGTCCCGCCAGCCGGGCCTTGCGCCGCACGCCACGCCCCCGCCGCCACGCGGCGCCCCCGACGGCGGCTGCGGCGGCGGAGCGGCGAGAGGCGGCAATGAGTATACCTGACAGAGACTTGAGCGCAGGTTGGCTGTAGTCCCGGATGAGCCAGGCGGCGACCGAGGTGACGACGAAGATGGAGGCGTATATCCATTTGGAGACGCGGCGGTGGGAGCCGCCAAAGCTGCATGCGGCGCAGAGGCAGCCGGCCACCGCGCTCTCTGTGCAGGCGGCGGCGCAGCCCGCGCAGAGCGGCATTCGCTCGATATAGACAACGTCCGCGCCTCTTAAGACTAAAATTGATGCCGGAAACGGCGGCGGCGGCAACGGCGGCGGCGGCGGCGGCAACGGCGGCGGCGGCGGCGGCAACGGCAAGCCGCTAATCGAGGAGCCCCCGGACTCGCCTCAGGGGGGCAACGCCATCGTACCAGCTGGGCCCCGGCCGGAGAACTTTCCAAAAGTGAGTTAATTATATTAGGAACAATTAACCAACTTATCAGTCTACTTTGTGCATAGAAGGTAGAGCCTGTACAGTGGCTAAGTCCTCTTAAGTCCTTAAACCCTGCCCACTTTTAATTTCCTTGGTTAAACCCTGTAACATGGCTCTCCTTTTGCTTCAATTGCTTGTTCTATCGCAGTACTTGTGCATGATACTTAAATCCTTCAAAGAACAACAATCCTACCCCCTTTCAAATGGTTATTATGCTGACAGGTCTTCATCTTGATCACCTCATACCTTACCTGCCGTCCCCAATACGCTCTCACTTGCTCCTCAGCTTTCCTGCTACAAAGGCTGCCCAAGCTTATGCCAGTGAATTTGTTGCAATGCTGACCTTTGTAATACGCTGGAGGATGATATACTTTCACAGGATAGAGCAGCCTCCTGCAGCTTTGATCCCCTCCTCCTCCTTCCCGTCCGTCTACTGTGCTACATTTCCGTAATTAGCCCGCAATTTTAGCAAAGTCACCAAGTCCAATCCATACCTTCACAGCGCTTGCTGGAGCCCGTCATGTGACACGGGACCAGTCTGAACACCTGATACTGTAACACGCTCTCGTCATATGGCCATGGCCTCGGTCTGCACACCTTGATGCTTGCGACATGTTCTTGCCAGGTGCTGGCGGTTCCATTGACACGGCGGCCTCTCTTCCCAGGCTTCTTTGTGCCGGTCACCATCAAGGTGAGCAAAGCTACTGCAGCCAAGCCGTCTGGTGCAGTGCCAAGTGCTGATTGCATGGGAATGATTTATTCACTTCGTGGAGCACGGGTGTACTGTTTGGAGAGTGGAAAAGTTTGCATGCTATTTCGTGTTGTCTCTGGTTCGTTTGCAATCATGTTACATTCATTTGTAAAGCACCCCAAGTAAAAAGACAGGTCATGAAAATTTCCTGGTTATCCTGACCAGCTTAAGCTGCTTGGAGCGACTCGTCACTGCTCTTGACTCAGCTCTCTGCTTTGCCGTTGCTTTCATGAGCAGGCAGTCGAACGTGGTCTAAGGTCTTGGCTTGTATCCGGGTTTCGGAATTAGGATTCAAGGTTTAGGATTAGGGTTGACTTGTTTGTGATCTGTCACCTTAGTGTGTTCCTCTGACCTCCTGCAGTGCCGTGTTCCCAGGACAACAAGCTGGCGGACGCCTTAGCTGAGCTGCGGATCAGGGGCGTGCCTTACGTCGGGGCCTTTCTAACGAAGGAGGCCAGTGTGCGGGACGGAGCAGGTGCAGAGCTGTCAGCAGCTGCCGAGCCCTCAACAGGCGAGGAGCTTTACAACCGCCTGCACACACATGGTACTTTTGCTCAGGTGATTGAAGTCATCTACAGACTCATCCCCTATGCAAGTTTTAATTGTTCACTCACAGGCTTCAGGAGTCTTGGCATGAGGTTATTAAGGTTGTTATCAATTGTGTGTCATTCATGTTGTCTCAATCTTCTCTATAACTTCTTCTTACGACAGTGCAGCTTTAGATGCAAGCCTTGCTATTTGAAGATTGCTCCGTGAAATTTTCGGAAATCTTCGATGCTGTTGGGGTTTCTTGTTCAATACTTCGTAATTTCAGCGGCTGAGGACTGCACCTGACGACTGACTAAGCAGTTATTTGTCCTGCCTTGCCTTCTCTTCTCTTCGTACATGGTTCTATAATAGATGTTGTCAGGGGCTCTCACATTGACCTGCTGTTTGTTGGAAAGCGTGTAGGTGACCAATGTGGTGCGCTCCTTGGATGGTGAAGGTGCGCAGGTCCTCCTCATGGGCCATCGTCGTCTGCGACTCACCGGACTGGTCAGTCTTTCTGTATGCCATGGCCAATAACACTCATCAGGTGCACATAGAGTATTCGCAGGTCAAAACCCCAGTAAACAGATGAGTTGCAGGTCAGTCTTAGGAAAGATTGACTAATTATCTTTGTTATGATTGCCTTACTTGAAGGTTGACAGCGAGCCGCTCAGTGTCACTGTCGAGCATCTGAAGGTAAATCAGGAACGCTAGCCTCTGACAGCTCATTGAGGAAAGTCAAGTTCTTGCCACCGCAAGAGAATGTGGAATCTTCACCGTCAGCCTTGACACTCGCCGTTGTAGAAGTGGCTTGTATAGAAGTGGCATGTATTGTTAGCCTTTACTCTTTCCGTCGACAAAGTGGCATAAGAAGGCCTATTGACGTCATCTCGTCCCCAGTAATAGGTGTCAATTGACATCAATAAAGTGATGGGCCTTTTTTCTCTCTTGTTGATGTGCCCGTGAGGCCCTTGTTCCTACAAGAGTGTCCGGCACTTGTAACAGCTTCTCATACAATGGACTTACATACGACATCCTCAGCCAAGCCAAACTTATACATCTATACTCCCCACTGTGTTCCTGTTGCAGGATCAGCCTTTTGACTCGAGTAGCGATATCCTGAAGGCAACAGTGATGGAGGTGGTGTCAACCATGAAAGACCTGATGAGGCTCAATCCACTCTATAAGGAGCACATCTCAATGTTCATTCAGGTAGAGCTCAGTGGCTACCTCAAATCATCCCTTGGCTTGAGTAGATTGCGAGGGTCCTGCAATTGCTGCCAATGCTTTTAGCTGTTATGGTAAATGTTCTGGAGGATCTCACTTGCGATGCTGAAGTGACATTTAGCAGGAGCTACTCTCTGTGCTGATAGGAGTCTCTGTCACAGAATTTGGCCAATTCTTGTAAGTCCGCTGATAAGTCTGCTCCATGGTGCAGCATGTGGGCGAGTTCAATGCATCACGAATGGCGGACTTTGGAGCCGCCCTTACAACAGCTGACGAGCCAAGCCTGCAAACTATTCTGGAAGAGCTCAATGTAAGATTATGATTGCATGCCAGGGCAGCTTCATATGTGTATGCCCACTTGGCATATCTTGCTGTTATTGCTCCATTGCTTCTTAATCTTGAGGCTCAAAGTTCAACTTAGGCATCTCTTGCTGAAAGCTTGGCTCGCATGTCTTGCAAGCTGACTGCCAGATAGTATATATTGCACAGGTAAATCAACGTCTTGACAAGACACTTTTGTTGCTAAAGAGAGAACTTGAGCTCTGCAAGTTGCAGGCAGGACTTTCCACACCTCGACCAGCTTTGCTTGTGCTTTCTTTGTGTTGTGTTGTGTGGATGTTTGCCCTTGTCCAAGCCTCCACCCACGTCTGAGTGTTATTTTAGTATCATTCTGGCTGATAATGTGCTGGCCATGAAGCAGAGGCCAGTTTAGTGCGCTTGGAGCTTGGAGCTCATAACCAAGGCCTACTATCACTTACTTTCTGTGTCAGTCTGGGTCATATAGGCAAGTATCGCGAAAGGGGTTGAAGAGAAGATCAGTGGAGAGCAGCGGCGCTTCCTTCTCATGGAGCAACTGAAGGCTATAAAAAAGGTCTGCCAGGCACCCTGACAACAGCTTATAAGTGCGCCAGTGCTGCCTGTTGCTGCCAGAGTGACCCATCCTTAGAGCTTCTGCCACGCATTCTTTGTGTCCCGAGCATAGCTATGTGTAAGGATTGTCTCAGCACCCGTGCTAATTGCTGACTTTATAAATTGCAGGAGTTGGGGTTGGAGAAGGATGACAAATCTGCTCTGCTCGGTAAGCTCGCCCTTTGACGTGATGCTCGCAACATCTATAATATAATGTGTGACCATGGTCTGAGTCTGTCAGTACAGAGGAATCTGGGTTTGCTTTGGCCTGCACAGAACATGTAGATGGCTAACTTCTGTCTGCCTATAACTCAGATGATTAGCAACCTGCCTCTGGAGTTTTCAGCTAAGGGCATGTTAGGCAAGTGCGATGAACGCCCGCATATGCTGCAGGCAGGTTCAGAGAGAAGCTGCAGCCCAACCTTGCGAACTGCCCTCCGCATGTCCTAAGTGTCATCGAGGAGGAGATGGCCAAGCTGTCTAATCTCGAAGCCTCGTCCTCTGAGTTCAATGTGACTCGCAATTACCTGGACTGGCTCACATCTTTGCCTTGGGGCAACTTCAGGTACTCAATAGACCTTCATTTGTGAGCCAGCTGTGTTGCTCCTTTATCGACTTCATAAGCCCTCCCTCCTTAACGTAGAATGATCCTGCTTGCATGCCTGACTCATAGCTACTTGTTCTCTTGTTGTCCTTTATCTGGACATTCAAAAATTGACGTGACATCGATGCATGCGTTTGTATGCAGACCTACAGACCTGCTTCTTGAATCGAAGCTTAGTCTGCATTTGTAGAGAACAATATGTGCTATATCTCAGCACCCTGCCAGCAGTGATTAGCTCTGGGTTGCTACGTCAGGGTGAACGCCATATGAGAGTTGTAGGCAAGCTGAGTGTCCTGATTGGTATTGCCCAAGTCGTAACAGGGGTATCCACCCTCTATTTGCTGCAGTGAAGAAAATTTTGATGTGAAACAAGCGCAAAAGGTCCTGGATGCCGAGCATTATGGCTTGGAGGATGTCAAAGAGCGTATACTTGAGTTCATTGCTGTCGGGAGGCTTCGTGGATCTGTGCAAGGTATCCATTCCTTTATTGCAGTACTTATTTATGAAGCCGAGCTGTGTATTGGTGTCACTCACCTCCTTGCCATGGTTGCTTCTACTCGCTTGATATCTCATAAGCTGTTGGTGCTCCAGGGAAAATCATCTGCCTGTCAGGACCTCCAGGGACTGGCAAGACGTCGATAGGGAAGTCCATAGCCAATGCTCTTGGGCGCAAATTCTATCGATTTTCTGTTGGTGGCCTTTCTGATGTTGCTGAGATCAAGGTAATAATCTCTTCTTGATATGCTTAGCAAGTACAGTTTCCTAGTTTTGTAAAGGAAATCGTTTGCAACCAGCAATCAAGAATGTTATGCTACTCTTCTGGTTTGATATGTCAGGGGACTTCAATGTGTTCATTATTGACTGTCCTTCGAAATATGGCTTCCATGTAAAGGAGCATACAAGGTGAGGCTCTTTACATTGAAGCTCTTTGCACACGTTCATGCTGAGAGTATGAGCTGCTAATCTGGCTTGGTAGTGTTTGCATGGTCTTGCAGGGCCACAGGAGAACTTACGTTGGTGCGATGCCTGGAAAAATGGTGCAGTGCTTGAAGGCCACGGGGTCAGCTAACCCGCTCGTCTTGATTGATGAGATTGACAAGGTGCAAAATCAAGCAATCAGATCCTCCTGGATCTGGTATACACCTAAGCTGTGCATGTTAAGGAGTGATGTGCACCTCAAATCGATTTCTATTGTCGGGTCATTTGCCAGGATGCAGTGCTGATGACTCTGACACTTGCCTCTCAGCTCGGGAGGGGTCATGCTGGTGACCCGGCTAGCGCTTTGTTGGAGCTGCTGGACCCAGAGCAGAATGCGAACTTCTTGGACCACTACTTGGACGTGCCTATTGACCTCTCAAAGGTCCGTGCACGCTTAGAGGACCTTGCTGTACAGTCTTGAGCCGGCATGCTCCTGGGTTCGCATTCCCACGGGAAGGCGGTGGGAAAAGTAGGCTTGCGCAGAGTGGGTTCATTGATTGGTTACTCTAAGGGATGAAAGGACAAACAAAAGGCATGTATCTGGCCAAATGTTGGATTGACCAGAAGGTTTCTGCAGGTGCTATTCGTATGCACCGCGAACATGATCGAGAGCATCCCTGGTCCCTTGCTGGACCGTATGGAAGTCATTCGCCTGGTCGGTTACATTGCTGATGAGAAGATGCATATCGCGCGTGGTTACTTGGAGCCGTCTGCCAGGGACACTGCAGGGGTCAAGCCGGAGCAGGTACAGCACCGTGTCCAAGCCCACTTGTCACACGCGGTGCTTGTGCAAGTGCTTCCTCCTAGAGGATGTTGTCCTAGAGTTCTGCTCAATAGTGCATGCGCTTCATTCAATTCAATAGTTTTACTTCAATAGCTTTTATTGAGCATAACGCCTACTAATGTCTGTCATTCTGCTCAATGGAGTGCCGCGTCCCTCCTTCTCAACTGACAGGTAGAGATGACGGACGATGCACTCAGGGAGCTAATAGAGACGTACTGCCGAGAGGCTGGCGTGCGCAGCCTGCAGAAGCACATTGAGAAAATCTACCGCAAGGTGCCTTAGCTAACAACCTTAACCCTTTGTGCTTGAATTTGTCGTGCCCTTCCTCTAAATTTGTCATCATTTTGTTCCTTGCACTCGTGAGATGCTAGTGGCCTGTGGCCTGCTCGAATCCAGGGTGTGAGGAGTTTTTCCAAGCTAGCACATCACAGTGGCTGCCTGCAGTAGCGTCGTCCAATAGAGCATGTACAAGGATTGGCATGTTGGGATGACAAGAGCAGCATCTTTGTGGCAGCTGAGATGCAACAGGGCACACCTAAAGAGTTGCACAGAGATTGCGTGTTTACTGATGGTCTTGGTCCCAAATCTCTGTCGTCTTCCCCAGATTGCGCTGAAGTTAGTCAGAGAACAACCTGAAATACTACCTGACATGCCAGCTGCATTAGAACACACACCAGCTATATCAATGCCTGCAGAGGGGGGGTCTTTGAGCAGCAACAAGGACTTGGTTGAGAGAATTTTGGAGGGCGACAGAAATGACAAGGATGACATTGCAGCAGAGCTGATGGATATAACCAAGGAGGTGGTACTCTTGGAGCCCATGAGTTTGTCTGGCAATCTTGTGACATACTTGCTCTTGTATACAGCTATGTGTTGTTAATGTACTTAGAAATCAAGTGTGATCTGACTGGTCTTGCTGTTTAAGCAAATTAGATTGCTCTTATGTCAGGGTTTGATATTGCCTGATGGGTTCAGCCAGCTAGTCCGTAGCAGCCCACACCTACCAGTCAGCTTTCTGCATGATGGGCCCTTGTTGACTTTTCTGCAGCTACTGGCTGCCATGCATCATGGGCCCTTTGTTCGTTCTGTTATTGTTGATATAGAAGCTGAGAAGCTCACAGATTGCATCCTACCATCTTGCGCACAGGATGAAGCAGGGTCAATACCTGCCGAGTTGGTGCCAGATGCAGGACCTGCCAACTCAGACGTGAAAGTGGAAGAGAGCAAGCCGGAGGGGACTTCAAAGATTGTTGTTGATGACAAGACCTTGGTGGACTATGTAGGCAACCCTGTATTTCAGAACGAGAAGCTATATCAGCAGACCCCCATTGGGGTTGTGATGGGCTTGGCGTGGACTGCAATGGGTGGTTCAACACTCTACGTCGAAACAAGCGTGATTGAGCAGGTCTTGACTTGTAGTGACTGTGTCAATTTAGCAGTTGTTGGTCATTCATTCACTTGTGAGAAAGAGCATACGCGTGACTTCTCTGAGGCAAGCGTGCTATACTACTGGACATACTGCTGCTCTCAACGTTTGACTCGTATGCTGAGCAGGGGGACAACAAGGGTCAGCTGAGCATCACCGGCCAGCTGGGCGATGTCATGAAGGAGAGCGCTACGATCGCGCACACGCTTTCTCGCCAGCTGCTTCGCAAGATTGACCCTCTCAACAATTTCTTTGCTAACAGCCGGCTGCACATGCACGTGCCTGCGGGTGCGACGCCCAAGGACGGCCCCAGCGCCGGGTGCACCATGATCACCTCAATGCTGTCCTTGGCCATGAACAAGGAGGTGAAGAAGGACCTTGCCATGACAGGCGAGGTTACTCTGACGGGCCGAGTCCTGCCCATTGGCGGGGTAAGTTCTTGGTGACCTGCCAGTCTTACCAGAAAGCATGCACACCTTGGTTTAGATTGGCAGGGGCATTATCGGGCATACTTATTAGTCGACAGCAACCCAGTCTATGCTGAGGCCTTCATTGTGTTAGCAAGACTTTGTTCAGCTCCACAGCCTTCACACTTGAAAGCCATACGTTCTGATTTGGGTGGTCAGTCCTTAACCTTTTCAGAAAAAGCAATGTTAGAAGAAGTTGATGGGAATCCCGCCGTCTAGCTGACTTGCCAGCTCATGCTTCACATCTGTGTGCCAGGTGAAGGAGAAGACAATTGCTGCTAGGCGCAGCGGAGTGCGGATAGTCGTATTCCCAAGTGCAAACAGGCGGGACTATGACGAGCTGCCAGATCATGTCAAGGAGGGGTTGGATGTGCACTTTGTGGAACATTATGACGAGATCTTCAAGCTGGCCTTTGACGAAGAAGAGCGCCAATGATGTGCATTATGTATCTGAATTGCTCAGCCGGCACACATACTTGTGATTGCCAGGCTCTTCAAATCGAAACATGGGCTCCATTGGCCTGGACTGCCTACTGACTTGGTATAATCTCTGTAGTTGTGTATATGCATAAGGTTGCGTCAGATTGAGCTTCTGCTGTATGGTTGGTTCTTGTATAAGCTGTACATCATTTTGGGGAGGTGATCTGGCATGAGATTGTAGAACGATCAGGCAACTTGCTTCAAGGCTTGCACTTCAAGTCAGCAGCTTCGTAAAATTTTAGCTCTGCAGTCGCTGCATCAGACACCCAAGTCGTTATGCAACACCTTACACTTAGCCTTTGCCAAGCCCCGTATTTAGCAGGTCCAGAACTTGCATAGCGGCCACTCGAAATCCGTCCCTTTCCAGCTCCAATCTGGCTCGGCGATCATGTGCCTCGTCCTTAGCCTGCTCCATGGCAGTGGTGATCTCAGCAGCCACAAGTTCGGCAGCGCTACACAGGTTGAGTACATAATGAAGTACTGAGCAGAGATAGGTGAAGATGAGAAGGCGGGCAGTCCCTTTAGATTATAATAAAGTTTTTGCCTCGTCGTGAAGAGAGTGAAAGCCTGATATGTGCAAGCACATGCAAGGCGCGGCACAGTGATGTTCACACTGGCTATCACCAGGTTATGAGCCACGCATTTCTTGAGAGTGTGTATGGAGAGGGTACCTGACATTCCGCATGAGTTCCTCCATCGAGCTCTGCGTCTGTGCAACGACCCCTGGACATGCGGCACCAGCAGTGAGCACATCCATCGTGAAGGCAACTTCCAATGAGGCTGTGGACGATGAGTATGTAGCCATTACGTTAGCTTGACATGGCTTTGCACACTCAATAGGCAGCCGGCCAGCTGCCACCACCACTGCCGCCGCTTCATCCGTCTCGCATGCTCATATCTTGTGCTTCATGCAAAATCATTATAATCTCTATGTGTCACCATGGAGCAAGGACGCCAGCTGCGAGGCCCTCGGCCGGTCGGCGTTGGACTCAGAGCAGCCGTCGTTGCCGTCGTTGGTCGCAGATCGACGGGGGCCTGCAGGGACCTCGCCGGCGGCGCCGGGCTCGCAGCGGCCGTCCGGAGGCTCCGCCTGTCGGCGTCGACGCGAGGCGGCGGCGGCGGCAGCGGCGGCGGCGACGGCGGCGGCGCCGGCAGGCTCTGGAGAAGCGGCCATGGCGGTCACAAAGCTGCAGGCTGGCGGCGGCCCCGCAGAAGCATACCGCGGATTGGCGAACCACATCTGGTAGTAGATCTTTGAATAAGCAAATTTGTCTGAGCCAGTCGGTCGTCGCGGCCTGTGTTCACTGCTTTACGGCCCCTGCGGTACTTGGCCACNCGCCGCCGCCGCTGCAGCGCCGCCGCAGGAGCCCCTCGCCGCGGTCGCCTCCGCCAGCCCCCGAGGCGCCTCATGTGGCGGGCGGGTTTGTGGCCCTGTGCTGCTTCAGGTTCGTGAAGACATTGCCTGCCCAGCCCCTGCCGACCGGCCTTGCCTCCTTGGGTCTCCCTCAGCTGCTCCTTCGCATGAAGGCTCCTCCGATTACGCAGACTTGGTGAGGTCGCACGCTGCTCTGGGTGGTTCAGCCATAGAAAGCTGGAGCTCCAGCAGCAAGCACTGGTTGATGACGGGCTTACCTGGATTCTCTTGCTGAAGGGGAGGGAACGAGGAATCGCACAGCCTGTAATCTGTGGAGCAAGTTGAGAGGCTCGTTCTGGCTTGCGACCCGCTGATATACCTCCCCCACTTCATCTGTTATTCAGAGGACTTCCGTGCACCAGTTTGTGTACCAGTCTTTTCATTTCAGACTGGACTGCCAGCAAGCAAGGCGATGCAGTTGCTGCTACGATATTGAAGGGTCAGAGGAAGTCGCTCCAAATCGAACGAGATTATGAGAGCCAGGCTTCCGCAGATTGGATTGGACTTTTACAACTGCACCATGTGTGAAACTCAGCACGCGGTGTAGCACGCCAATCCTGTTGCTATGGAGAGAAGATGCGACGAACTCGTGGAAGCACAGAAGCTTCATATTTCCAGTGCAACTTCCACGCCAGATGTTAGAGAAAGACAGGGCAGGGATGACCTGCAAGGATCTGCTCACTCAGAAGACCTGCACCTTGGTGGAGGAACCTTCACACTACCAGCCCTTTATGCAAACAGGTGTGGCCAACAGATCAAATCTCCCTCATTGCATGCTCTGCTCTTCTTGCATCAGTCACTGTAGGAGCAATATGGATATCTGATAGTCAATGCTCGATATCACAGACATAGCGCCCAACCTCAAAGCAAGCTGCCTACATGTCTTTCAGGCTCTATCCACACCAGAGGAAGGGAATTGAGTGGCTGTGGCATCTGCGAGAACTCAAGCGTGGTGGCATTCTCGGTGATGACATGGGCCTGGGCAAGACCTTCCAGGTAGCCCGTCCTTCATCCCAACAGCTTCAGCTCATCTCGATAATGTCTGCATATCTGGTAGAAGTTTCATCATCCACTATCTGTCTGGACCAATTGTTATCCGTAGAAGTAGTCATTGACAGCCAATCAAGAAGAGGGCAACTTCAGAGTTCCATTTCTATGTAGGTGCAGGTTTAATGTGATGAATGGCTGATTCATGCAAGCTGCAAATAGTGCAGGTTAAAGCTCCTCATTCAGTACAAAGACTGAACTGTAGCACCATTGAGACTCGCAGGTTGCGGCCTTTCTTGCTGGCATGTTCAGATCAAAGCTGGTGAAATATGTGCTCCTTGTGGTACCGATGACTCTGCTCAATCACTGGGTGAATGAGCTATTGGATGTTGGCCTTGAGCGTCACACATACAGGTTCTCATCTTGCCAGCAATATCAGCACCAAAGGGACAGGTCGCACTGGAGGATCCTGCACCTTGAATGCTGCACAGCATGCGTTGTTGTTGAAAAGCTTTTGATATAGCATCTGAGCGATCCTGGTCATTGACAGGTATTCCAGCTGCGAGACTGCCAGGCAGAGAAGCCAGAATCTGCTTGATCTGTATAATGTGAGCAGCTGGCTCATCAAAACTTGCATGTATGCCACAATCAATTTAAACATCAAGAACGTACTCAAGTCTTTCAGAATCTGCATGAGTGTCAGACAAAGAGGCCACATACTGCCAGAGCTGGGCAGCTCTACTCTCTTATGCCAATAACAGAGCTGAATTTGGAGCACTCGCTCCTTCAGGGTGGAGGCATTCTTTTAACAACATATGAAATAGTGTGGCGCAATCTTATCTGTCTCAGCTGCAAACGACCTGACCAAGATGCCCAAGAACCGCTCTGGGACTATCTCATATTGGACGAGGTGAGGACTGCAGTCTGCCTCTGACCTACAAGATCTCACAAGGCTTCTTGAAGAAGCATAATGCTGCAGGGCAGCAGCATGGGCACAAGCATACTACGCAGATGCGATGAGACATAATCAGTAGCTGACGAGAAGATGTGATGTGGGCTGTCCACTGCTGCTTCCTGCTTTGCAGGGCCATCTTGTGAAGAACCCATGTACAAAGCGCTGCCAAGGCATTAAGGAGTTGCCATACAAGTACTGCATTGTAGTGACAGGCACTGCTGTGCAAAATAGACTGAAGGTAAGGTTTGTAGAGGTAGTCTCTTGGAGCGATACGATGCTTGCCTTGTTCAATCTATTTGACTGTTGGGCAGAGTTGAAAAGTCCAGTAAGTGACCTTCTCTCTGATGATGAGACCTGCTTCAGAGCTTCATATATATTGCTGTACGCAGGAACTGTGGACCTTATTCGACTTGTGTTGTGAGGAGCTCCTTGGAAGTTACAAAGAGTGAGGATCCAGTACCTCATTTGTCCTCCATATCACTAGCTTGTCAACAATTGCTTTGGGCTTCCAGCAGCTCTGCTTGACGTAATTTCCATTGTCAACATGCACAAAGCCAGAGGGTCTTCTTACAATTGCATTGTGTTCATCACGCGCACCGACCTGTAGACATTGTTGTTGGTATGTTGATAGGTTCCACAACATGTTTGGGCGGATAATTGAAGAAGGCAACAATCGACAAGCTAATTCTTCAACCAAGCGCTCTGGCCGAAGGGCGGCAGAGGTATGACTCAAGGCTTGCATACAAGTTCATAAGATTCAGGGATACAAATTTTGTAAGCATGTGAGGGAGGTGCTAATATATCCTACAGTGGTCTCATGTCCTGCCATTGGGGTCAACAATTAGATCTAGAGGAAACGGCTTCAGCAGATGCTTCTGTTGTCTGCAGTCTTTGCGGGAAAAGATTGCACCTTTTTTTCTGCGGCGCATGAAGTCCCAGGTCTTTCCCCAGGGGAGATCGGCAGCAGCTACTCAAGGAAATGCCAATCTACCAGGGCTGCCCAATAAGGATGACCTTATTGTCTGGCTTTCTCTATCTCCCAGCCAGGTCAGTGAGGGTTGATTTCCAGCATTGATGTGCTTGGCTAAGTGGGCGGTTGGGTTATCTGAGCTAATATGCGAGTTCTATCCATGTGTGGTTGGAACATGGGTACTAGTGCCGATAATTTGGCCTGTATCTCTCAGCCAAGTATGGCAAGCTTGACAATAACATCAATATCGTCATTTGATTGGACTCGGTCAACAGCGGAGGTTATATGAAGCTTTTTTGGGAACTGAGACTGTCAGCATTGCCCTGAAGGAGCACAATGCCTTAGCTGCTCTGACAGTAAGTCCGCATTGTTGAGGGAATATTTTGGAACTCGATATCTTGTTAAATGTATATCAAAATGCTTATTGCAGTATACAGGAGCATGACAAACGTCATGGCTTACATCTTACTGCCTGCCGTCTCACCCTACATGCAGGTTATGAAAAAGATCTGCGACCATCCTTCACTACTTACAGCTGGTGCAGCTGAGGAGATTTTGAATTGCCTGGACCAAGACATGCCCAGTAAAGAGAGGGCTGCATCCGCTGAAGCAGCCAATGACATGGCCCAAGTCTTAGCAAAGAAGCTGTCTGCTACTAAGCTTGAGGAGGAGAGCAGTTTCTCCCAGTCTTGCAAGACACTTTTCCTCTTTTCACTTCTAGTAAGTGTACCGAGCTCTTCTTCAGCCGGAGCAGTATCCAAGGGCTAATCCTGACGCTGAGCTAGACATTTTGGTACCTCACTAGCTTCTAAGAAGGTATTGATTTTGACACGTGATTCCTCGCTTTGCCAGGAACGTCTCATTGGAGAAGGGCATCGTACTCTTGTGTTCTCGCAGACGAGAACGCTGCTGAATATTATACAGGTTGGACATGGCTCTTGTGCTCACTGTGCAAGGGAACAAGAACAAATTGGCATCAGCATCACACTAAAAGCAGACGCATAAGGCCCTCACCATGCACACACTTGTGGCCTCAGGCTGAGTTGCAGAGCAGGGCCATCAGGTTTGGGAGGATTGATGGACAACTGTCACTTCCCAAGAGATTGGAGCAAGTGGAGGTGAGTCCGAGCAAAGTCAGAGCTTGATGACTTTGTAGAACTCTTAGACACAATCTGGGTATAGCAACTAACAGCAGTTTGCCTGTTTGCACAAAGGCCTTCCAAAGGGACAAGAACGTTTCAGTTATGCTGCTGACCACGCAAGTAGGAGGGCTGGGGCTCACTTTGACCGGTGCAAATCGTGTTATAATCATGAATCCACATTGGAATCCAAGGTACAACTTAAAACTCCTGGTATGCAATGCTAGCAGATAAGTTGTTTTCTGATTTCTACTGTAATGTGCACTGTGAGTGCAGTGATCCAGTACGATCAATGTGTTCCCAAGCATGTTGTTCTAGTCTCTTGAGAAGATTACAGTAGTCCTTAAGAAATCTGCACGTACTTGAAGTTCAGAAAACAGCCTCTTTCACTTGCACAACTGCCCTTACTGCAGTGTTGACGACCAGAGCGTTGATCGAGCTTATCGCATGGGCCAAAGGCGGAATGTCATTGTATATCGCCTCATCAGTGCATCAACAATTGAGGAGAAAATATACGCAAGACAGGTGCTAATCATCCTCCGTCAACTTCAGTCCTCTTTAGACAATTTTCTAATACCAAGCACTTGTTCACGCTTTTAGCGAAGATGTGCATCTCAAGCAGTGCAGTGCCTTTGATATTGTTGGGGGCAGTTGGTTCCTTTGCCATCATAGCTCATTACCTTTCTCAACAGCTAGTGATATACGCCCTCCTAGCATTCCAATATGCCACTTGACAAGGCATCGTAAAGCTCTACCTGTTTGTGAACAGGTTGTAAAAGGAGGACTACTGCGGAATGCAACAGAAAACAGGGACCAATTCCGCTACTTCACCCCCTCTGTAAGTCAAAATCTCTGGCAAGGTTTTGTTCGATGCGATGATGGATGTTCTTTCTAGACATCAGCTTACACTTCAGGGTTCAGAAATCAAGCGATGTTGCAGTCTCTTGATGTGAAGATAGTAATTGAGATACTCTTGTTCGATATGACAGGATCTGCAAGACCTCTTTCGCATCCCAAAGGAAGGCTTTGAGGATTCCCATATTTTGAGACAGCTACACAAGGACCACGCTGAGCAGCACTTGTAGGTGGCTTGAGCAACCTGTTTACTTCCCACCATTTCCATCACGTGCCTGCTCACTAAGAAGTGGCAAGAGAGCCACCTCTCATATGTTGCATGTAGCTTTCTGCAATGATTTGTCTCATTATTCCTTATGTGACAAGGTGTGACCAGCACCTCTTCTTTGCAGGAACACACGGATTGACGCACACATCACGTCTCTCAAGGAGCTGAACATTGTAGGCGTCAGCCATCATGATATTTTATATTCAAAGGACGAGCCTGAAGTACCGGATGACAACGACAATGAGGGACTCCCACAAGGGCCCCCTGGAGTTGTTCCTGGTGCCAACTGGTAAGTGTGTTCTTTCCTAAACGCATGTCGGATAGTGCTTATTATCGTGAGCTGCATAAGTCATCAGTTGACACAATGATTGAGAGAAAGACACAAACTTCAGGATGTCCTGTGAACCAGTATCCTGGGCATATCGTGGTTATTGCAAGCAGCACACCTGATGAATGACGAGTTTCTCCAGCAAAACACGCTATGTTGATTTGGTGCCGAGGCCGAGCAACAACATCATCCCATCATCTTCTGACAAACATGCACCTTCTGCAAAAGATATCCTTCAAAGGTTTGCAGGCTGTCCGCCAAGCCCGTCCTCCACATCTACTGTGAAAGCTGCTGCATCTGTGCACTTGCAGTTTGTTACGTTCCAAAGGCAGCCAACTAAGCAGGATGCAACAATTTCCTGCAGGCGGCAGCCATTGCTGACAATCACAGAGCTGCATGCAAGACGAGTTGCAGAGCTCCGCAATCAGCTACAACGCCAGACTCTACTTCTAGCTCAAGTCAAGCAGGCATGCCATCGCAGGGACAAAACACTTGTTGGAGTAACACATAGTTCTGCAGAATTTATATCACCGGATGCCACCTAGATCTTCCCTCATGCATGGCTTAAATGGGGCTCAAAGTGAGTCAGTCATTGGCTCCTTACTCACTCTGCTTACTTGCGCTTACAGGGACTGAAGCTGCCAGATGATGGTGCAAAACTGTCCAAGAAAATGACCACCTTGCAGGAGGAACTGCGGAAAGTGCAGGAAGAATGCAGCAGCAGCACACAGCCCACTACTGTGAGTGATCTCGAAGCTGCTAGGCTAGCTGTTGCAACTCTTGTTGGAGCCTGCAAGAGAGCATGCAAGCCACAGGCATTGCCGTCAGGAACAAGGCCAGCTGCTGAGCTGCAAGATAAGCTTGGTGCTGTGTTCCATACTGTGCAGCAGCCACGGTGCCAGGAGCAACATAGTGACAGGAATGCCGTGCAGGCACTCTCAACAGCCCTGCAGGACCTCTCTGTCCATTCAGCCGGCTACAGATGACCTTGCCGCTGACACTGCAGGTATCAGTCGAACCAGGGTTTGTGTAGGTAATCACTCTGCTTGCTTTTATTGGACTAGTGCTTTATGCATAACCCACTTGGCCACAGTGCTTGCATGTGGGCATGTAGACACGTGTGCTGATTCAAAAAGGCAAATTGGTTCTCTTAAGTAATGTGTGGAATTTGATGCTTGTGCAACATCAGTGTCAACTGCAGCTGGGATGAGGTGATCACGCAAAGGTTGATAAAGCAGTGCTGCAACTTGCTGTGCTCTGCACTATCCACCACATCATTTGATAGGCCCTAGGCTCAGTACCTAGGCCTGCTTCTTGGAGCAGCGCTGGTCAGCGTAAGATGGACTGCTCGCTAAGTATTTCTGGGCTCTCCTTGCGCAACTTGGAGGGGATTGCAGTTAGACTGGTCATGCTTGGCTCTTGGATTGCTTGTATGAGCTGGCACATGTACGTACTAGACAATGTGCTAGTAATATCTCATGCTCTTTAAGTAGAATATTGTGGCACCTGGACCATGTGAGTCCTGTATATGCCGAGAAGATTAGGAGGGTAAGAGCTGCACACCATGTAGCTATTCTTTTGACCCACTATTCTCCAAGAAAATGTGAGAGAATAGCACCTGCGCTTCATGTTTGGACCACATATAGCAATTTAAGCGGCAGCAGACAAAGCGGCAACCAAAGGGCTTTACTACTTTGAAGGTTAAGCAAAATCGAACGGTAAGAAATATTGAGCATTCTCTGTTATGCATGGATAGTGAAACCCCTGATCATTCGGTATTTCGAATCATTCTATTAATTTGAAGGTCCGTTCTTTTGGGGGGCTGGCCTCTCAGCCCTCGCCCCTCTGAAAGAACTGCTTCTGATGCTTGGAGACTAGACACTTCACCGAGAGTGTTGCTTCTCTTCCTCGAGCTGAGAACGGTGCAACCTGAAATTGTGTGCGAGCTGCGAGGTGCTGGCGCTGAAACGGCGACGGGAGGCAATTACTTTGAGGGACTACCTTATCGTCACCAAATGGTTGTTGAATTGACGTGGACGTTAGTCTATTGGTTTAGACTGCATGACGGGTATTGTACCAATATTGTGTTGACGTAGTCAGCTGAAATGTATCTAGACTGCCAGGGGCAGCCATCACGCTGATGACACCACCCACTGTGCCACGTAGTGTAGAGTAGCAGTCGTAAGCTTACAAATCTCCACGAAGGTCCTCCCAAGGACCTGCATAGACACCAAAAGCCGACCTTGCCTTACAGCATGCCATGTGGCGGCTGCAGCCGATTGACCTTAGAAGTAAATATCATACAAGCTGCGGCGGAGCCAGTACCCTGCCTCGGAGGGCGCCAGGGCGCCCACGTGCCCTATCTCTGCCCTTTAGTTGTCCATGAAAGAAAGACTCTTCCAGTAGAGGCCAATGGCTGTGATTGGCCAGCGCAGATAAAGAAAACGAAGCTCGAAGGGGCCAGAGAATTGCAAAAGCACACAGCGACTCAAGTGGCCACTGGGTGCTCAAGACTCCCTGTTGAGCAGCCGCAGATCAGAGAAACTTGTGTCCAGGACGCGGGTTTCCTATCTATAGCCAGAGGCTGCAGCCAAAGCGCGACCGGCACGCAGATGCAACTCGTGTGCCAATGACCGCTGCAGCGACACTGACTGGCGCATGCGATAGACTGGGCGAGAGAGCCTGCCGCGTTAAGATTGGCCTGCTCCCCTTGGTACTTGGGCATCACTTAGCGACCTCTCTGTGTTGACCTGCGGTTACTGAGTTGGTCAGCTTAGCAGCAGGTGATGTACATCCATCGATGTGCTTGTTGTGGTATTTGGCCACTCAGGCCCTCCATCACTATATAGCAACAGCTCTTCCAATACAAGAAAATGGCTGTGACTGGCCAGCCCAAAAGGAATGTACACCCGATAGTCCTTATCCTACATGGTCCTTGTTTAGTTACGGCTTTCAGCGCTTTGCGGCCCCTTCGAACCTTGTCAACCCCTTTCGGGCTGGCTTTTCACAGCTTTCGCCCCCTGAACGAGAGCCACTTTACTCTTTTTCCTCATTCCCCCTTGGTGAGGTCGGGACACTGGTGAAAACGAAAGAAAATAGCTCTCCCAAATTGACAGCAGTGGCTGTGAGAGGCCATCCCAAAGGAATGGACAAGGTCTGGAAGGGCCGGATGGCGCTAAGAGCAGGTTACTAAGTCTCTAACAAAGAGCGACTGTGGGAGAGCCACTGTGGGAGAGAGAAGAAGAAGTGGCTCTCCCAATGGGGGCAAGGGCTGTGAGAAGCCAGCCCGAAAAGAATTGACAAGGTTCGAAGGGGCCAAACTACGAGCTAAGCAGCGACTGCGGGGCCTGAAGAGGCTATGGCAGAATGGGGGAGGATGGACCACTTAGTAGTTACGAGTGAGGAGCCTCACATCCGACAGACTAGCTGCCGGTAAACTATCCCCCTGACGAAAGCCGGAGGCCGCAGCGAGGGCACGGCCAGCACGCAGATGCAAGACTGTGGGAGAGCCTCTTCTCTAAGGCGTAAGCAAGTGGCTCTCCTAATGGAGGCAAGGGCTGTGGGACAAGTGGCTCTCCAAGGGCTGTGAGAAGCCAGCCCGAAAAGAATTGACAAGGTTCGAAGGGGCCTAACGACGAAGGCGCCAAAAAGCGCTTTCTCAGAAAGCGCACAGTGACTCAGCTCGCCCAGCTATGTGGTGCAAAACATTGATGAGCCCGAGCAGATTTATGAGCCTGCAAACAAAACGACCCGACGGCGCAGGTACGACATACAGGCGGATAACAGCGCGACTGGCCCAGGCGAAAGCGAGGCGCTTGCTAATGGCTCAAATGGCGGGCGGGGAGGGAGGGAGGCCGCGGGGGAGGAGGGAGCGTAGGCGGGCGGGATGCGGCCCACTGGGGGAGGCGATAAAGCGGCCCTGGCGTACGGCGGGCGGCCGTGCGGGCGGGCGCCGGCGATATCTCCCCGCCGTGTCGACCGCTGGCTTCTCCAGTAACCCAGACGTCACGGACGTCACGGCGAGCCACTTCTTATATTGTTATTAGTGTCCGTCCCCCTTAGCCAGCTCGTCATTACCAACGGGACATTTGTAAGGCTAGAATTTGGCCTCCCTTCCAATTTCATGCGAACGCCTTCTCTGTCTACATGAAATACAAAGGGAGGCCAAACTCACTAATATTCCCGAGTGAGCACATGCATAGCTGACAAGCTATACAGAGGCGCCAAACCACCAACACGGAAGCCATTAGCCTGGACTAATTGACGACCAGCACGCTAGTGTATCGCGAGTAGACTCAATGATAGCCGCATTCTACTGCATGCAACGATGGCTTGCGGGACGCGTCTTCCCCTCTGGTTGGTTAGCAGAAGGGTTTGGAACCTGTCATCCGGTATTCAGGCATCGGTTACTGACGACTAGCGACCCTCTTTTGTGCTGAGCCCGTGGTTACCGAGCGGGTCAATCTGCAGTAGGTAATGCACGTCACCAGGTGTGCTTGCCGTCGTACTTGGCCACTTCAGCCTTTCCATCTGTCCAACACACCAAGTTCGTTGCCACCCGGGGCCTACAGTGGGCGTGACCAGAACGGCAGACCTCCTGCAGCCGGGCTGCGGCGGCGGCGGCGGCGGCGTCGGCCGCGGCGGCGGCGGCGNGGCGGCGGCGGCGCCGACGGCGACGGCGGCGGCGGCGGCTCTCAATGCTGCCCTCTATCAGGGTGTCGACGGCGTAGGCCTGCCGCTGCTGGTAAGCGCCACGGCTCTGGCCGCTTCCACCAGCAAAGAGCGCCTCCGAGACGATGTGACTCGCATGATACGGGCCGGACTGCGAATTGTGGCGGAAGAAGACAGTCATTCACAGACTCCTAGTACGTGTCTCCATCGTGTGATAACTGCTCGGCGCAGTCTGCAATTGTGAGGATTGAAGTAGGCTGGTAATTGTAACATCTGGTTGCAGAAAGCTGGAATGTGGCTGACTTTCCATAGATAGGTGCAGAAGGGAGGGTAGGAAGCGTCGAACTTGAGACTTGGGATGTGAACTTTTCACCTGTGCTCCCATGGATGCTGAAGGACTTATCACCAAACCATGGCTGATTTACGATGATTTGTAATTCGGCAGCTGCGGGCCTACATGATTGATTAGGGTGAGACGTTGAAGGACCGGAGATGGCAGCAGATCAAGGTCATAGGCAAGGCCAGGAGGAAGGAGCTTCAAGGCATGTCGCAGGCCCTGAAGGGGCTGCTGTGGCGAGGTCGGAGGACCTGCGAGGTACAGTGTTGAGAGAAGACATTAAGCGCATCACCTGTGAAAGGCCCAGTCAGGAGGTACTCCCAGCAACGCCCAACCGCTTCTGTCGTGGCCTCAGATACCAGCACAGGCAGCTCCCTCAACTCATGGTTGATAATGAAAGTAAGTGACTGGATGAGATTAGTATCTAGGGTCTCCCTTTCACTGTTTCCTACGGATATCATATACGTTCAATGCTAGGCCCTGCTGTCTGTGCATTTGTGCAAAATGATGACTGCGTTGCAAGGCAAGTAAGCAAGCTCTTCATAAATTGGATTCCTGGCCTTCACAATTCTATGCGTCATACGTCTGGCATTGGTGTCACAGCAGGCATGACCTGCCAGCAAGGCCACGTTGCTGCCTAGATCACTCCTAAGTCCTTATTCTTTGCTCTCTAATGAGTAGGTCCAAGCAAGAGACCAAGAATGACCAGCAACCTCCCCGTTTTGGAGGATCTGCAACTAGGCTCTCCTCCAACGTCCTTGCTCAGCAATGGAGAAGCAGTGCAGAATCAAACGCGATCGAGTGACTTCGAACTAGGCTTGAAAGGCGTCTATACGTCTACAACAGCCATGAAGTTGTTGGCCGGGGCTTCCAAGAGGTCAGGTCCGGCTTGCTGGGCAGCAAAGCATGATGTTGCTGAGAATGTGCATTCGGCTGACATTCAACGTCAGGCCTTGCTGCAATGGGAACACTCACTTCTTGGATTATGCAGGTTTGACCTGCGATCCTGTGAGCACGACGAGAAGCTTAGCAACTCCAACCTTGGGGGCCGACTACCAAGGAGCCACCTGGCTGGAGCAACACTGGGCGGGCAGTCAGGCGTCTCCGAGCTTGAGATGGACGATAACAAGCGTCACACGTGGGGTGATTGGCCACCAGATCACAGTATGCTCAATGATGGTAAGGCACATGGTGTTGCTGCAGACATGGAGACGACGTCAGGCTGGCGTCTCAGAGATGCAGGCAGCCAACATCACATCGTCTATCCTGGCAGTGGAACTACGCCCATGGACGGGAAGGGATGTGTGCTGAACATTGGCAAGCCAGGCGTCACGCAGTGCGTGGAGTCTGAAGGGGCTGAAGCCAGAGTCTGCAAGAGCGTCCAAGAAAACTCTAGCGGTGGCAAGCTCAACAGCACATTAAAATGTGGTGCACAGGAGCTCTTTGACAATGTGTGCAGTGCAGACGTGGAGGAGGCCAGGAAGGCAATGTTAGCGATTGCCAGAAGGGAAGGCAATGCCGGTCTTGATGGGGAAGCTCAGGGAGAAGTTGTCAAAGGGGCGGCGATGCAACTGTTGCTTGGTGAGAGCCTCACGGTGGGCAAGAAGGAGGTCGGCTCTGCCGTGACACGTGTCAAGAAGGACATCAACCAAGCTGGCCTTCATCCCACAAGTGAAGCCTTTGCAAGAGGACAGTCAAGTGTGGTGCACGCTGAGCACCACGCTGTGACGGGCAGTTTGCTGCTGCCTTCCAAAGCTCAATCGCTTGATGGTGAAGCAGCTGGCCACGAGCCAGGTAGCAGCAACTTAGAGAGGTCGCAGGCGTTTGGTGCTGAGCCTGCAGGAGTGCAAGGAAGGACGTATGCTGGGCGCAAGAGGCACTTTCGTATGCGCAGCTTGAGTGGTGTTCCCATCATTATGGAGCCCATGGAGTCAGGACAGGGGTGGTCTGAAAATTGCAGCGGCGAGAGATCGGCAACTGCAGACAGCCAAAGCCACGAAGGGGAACGTCAAAAGGAGAAGCGAGCAGGTACACACCATGTAGGAAGCCAGACGGCCAGATGGCCCCAGGCAGCAGGAGAGCTTGAAGACGTCGTGACCTCGAGGAGAGCTGTCTTTCATCGGGCGAAGTGGGCAGGCGTGCGTGTCAACATGGCCGACAATGAAGCCTTCAAGAAGAGCACTGAGATAGGCAACCTGAGTCTTGCTTCGGCACCCGAAGGAAGCCAAGCCAGGGAGGATGCTCCTGCTGTGCTCAAGGATCAGGTTAATGATGGTGGCCGAGGCTCGGCACCAAGTGTTAAGCACTTTGGGGACGGCCTATCCATCACCCCAGGAGAGGCAAATGGGTCTCTTGCGGTAGTGCTGTCTTCTCCGACAGGGCGTGGCAGCTCCTTTGCAGCATGGTTGAAGACGATGGGGAGCAACAGACAGTGGAGCCCAAGCTTTCCCAGCCACGGCCAGCCTGTGGGATTCCTGCTCGGAGGCAAACGCGGAAGTCTTGTGGGTGTTGACCCTGTACCTGTTCTAGGTGGTCCAAACAGTGTGCCATTTGATGCAAGAGCTAGCACACAACATGATGCAGGCCACAGCCAGTCTCACCCCATCCTTCTTCATTCCGCAAGGGAGGCAGGAGGCCCTCTTGGCAGCACAGCCGCGGATCTGGCCGGAGAGAACGATAGCAGGCCAGACAGGATGGACGAAAGCAACTTGGGTGGGCAAGCGGCTGCCAGCCCCGGCGACATGGAAGTCCCAAGCCTGTCGCAGGGCCAGCTGCTGCTGCAAGTGCCCTCATATCCTGCACAGAGCCAGAGCCGTGCAGCACAGACCGGGCCAGAGACACTGGCCGGCGCCCCTTCCGCCAGCAGACCATGGGCGCCAAGCCAAGCGGAGAAGGTGCAGGAAGTGCCTGCCAGAGATAGCAGTAGGGCCGAGGTGATGCAGCAGTTTCGTGACATTGAGTTGGGGACCTATCGGCCCTTCTCGTTGTCAGAGAGCAGGAGACCGGCCAGATCGTTTGCCTCCTCCATGCCAAGCTCCACATCTCTGACACAGAGCATCCAGTACAGATCCGTGGTGGCGCCGTCGACCTCCGTCAATGACGTGCCACGCATGCCGAGAGTGCCGAGTGCGCCATCGCTTAGGAGACTTCAGCAGGAGCAGCACAGGGGCCGCATCCTGGGCCTTGGCTCAGTCCACGGCTCTCAACATGGGCCTTGTCTGGCAGGTCAAACTGGCGGCATGACGGCAGAGATCCCGAGCTTCCAGTTGCAGGAACCACAGGTGCAGGACCTGGCTTCTGTCCAGGCGTGGAGGCTAGAGGTTACCAAACACCCTGACGATGAACGCCCAGCTGCCCCAGCCACTGCAGGCAAGTTCGAGTTGTCATTCACCTTGACAAAGAACTTGGCGCTGCCAAAGCAGCTCTGTTGTTCTTGACATTGAGGGCCTCTTGTTCTTGACATTGAGGGCCTCAAATCTTTGTATACGCACGTGGCAAGCAAGTTATGACTAAAGATTTCCTAGTGTAAGTGGCGGTACACATGTGCTATTGCACTTCCTTCAATGACAAAGTAAAGTGGTATGCTTGCTGACATTGTCGCATATTTATCATCACATGGTGCAACTCTTTGCACAGTAGGTGGTATCCTGGCCTTGTCTAGGATGGCCCAGTTTGTTGCCGGGAGAGTTACAGATGCCGCTACCTCAACTCCCAGCTGCTCTGTGTGTGGAGCGGTGGGCCACCGGAGAAATGAGTGCTCAGAGGCACCAGCCACAGTAAGCCTCCTAGTCACATCTAGAAGGATCAGTTTGTCTGCAGACTACCTTTATTTAGTACATTGACCAACTTCAGGCTACCAATGTCAGTAAATTAGCGTGATGTGCCCCAGATTATAAGCAGGTTGGAGTTGTCTGTCAAGGTGAGAGATGACATGTGTCAGTCCAAAGAGGTGCATGCATTAATACGTGACCATCCTCAACTTTCCTGCCATCTAGAGGCAGTACATGGAGGCACTACAGTGATACATCAGTAGGACCTGTGTGACTCTTGGAATATGCATGTTCTCTGGCAGCCGGACAAACTACCTGCGGATCAGCTTATGGAAGAGCAAGAAGGGCAGGGAAGTGTAGACTTGGACGAGGGGCTCAATAGCAGCTGTGTTAAGCACTTGCCGCAAGTCAATCTGAGTCGCTGGCATGGCTGCGACCAAGCAAGAGCCAGCGGGAGCCAGGAGGGTGCTCGGAGACTGGAGAAGGATGTCGATCAGAAGATGTTGAACGAGGCTGCCATTGTTCAGCTCGCAGGAAGGAATGCTACAGAGCCAATGGTTGAAGGAGAGCAACATGGCAGCTGCACAAAACTGGGGGCGCCTTTGCCAAGACAGTCCAACTGTAATTACGAGGGTTCCAAGCAAGAGCACTTGCAAGAAAGCATTCTTGTTGCTCTGGAGTCCATCCGGCTCTCAAGGAAGGACCTCGCCAGGTCAGTGACATTGTCAACTTAAGACGGACTTTGTTCGCTGTGTGGAACGTGCTACTTGTCTGTAAGGGGATGCATGCATTGAAATTAAATTTGTCTAATGTTTGATGGTGTCTAATGTGGGACAGGCAAATTGAAATGTCAGTCATTATCGTACTCAGAGGAGCCTGGAGCTTCATAGGCCCTCATTACTCCCGTGGCCCTTGCAGGTGGCAAAAGCACCCCAACTATGGAAGTCGAATAGCTGGCTTCTTCCTTCGCCTCCGGATTGGTCGCCACCTTGGGGGCACTGGTTACAAGGTGGCTTGCCTGCTAGGTAAGTAGATCGAAATAAGGGTGTGTTACTTCAGGAAATTGACATTCCCGTGACCATGCTTGACCTAATAGTTGTCCCTCTTGGCTGCATGTCACCAAGCCACATGCAGCACATCAGCACGCCCTACATGATCGTGGTACTGCTGCTGCTGTCCTTCATGTTAAGAGAGACGGATTTGTCTGGTTGTAAGCCGATGTCAGAAGAAGGGTGTCTGCATGCAATGTGGAGCCCCTGCACTGAGTCCTGCGATCTTTTATTTCCAGAGCATGAAGGTATTCTGAAACACTGGGTCTCATCTGCCTGCTTAATAGATTGCTTTTAGCCGTCTTGAAAAGGCCTCTGCATAACATTCATGGTAGCATGGCATGTGCAGAAACGAGCAGGGAGAGTGCTCTGTGTGTCGATGTTGATGACAAGGTCTCTACTGTGGACATTCAGTATGTGTCGAACAAACCCTTCACAGAGGTGAAAAGAAGTCTCAGCTTGCCCAACCTGAATGCATTCGGTTGCAGCCATGCTTGTACAACCTGGAGCTGGGTCATTGTTTATGTGTCAGTACTTGCATCAAGCTCCAGAGATATTGCACTTTATTTTGCATTGGTCCTAAAAGAGACACAGTCCTCTTCTTTGCAAAGCAGGAGGAATTGGCGGACTGGTGGTCAGCAAATCAGCAGGCCTGCAGGCAAAGAATCACCAAGAAATACGTGCTGGAAAAATTCCGAGAGCGCCTCAGCTGGAGTTAACCCTCTGGCTTGCCCATGATCCTGTACAGTCGAGTTTGGGTGTAGCACGAAGGGCAGCTGACAGTGGGAGAATGCACTGCTAAGCTTTGCTGTCTGTCCATTTGACTCTACGAGGAAGTCCCACGAGTCTTTTCAAGTAGGAGCTTGTTTGGTACATTGACCCTTGGCTCTGGAGTACGAAGTCTGCAGGTGAGCACACTCGTGGCAGAGAGCTATCTTCATGCATACGCCGCTGCAGAGGATAGGGCCCTGTGCCAAACAGCGAGCAACTCAAGCAACCCATGAGAACGTGATTACTTTAAATCCACAAATGTCATTCTAAGCAACTTACAGAAATCATAATAAACATAGTCAACTAATGCCTGTGTAGGTAGGCTTCATGCACCTGTGGCAAGCCATACAAGCTTTGGAGATAGTCAATTTGGGCTGGAGCGATTAAGAAGCACGCGTCCTTGTCTGCGTACTGGAGACTACCAGAAGACAAGCTTGGTGCACTATAGAGCTGTCGACCCTGCTGTTGAAGCGGCGCTGCCAGGGCCTACGCTTACTAATTGCTGTACAGGTTGGTCAGCTCTGTCAAGTAGATCCCTGTCACATCTACCCTCTCCCCCTTCCTTTGCAGTTCGTACTCAATTTTCACCGCTCTTTCATTCCCTAACCTCTTGCCCTTCACCTCTTGCTCCTCCTTTATTAGCTTCTGCTATTGCTAGTCTGTGTCCTGCTTTCCCTGCTTCTTCTCCCACCATAAGTGCCGCCGTCCTGACTACCTCCTTGATTTGTGTCCTAGTTGCTTCGAATGTTCCTCCCTGTTGCTCCTGCATTTACTCGCCTCCTCTACCTTTCCAGCAACAACAGCACCAGTTGTTGTGCAAACGAACCCCTCAACCAAACACGCGCCAATGCTGCCTCACTTGCAGGAACGTGCCTACATTTGAGGCATCTGTACGCTTCACTTCTTGTCCAGCACTAACGTGCTCGACACCAGATTATATTGCAGGCATGAAAGCAGTCATACACTCAAGCATGTGCAATGCAAATTGTACACAAGAACGCCAGCCATGAAAGCTCAAAGCATCATCTCTGCCAAATGATGTGCCCTATGCGTCATGCTGAGCTGGTTGCCATCACGCTTCTTTCCCAGTGCCAGTCCTTCACGAGCTTCCTCTACATCTCTCATCATCGCTCGCTAGTCACTGCGCTGGCGGAAGCATGTGCTCTTCATCCTGAGGGAGCAGCCGCACAGATTGTCCTCGGCTGCCCTTGGAGGCGAAGAGCAGGGGCGCGAGGGACCGTGGCCTCCGAGGGGAAGCCCCACAGAAGCCATGGCCGTCCAGTCGCGCCCACAGCACTCGCTGTCGGGCGGCTATGACTCGAATCCCGTCCACAGCCCCGGCTGCGCCGGCCACAAGAACGGCGCTCTCAAGGACCGCCCGTTTGCTAGTACAAATATATGGCTGACCAGTCCACAACCAAGTAAGGTCGAAGAAGGGCTAGATCAATCTCCACGTGAAGAGGTCCAAAGTTGCGCTTTGGACCGTTTTAGCAATTGCAGCAGCTGGCAGAGATTGGAGCTAAGGGGTCAATTCAAGTTCAAGGCTGATGCACGATGCAAGTTTAGCTTCAGGGGTGACATGTCTTAAGTCAGGCTTAGAGCTAGGCTTGACAATTTCGAGCTCGGGTGGCAAAGTTACGAGCCTTTTGTGAAGCCTGAGAGGGCGGGCAGCTCGCCGATGCCTGCGCCGACTGGGCTTCGAGACGGCCAACAGCACCAGCGTCTGCATTTGGGGCAAAGGTGTCGGGCGCCCAGAAGCGCAGAAACTGCATCACTGTGGTTGGGAGTCGCCAGCGCTCCCCTTGCTCAAGCCGCAAGCCATGGCCGGCCGCGGCGCGGACTCGCAGTCGCTCGCTACCTGGCCGATGCGCCTTGCCAGCAGGACATGGGGTTAAGGGTTTTGGGTTGATGGGTCTAAGGGCTAAGGGCTTAAGGTTTGAGACGCAGCCTTCGACTCTTAGAGAGGAGCTCGCAGCATGGTCAACACCGGGCCCCTGCGGCCGCTGCGGGTCTCGGGAATGCTGGCGACGGGGCCGCGAGCCTCTAAGGCGGCGGCGGCCCACATCCGCGGCGCCCACGGCCGGCCACGCGGCGGCGGCGGCGGCGGCGGCGG
>WELB01000047.1:491730-507221 GCA_009602725.1 Spirogloea muscicola
GGCGGCGGCGCCGCCGCCGCCGCCGACGACGCCGCCGCCGACGCCGCAGGACAGCATGGAGGTGAGGCTGCCGCCGGAGGGCTCGGCGACGGCCGCCCGTCTCCAACCGGCGAGCTGACGCGCGCTTTGGCGGTGGCTCTCAGGTCGACGACGCCGCCGCATATGACGACGGCGCCGCCGGCGGCAGTGACGGCTTCGGCGACGGCGACGGCGACGGCGACGGCCATGGCCATGGCCGGGAAGGAGGCTCGGAGCCGGCCCCTGCAGCCCCTGCTGAGGACGCTGACGCTGACGGTGAGGCCGCCACTGTAAGAGTGCAACAAATGGCAGCCAGGATCGGCTCTCGGCTAAGCCACCGCTGGCGGCAAACCGGCGTTCGGGGCCCTCGGCTCACATTTCCGCGCTGCTGGCCGCCGCAGCGAGCGCCGCCGTCGCGGACGGCCTTGCGGCGATGGACCTCAAGAGGGACGGCGACCTGGGCGCGGCTCGTCGCGAAGCGGAGCCCGCTGGGGCAGGTCGGGCTGACCTCTCAGCAGCCAGCGGCTGCCAATTGCAGTGCTTAAGTGCCAATTACCGGTGCTTGCCCACCTGCCAGGGGCCGGCTGCTGATGGCCCTAAAACCCTGACCCTAAACATAAAGTCCACGCCGAAACTCGGGCGCATGCAGCCGCGCAGGAGCACCCGGAAGACGACTTCAAGGCGTCACCTCCGGTGCCGGCGGCCAAGGTGGAGCCGGCCGGGGCCGCTGACGAGGACGACGACGTGGAGCACGCCAACATCGTGTTCATTGGCCATGTCGGTGAGCAGCGCTCCCTGTTGCCTCCCTCCTCCGTCCTCCCGGAAGAGGGAGAGGGTGTAACGAAGGCAAACATGAAGTTGCACGGAGCTGGAAACGGAGTTCCCTCCCACCTCCTCTCTCTGCCTGTCTCCGGCTTTTTCACTCTCTCCTCCCTCTCTCTCTGCCCTCCCCTTCTTCTTGTTCTCCTGTTTTGCAGCTTTCCTCCTGCACTTGGTCTTCTTGGCGAGGTCGCTTTTGCCTTTGTTACAACCTCACTCCAAGTCGTGCTGCCGCTGTCTGGCGTCTGCTGTGGCGGTGGCACAGACGCCGGCAAGTCGACCATTGGCGGGCAAATTCTGTACCTCAGTGACATGGTGGACGAGCGCACAATCCAGAAGTATGAGCGCGAGGCCAAGGACAAGAACCGCGAGAGTTGGTGAGCCAGCGTCACCGGCATGCCTCCAGGACAAAGACACTGCCGACTCATGTGCGGCGGTGCAGTGTTTCCCAAGCAACTGCTGCAGCGGCCATACGTCTCCTGTGTCCCCTCTCCTCACTCCCCCCCCTCTTCTCTCTCCGTGCTTCCTCTTCCTTCTGCTCCCTCCTCTTCTTGCCCTGCTACGATAGGTACATGGCATATATCATGGACACCAATGAGGAGGAGCGGTCTAAGGGCATCACCGTGGAGGTCGGGCGCGCGCACTTCCGCACCGCCGCCCGGCGCTACACCATCCTTGACTGCCCCGTGAGTAGCGCGCCAGCCCTCCCTGCCAGCGGTGTATCTTTTGGCCACAGCCGCTGCAGCCACCTTCGGTTATGTGGCGTGGTCTCTCTCTCTCTCCCCCTCCCTCCCTCCCTCCCTCCCTCCCTCCCTCTTTGTCTCTCTCTCTGTCTGTCTGTGGCTCTGACCGTAAGCTGACCTCTCTTACTGGCTCACACCTCCCTCCGTCCTCCTTCCTCCTCCCTCCCATGACCCCCCTCCACTCTCCTTGCTCCACTCTCATGCTCCCGTTTCTTTACTCCCTCCCTTTTGCTGCATTGCGGCGCTGGCAGGGACACAAGAACTATGTGCCGAACATGATCAGCGGCGCGTCGCAGGCCGACGTCGGCGTCCTGGTCAGGCTCTCAGACACTTGGCCAAGGGCCTCCACCAGCTGCTTGTCCTTCGGTTGCATTGGACTATCACCATCTTTGACAAAGAGCTGGCATTGTGAGCTGACAACTGCCAACGGATGGGCGGAGGGACGACTCAGGTGATCGCGGCACGGCGGGGAGAATTCGAGACTGGGTTCGAGCGCGGCGGGCAGACGCGCGAGCACGCGCAGCTCGCCAAGACGCTCGGCGTCTCCAAGCTCGTCGTCGTTGTGAACAAGATGGACGATGCGTCTGTGGAGTGGAGCAAGGAGAGGTAGGGCTCTAACTGTTCCATGCATCCAATTTGTGGGCCACCTCATCACCCCTACACACTTCTACTTGGAGATATGGGATCTGAGACCCATCGGTGGGTTTTGCAGATTCGACGAGATTGTTGGCGGCATGACGCCCTTCCTCAAGTCGTGTGGGTACAATCTGAAGAAGGGTAAGGTGAAACCTTTGTGAAAGAGACACGAGAGGAGAGGAGGGAGCCAGGACGGGAAGCAGAGACAGGAGGGAGGGAGGGAGGGAGGGAGGGACGGCCAGCTGCAGAGCATGGGGAGGAAGAGGGTGGGAGACAGGAGAGGAGAGAGGGAAGCCTGGGGAAAGGGGAGTGATCATAGAGGGTTAGGTGCAGGGGGGGTAAAGTGGAATACAGTGAGGGCTCATTTAACACTAGTTTAAGCCTAACGCCCCCTTTAGACCTGCACTTGATGCACTCACTTGCATTGTGCCGTCGCTCTCACAGATGTGCAATTTCTGCCAACTTCGGTACTAAAACCCTAAACTCATAATTTAACTCATAACTCATAACTCATAACTCATAATCTAAAAACCCTACCCTGATCCCTAACCCCCTATTAGACCTGCGATTGATGTACTCACTGAGCATTGTGCCGTCGCTCTCACAGATGTGCAATTTCTGCCGATCTCCGGACTGCTGGGCCACAACATGCAGGAGCGGGTGCCGGCGGAGGTGTGCGCCTGGTGGGACGGCCCGTACTTCTTCGAGGCGCTCGACGGCCTGGAGCTGCCGCACCGCGACTTGCGGGGGCCCTTCCGCATGCCGCTCATTGACAAGTACCGCGACATGGGCACTGTGGTGATGGGCAAGATCGAGAGCGGCTCCGTGCGGCGCGGCGACTCGCTCATGATCATGCCCAACAAGGTCTGCTGGACATTCATGCTCCGAGTGGAAGGGCTAGGAGGTGAAGCTCACCAGTTGATTTACGCTCACCTACCATGACATGAACATCTGTGTTATATTGGGTATTGATGCACTATGATGCCATTGCAGTCGCATGTCAAAGTGGTGACCATCTTCCGAGACAACGATGAGGTGGAGTATGCCAAGCCCGGAGAGAACCTGCGGATACGCATTTCCGGCGTGGAGGAGGAGGACATCTCCGCCGGCTTTGTGCTTTCCAGCATCCGTGAGGCCGCAAGCCTCTGTTGTCCCAGTGAAGCTGGCAATTCATTGTGGAATTGGTCAGAAGGCACACAGCTTGTCAGCTTGAGCTACTTGCGAGTTTTACGATGGACGAGTTTGCTACCTGTCAAATAATAATACTATCAGTATGCCTACAACCTTAGTATATGTTGATACAGTTGCTCTTACATTATCATATGTCTTTGGAATACTTTGTACTTGGGTACATTTGTACGACACACTCAGAGATTTTTGAGTGTATATGATGTATTAGGGTCAAGTGCCTACGGGATGTGGTTATAAGACAAGGGTGTATGTCTAGGTGCTGGAATAAATTCCTAAGTAGGAACTGGTAAGGGATCTGGGGTGGGATGTTGTGGAATTTTTACCATGTCAGCAAGCATGGTATCATTGTCATATTGTGACTAAGCAAGCAGGCCTATGGTGACTCAAACATATGCAAGTCCTGTTCTGTTTGCAGGAAGACCAATTTGCTCAACCACTGAATTTAATGCGCAACTCCAGATTCTGGAGCTGCTTGATCATAAAGTAAAGTCAGAGCTCCTTCAGAACGCCCTTGCTCATCTCCATCTATTGTAGTCCTCCTTCCACTGTGGCTATACCATCAAAACAGCTCAGGCCATATCTTTCGCATAGCTGTTATCTGCCTTTTGTGTGCCAGCACTCTTGCAAAGGCAGGCAAGGCTGCTGATGCAGGTGACCAAGCATGCTGAGGTGCTTCAGCTCTTCAACATTGGGCTCGTGTACTGTTTTCTCATAAGCTCATAAGCCTAGCTCTTGATGTGTAGGCCATTTTCACGGCTGGGTACAAAGCGGTGCTCCACGTGCACGCTGTCGTGGAGGAGTGCGAGATCATTGACCTTCTGCAGCAGATCGACCCAAAAACCAAGAAACCGATGAAGAAGAAGCCACTCTTTGTGAAGAGCAACGCTGTCATCATGGCTCGCATCCAGGTACACCTGCTGTAGCAGTCAGTCTATCTGGCAAGATGTCCTTGCATCATACTTCTCTCTTCTTCAGATAAATGGTGCACACTTATTCCCCTTTCTTGTCAAAAGTTTCTCTCACTAAGTCTCACTTACTTCAGTTAGGTGATCGTAATAATCTGACGACCACGCAAATCAGGATGCAGCATGAGAACAAGGCAGGCTCCTAGTCTATCTCATAGTATACCAGCCGCACGGCAGCAGGCTTGAGAGCTCGTAAGGTCTGAAAATTTTGGTCTGGTCTTGTGTAGACCAATGGCACAATCTGCATAGAGGAGTTCAAGGACTTCCCTCAACTTGGGCGATTCACGTTGCGAGACGAAGGTGAGGCCTGAGCTTTCAGCATTGAGATACATTGTCTTTGTACTTCAGTGTGCTCATGCTGCCGACATTGCCTTGGCTGCCATGCCTTTAGTTGCAATTGTTAAAAAAGTGGCATGTCGTCTGAAGCTGATCTGTTCTCAGAGCTTGCTCTGAGCTTGACTGTCATGCTCGTGTATCAATGGAACATCTCCTTATAGTTGATTGAGTGGAGATTGGCTGGAGAGATGAAGACGGCTTTCACTGCATGAGCACTGTCTCTCCTGGCTACTGCCAGTCATTTTGGATGCAAGCAGCCACGTGGGGTTCGTGAGACTTGTGACTTGTGAATTCACAAGTTTTCGCAAATGTTTATGTTTGGCTCTTTGCTGTGCTGCAGGGAAGACTGTCGCTATAGGCAAGGTTATGCAACTTATTGACCCCAGCGGCGGAACTGATTGAGGCCAGCTAGGCGTTTGAAACAAAGTTGTTGCACAGGCAACTAGCCACGTGCGTACTCTTCTAGCCCACTTCAGCCTGTCATCTTGTCAACTTGAGAGGGGAGAGACTAAGAGGCACAGTGTCTACATGACATTGACTTGACAGAGACTTGCGATGGTCAATTTACTTAACCTCCTCTGTGAAGAGCTGTGTGCCAATCTCTTTCTCTTGGTCTAGGTACAGACGGTCTGCTGCTGCAGCACAATCTGGTTCGTGTATATTGTGGTCATAAGCAAGTTGGGGTCCGGCTTGTGGCATGTAAAGCAAACTCACTCTAAGTGATTGGGTCACGTTGCAGGCCTTGATGTCCTTCTGGAGACTCTAGCGTTGGGGACCGCTGGAGCAGCCAACGGAGCTCATGCGGTGCTTGTGATCAACTCTGAGATGACATTTTGATCAGACACAACCAGTCTATTTGCACTCCCTTGTTGCACAATATCGTCTCTGGGGTCTGGATTTCTATGTCGGGGGGGGGGCAAGGGGGGGGAGAAGGTGCAACAGTTTCCTGCTTTGGTTGCTCCTGCTGTTGCTCTTGTCTGTTTTGATCAACCGTCTTAGCTCCTCCTATCCACTCAGAGTCCTCCGTTGAGCCTTTGCCCTTATCCAGAGGACCAGCAGACCGCCCTCGTCTCAATGGTACAGATGCAGATCCGCTGATGGTAACACACAGAGGTTAGAGTGGTAGCACACAGTCCAGAGTAGAACCAAGCTCTGCCTGGCACAGAGGCCGGGCTAGCATCGACCCCGACTGGCCGCACGCAGAGCCCAGACTAGCACAGGCTCCACCTGGCCGCACACAGAGCCATACCCTTAGTGGGGGGCAGTCATAGCTATGGCACACAGAGCAGCGCGATCGCCATAGCAAATAGACCAAGATGCCGGGAATGACTTCTACAGAGAGGCTCCCACAGCCCAACAACCCGAGTTAGATGGCCGTCCCAATCCAACCTGCTGGTTCACTGTATCACTACGTTTAACACAGAGAAGGGTTGGTTGGATGTGTCACTACTGTGCACAAGTTGAGGTAGACACTCAGCTTTCATCTGTATGGAAACTGATTTGAAAAGCTTTGCATTAACAGGAAGGGTCATTTTGCTCCTTGACACATCAACTGCGGATAACTTCTGCACTCTGCACAAGGCACGGGGATGGCACATTGACACAATCTCTATCAAGATGGCGCTGGATGTCATTGTTGAGTAGTACTGCTTGCCAGGAATTTGTAGGAATTTGTATGATTGAAGCTTTCTCGTGGATTTTCAAGTCCCTCAAAAAGTTCTAGCCAATTGCTGGTGGAGCAATAGAATACAAATCAACAAGGGTCAAATCACCAATGGCGATAAACAATGTGCCGTGCCGTCCAGTAGAGGAGAAGTCAAACCACTACGCAACTCCTACCTTGTCTTGTGGTCATTCTACAAGCCCATGGTTGCCTGCATCTAATCCTCATCCAAGACAAAAACCACCGACCCTTAAATACAAGATAAGTACAACAGAGCCAGTCAACAAACCACACCCTGCTATTTTGCACTGATGCACAAACAGCTTCACTTCTTCGAGTGCCTTGCCAATCTACTGACGGCTTGCTCCTGCAAGCTTTCCTGCTTGCCCTCAACCCGCCGCATGCCTATGTTGATAGTCACCATGCAGTACAGAGCATGGGTGACGATCGGGGCCAACAAGTTGCCACACTGCAACCACAGAACCCAATTTCCCAACACCTCAAATATGATGGCCACATGGAGACAACCTCCCTACTTCTTTGCACACATTTGAGATGACTCTTACAGCATGCAATGACCTGAACTACCATGCACTAGGAATAATAAACGTAGCAACAGAGGTCAAGCTAGGTAAAGGATGAGTACCCGCAACCATTCAAAGCCCAAGTAAAATGACAGAAGGGATTCCAGCAGGGGGCTATATATCTTCTTCAGTTGCTGACGCTCATGCCAAGCTGCAAAACAGAAGCTTCATGGCTCAATTGCAAGGAAAAACCTTGGACCAGGTTCCACTATCCAAGCTGTCAACTATGGACGCCTATCTCTCCTAGTCTAGCTGCATGTGACACTTCTACTGTTATCAATACTATATTTCTGTGGAACACCTCTTCAACAGCATGTTCTACTGCCTCAAGCATAACGCTAAGAGCGATCAACACGCTAGATGCATTGTGCACTGGCTGTGAAGCCAGCAACATACCTTCCAATTTGCGCTTCATCTCCCAGCGGTTATTGTTTTTGGCACTTACAACATACTGCGGATCTGCCATCCAGCAACATCTCCACAAGTTTATCAATCAGCTGACGGCCGCAACACTTGCATATTGATGGCTTGAATTTGTCAGTATGCTCAAAGAGCAGTAAAGTGAGCAGGATCACAAGTCATGCAGTACCTTTAGGTGTGCAGAGGATGTAGAAGGTGGAACCAGTTACTGCAGCCGTCAAGACGCATGCCATGACTTGAGCACACGGCGAGAACACTGGCACAACCCCCGTCTGCAAAAGCGCACATGCGTCTCAGAGACTGCCAATATCACAATAAAGCGCAGTCTCCAGAGCATCCAACATAAAAGCTGACCGCAAGTCATGTACTTCATTGTAGCGCAATCTCAGAAAGCAACAAGTTCCACTGACAGTCCTTCTGCACTTCATGTTCGATCCTATCTACACGTGCATATTAAGCTGCAAGACACAGCAATGCTCACCAGTGCTGCAATGCCGTAAGTGGTAGCACTTACGCCTCGTCCACTGAGCTGAAGAGCATGGGCTAACCCTCCCTGTAAAACAGATTAGATAGGTTCCTTAAATGTTAGTTCCCACTCTAAATCCTATTTGCAAAGCAATAAGGAGAAGCTTAAAAAGCTCAGGAAGGTCTCAGCTGATTGCATCTGCACGTGACTCCTTCATTGATTCAAAAGGCTATGCAGCAATTTCCATAATCCTAGACCTGACATGCTGTGTCTGACTTGACTACTTCGCACCTGTACAGCTGAACGGAAGAAAAGCTCTTCAGCAATTGCTCCACTGATGCCAACAAGCGCAAATTGCCAAGTCCTTAGACCAACAAAGTAGTCTAGGATCTCCTCATCCTCTGCATCTCTGATGGCTTTGGCAGGAAGCCAGCTTTCAACCACCGTATCCTGCACATACATGCAGAAGAAAGTGCAACCAGTAAGCTAAAGATTCATTGCACAGTAGCATTCAAGAAATTTCGAATTGTAGTAATCTAGACAGCAACTTCATGTCTCAGTTTCTGTAATCCGGGCACTTCATCTGATTGTCAAGGATCAAATCCCACAAGTTTACCTGCTGCAGAGTAAGAGAGCCAATGATGGGGGGCAGCGAGCACAGAATGCCCAGGAAGAAGTCGTCGGGGCTGCAACGGAAGCCCCCCAAGAAATCCACCCCGGACAAGGAACAAATTGCATAGCCCATCGTGGCCAAGCCCCCGTACATTGCTGCAGCAAAAAATCAGCAAAACGCATCGCATATCAATTGGATTGCAATGATGTAGGGAGAGTGACAAGCTTGCATTAGCGTGTGTTTGTGCCTTATATCGAAGTGGCATTGCCCAATTGCCGCTCTTTGCTACAGAGCTTGCATTGCTTTAGACCCTCAGAAATGCTCTGGATTCCCTCACTTGATCATGGCTAAAAGATAAATGGAGAGGCGGCTAATTGTAAGTGATGCTTGAATCTGCAACGGGTAGCTTCAGGATCCAGGCAGAGTTGAATGCTCACCAACACTGGTGGCAGCCCGCATAGCCATGCCTAAGTTGGCCTCGGAGCTGCCAGCCAAGTCCGCGTGCTGTAGGTGTTGCAAGTCATGGATGATATGCTCTCCTGGACCCTGCTTCATACAAGCACAAAAGAGATGGTGAGAAACAGAGACTAGTGCTCCGGCTCAACTGCAGTCCAATGCAACTACAACATACAAGGTGTAGATCCAAGGACTGCCATGGATAAATGTGTGCAGGTAACTCATTATTGCCCCTGGAAATTATGCGCTTAAGTGACCATCCTAGTTGTAGCAAAATGCTCAATAACATCGTCGCAGACTATTGACTGCTCCAAAGACAGCCCTCCACAAGACGTCGGCTCGTCACTTGCTGCGTTACTAAGTGATGCCTACCAGCGAGAAAGCCCCCAGCTGCTTCGGCCTGCGACTCTCCTCTGACCTCTGCGTCTTCACGTCCTGGTCCCTACCGTCGCCATCCCGCAGCGAGCTGCTGGCTCGCCCTGGCTGCGCCCTACCGCACAGGCCACGTTGGCCAAGGCCGCTGGAAGCATGCCTTGCCACAAACGTCGGGCGAACGTGACTGCCCTGAGCGGCGAAGCCCCAATAGTGGGAGCTGTAGCTGCAGCTGGCCGTGCTGAAGAGCCGGCTCGACAGGCCCGGGAGGCCTTCTATCTGCGCCGCTGTGCCAACGTCCAGCGCCGCCGACGAGCTCGAAGCCATCGCCGCTGCCACGATTCGCTCCATTTAAGCCGGACCGCCGCCAAGCCTGCCTTCAGCCCTGCGCGGCCTAAAGCCACGCCACTACCATCGTCGCAACGGCGGACCAGGCCACTCTAGCGTCGCGGGTCCTGGATTCTCCAGCGAGGCCAGCGAAATCGGCGAGAAGTAACCCGGGAATCCTGCGTCGGGTGCCGCCGCCGCCGCCGCCGCCGCCGCCGCCGGAGCCCGCAGAGGCGCCGCCGAGCCTGAGGCCTGAGCCGCGCAACAGCCGCCGCAGAATCCGCCTCAAACTTTGCCGCAATCTCCGCCGCAGACTCTCCGCCGCCGCCGACGACGCCGCCGCCGCCACCGCCGTCTGGTCACCTGGCCACTGGGGGGGGGGGACGAGGACAAGCCCCTCACCACGTGGCTCTCTTGGCCCCGTCGGATTTGGAGCGACCGCTCAGTGCCGGAGATCGCCCCTGCCCCGGGTCCTCGGATCGTGTCCGGCGCGCGCATTGGCCTGCCCGGATCTCGACCGGATGTCCTCTGCGGGGCCGCGCGCCCGGCCCCGGCCCGTAGGCACGCCCCCCTCGAGCTGACCCGCAGAGGACTCAAGTGCCACCGTCAGGTGCGGCCAGGCCGCCCGTCACCGTGGTCCCGTCACCGGCTTTAGGGCCATTTCACACTGGGACGGACGGACGGACGCCTGGCGTGTGCCCTCGTGGCAAACGCGCGCTTGTCCTCCTTAACGCGCCCGGAAAAGGCGTCCTAGTCAGCGTACGATGTGGCGCCTCCGTGGCGCGCGTCGGCGTCCGGGCGCGCAAGGTTGTGAAGCCTGACGTCCCATACACCGCGCGACACGTACCCCTCCGTCCGTCCGTCCGTCCTGGTGTGAACTGGCCCTNCGGCGGCGGCGGCGGCGCCATGGCGGCGAAGGGGCGGAAGAAGAAGCTGCGGCAGCAGCAGCGGCAGGGCGGCGGCCCGGCGGCCATGGACACGTCCTCCGACGGGCCACCGCGCTCGCCCCAAGGTCCGCGCCCAGCGCCGACCTCCCGCCCTAACCCTAAATTTTAAACCCCGATTCAGGAGCAAAGGGAGTCGAACCCTTGACCTTGTCTTTCGAGTTCTGGCGTGGAAGAGTCTTTGCAGTAGACGCAGGCAAGAACCCTTGGCCCTGGAGCCCACACACCAGCTTGAGATGATATTGTTATCTAGATGTCATGCACATCACAGGGACGGGCCCTTGTAGCAGTTCGATGACGTTGTTGTGACCTGGTTGTGCTCTTGGTTAACAGCCATGGACATCAGTCAAGAGGCGGCCTCCAAAGCGGCGCACGGCGCCGCTGATGGCGCCAGCATCCGGTAAGCAGCATGCTGGAATCGCTTTTACACATCAACGCTCACGACCTGCCTGTCCTTTGCTGTCCTACATAACCCTCGTAGACATGATGCGCAAACCTGGAAGACTGGAATGCTGAGCTTCAACCCTTCACACCCAAGTTTGAGGACCCCAACAGCGTTCAGTCCACCAGGCTAACTGTAGATGGGCGTGCTCGTGTAGGAGAAAGGCGCTGGGGCCGCAGAAGCGGAAGGTGTTGAAGCTGCGGAAGAAGAAGGCGACAGCCAAGGCGCTGGCCAATGGCGAGAAACGGGAGACGAGGGCCGCGAAGCAGCGCGCCAAGCTGGTTCGAGCATTGGCGGCCAAGCAGCTCTACTAGGCCTTCGCAGCGTGCAGGCGGCTCAGTGGGTCCCATCTCCCAGCAGTGCCACACTAGGTCCCCTAGTCCTTGTACAGAAGTAGCGGTGAGCCCTTCCACACTCACTTGTAGTTGTAAGCATCTACTGTCGAATGTTCTCTCAAGCTGCAAGGCTTAGCAGATAGTCACCGGGCAGACGAAATGGAGTAAAGACTTCAAGGCCGTGTTGCTGAATCCTGAACCTCCTGATTGACATTGTCAGCCACTCTGTACACGTTAGACCTCTGTGGTCTGCCAGCTCTCTAAGGTTTGGTCCTAAGGTGCCCACATCGATGTCCAACGAACATTGTGGCATGGCATCACTTAACGGTCAGCATGGCCCACGGGCTGTGCAACATGTACTGAATAGCAAATACTGTCTAATGTGTTCATGCAGGAATGCTGCAGTGATGTGAGACGATTTTGGACTATGCATCCACCACAGCACAGCATGTACTGCTTGCTACAAGGAAGACATTGATGAGTCTTATATGAGCACATGGCAGAGGGCATGCGGCAGGGTGCAGTACCGGATGCAAAAAATGGAGTTGAGATGGAGAATAAGTGATGAGCGACTCTAGAGTGCATGCGGAGCGCAGTGAGGACGCCGGGTGCAAGCGGCCATCTTTGGCGGCGCAGCCTCCTATGGCGGCGCGACAGAGATGGCGGCTTGTGCCACTGGCGTCGTTTTCACCGCTGCCGCAGCCAATTATCAGGGCTTGCGGCCCTCTACACCATAGCGCGCCAGCAGCTGGACCAGCTTGTCCCGCGACAGGGGCTGTGACAAACACCGCATAAGAGACCATGGTCGTCAGCCTCGTCAACCCCCATACTGAAGGGGTCATAGAGTGCCTCACACGTGCGGCAATCATGTCCCGTGTGCCATGAAGGAAGCGGCAGTTGCAGCTCAGCATGGGGGCCGGACAGCAGGCAGAGAGGACACAAAAGGGCTTGGAGAATGTAGGTGCTTTTATTTCATGAAATCAGGCCCATATCCTGCAAGTAAAGGTATAGAAAATGTGGTATCAAGATAGGTCAACAGCGGACTAAGTCAGGTTCAGGTTGAGGACTGCAAACCTTGGTTTGGAATTCGTCAGCACCGGCCTCGAAGAAAAGGTCACGATCTGACTGCAATGAGTTGCCCGTCAGCGCAATGATTGGCGTTTTGACGCCAAGCAGCCGAATCTGGCGCGTTGCCTGCACTCGCAGCCAGCAGCAACCGAGGCTCAGGCGCTAGTCAGCATCTGCTCTGCAAGGGCGTTTGGAATGCATGCCCAAGAGACGAGCACTGCTGTTTGAGCGCTGAGCTCAAGCAGCGCAGCTTGAGCTTTCAATTTGCTCCTCCTAAACTCGAGGTTGCTGCCAGCATACACTTATCATTTCTTCAAAGTACCTGCCCTACATGGCCATTCAGTCAGCATAAACACCATGACTATGACCAAGTTACGAAGAGCAAGAATCTTATGGGGGACATTCAGCCAGAAGTCTATGCGACATAACAAAGGGCCCTGGCATCGGGGAGCAAGAGTGATATTTGCATTCTGGAGGGGTGCCCCCTAGCGGCAGACTTATCCCTGAGTCAACGGCGAGCTGCACCATCATGCTGACAGCGAGAGGCCAAGAGCGAGGCTGGCGGGCGGACCTCGTGGCCGTCCATAACGGGCATCTCCTTGTCCATAAGCACGAGGTCATAGACGGCGCCGGAGCGGAAGAGCTCCACAGCCACTGCGCCGTTCTCCGCCTCGTCGCAGTGCAGGTTCAGCTTCTGCAACACCTTCCGTAGGATGATCTGCAACAGGAGCACACGAGCTGGCAGATTAGCCAGTGACACGAGGGCTAAGACAGCCCAGGGCGACAGTGGCAGAGGGGGCGCATGGGTTATTGGGCACTCACTCGATTGATCTCGGTGTCCTCGACGAGCAGCACACGTCGCTTGCTGCCGCTGCCGCTGCCGCCAATGCCACCGCCCTTGTAGCTCTTGTCCGCCCAGGCGCTGCTGAGGGACCGCTGGTACACGGTGCCGCTGGCTCTGGTGCTGGGCGACGCCGAGGAGAATCGCAGAGCTGCCATTGCCTCAAGACGCGACTCCGGTGGCAGGCTGCTTGCACGCGCCAGTCCGCCGCCGCTGCCACTGTTGCCGCCGCCATCCGGCCTCCCGGACGCTCGTGCCGTTGCCGAGCCCGAGCGCCTGTCAGCGTTGACGCCAATGGCAGACGGCAGACGGGAGCGCGGAGACGGGTCGCCAGCGGCCAGGCCGCCTGCTTGGAGCCGCCGCAGGCTGCCAGCGCAGCTGCGGCAGTGGCCACCCCCTCCTCCCTCCTCCCCCCTGCCCACCAGCCCACCTCCCTCCTCCCACGCCCCTCCAGCCCCTCCCTCCTCAACGCCGTGGTCGATGAGCGGCAGCGGCAGCGTGAAGTAGAAGGTGGAACCGGCGCCCAGCTCCGACGTCACGCCAATGGCGCCGCCAGCCGCCTCGACGAACTTCTTGGCCATGGAGAGGCCGAGCCCTGAGACGCCGGCCTTCTGCACCCACCCGGAGCCCACAAGAGTGTACGGCTCGAAGAGCCTCGCCTGGTCCGCCGGCCCGATGCCCACACCGCTGTCCTGCACTGCCAGCGTCACGCGCGCCATTGCACCTGCCGACCGCGCCAGTGGTGGGCCATCGAGCGAGAGACAGAGGACCACGCGGCCATTCGCTGCTGTGAACTTCACAGCATTGCTCAGAAAGTTGCCTGCAGGGGTGAGGGGAGGAGAGGGGGCGCGGCGCCGAGAGGGAGAGGGAGGGCAGAGGAGGTGGGGCTGTCAGCTCTGAGGGTTTGCCACTTGGGGATGTGCGGTAGAAGAGGGAGGGGAAGGAGGGAGGTGGACGGGCAAGGACGTGCATCGGAAGCAGGCCCCTCACCGAGCGTCTGGATGACACGGTGCTTGTCGGCGACGACAAGGTGCGTCATCAGCAGCGCCTGGACGTTCGGCGCGACGTCGAGCTCGAACGTGATCGCCTTCTGGTCCAGCAGGTCCTCGAGGCCCGATGCGAGGAAGCGAACCACAGCCAGCAGGTCGAACACGTCCGCATGCAGCTCCATGCATCCATCCTCCCATTGCCCTGCACATCCGCACAGTGGTTTGATGCATGACGAGATCACATAAGCAGGTTGGTTCAGGTGACTTTGAGCTGAGCTCAGGCTTGCTGACAGTAAATACATATTGAGAGTTGTGAATTTTGATTTAATCATAATCTGAATCCAAAAGCGATTGCCGCACTCCTCCCAGCCCTTCTCCTACGTCCCTAGTCCTCCCTCCTGTCCCCTGTCCTTTCCCCCATCCCTGGCTCTGCTTCGCAGCAGGGTCGCCCCCAACTCACCCATGTCGGTGACGTCGTCAAGGACAGAGGTCATGGTGTCGGCGCAGTCGAGCATCATCTGCACAAGGTCCATCTTCTCGATTGCCTCTTCCTCGGTCAGCGCGCCCGCGTCTCGCATGTGGCCTAGCCCCAGCACGATCGCGTTGAATGGCACTGCCGGTAACAGAGGAGAGGGGCCACAAAGAGGAGGAAGTGAGCAGGATGAAGGTTTGAAGGTTGGAGGGCAACCCAGAGAGGGAGAAGGTGAGCAAGGAGGACGACCAAGAGTCAGGGAGAGAAAGCGACGTAAAAGGAGGCCGAGGGAGGATGGAGGAGGACAAGAGGGATGACGCATGGAAAGGAGGACCTCATAAAGAGAAGGAGAGCCACGAGAAGGACGCAAACGAGAAGCAAGACAAGGTGCTGCTAGACAATTACGGAGACAGAGAGAAGGGGGTTCGAGTGGGGGGAGGGGAGGGGGAGCCGCTATGCAAGGGCTACGGAAGGAGGTCGAGGTTGCTGGAGGAGAATCACAAGCGCGATGGAAAGACAGAAACTAGTCTGGTGTCTAGGAGTAGTCATCCTACTGCTTATGACTATCACCGGATTTATTGTCTACGTACTACAGAATGGCTGTCAGCACTCAGATGGGGTTGGGTGAGAAGGGTTTAGGAGGGAGGAAGGAGGGAGGAGGGAGGAAGGAGGGAGGGCGGGACACACCACGGAGGTTGTGGAAGACGTAGGTCATGAACTGCTGCTTGGCCAGGTGCGCGGCGTCTGCGCGCTCGCCCGCCGCCTCGGTGGCGGCGCGCGCGGCCGCCGCC